>WNGS01001312.1:25514714-25541033 GCA_020271785.1 Procambarus virginalis | reverse complement strand
TTGTTTAACGTAGAGTACTATCATGTTGTGTCTTAGAGTGAGACACTTGTTTGTGATTAAAGTAGCTTGTTGCTGACTGCTGTGATCAGTCATTTCCATCATTATTCACATAATCAATGTTGCAATTGATTAAGGCAATTTCTTTTGGTTATCGTCCTAGTGACGAGGGTAAAGTAACTTAGGGATGAGTGGAGCTGTGTCCCAGAATCCCACCTTGCCTGACTGTGTTCACTTTAGTTGTGATGGGTAGTCACTGTTAGACTACCCACCTGATTACGGGGGTCTCTCCTGTTAGGAGGGAGGGCCTTAAGCTTGTGATAGAGTAGTTGCCACTAGGAAGTCGTGTCACTATTGATTGCTTGCTTGTTCATCAGTGGAAGATTGTTCAGTTAGTTCATGTTGTCAGCCCGAAGTGTCAGCAGGATGGAGCCTGCTGTCATTTCTCGGGGGCTGTTGAATAGCTGTGTTGCAAATGCCACTGGTTGGACTGTAACGTAATAAATCACACGCTGTGGTGTAACTAGTCTGTGATATTTTTCTTTGAGTTTGCATTATTGCGTCATCAGTGGGCACACCTGTGTTCAGGTTAGTTCAGTATGCAGCCACACAGCAAGGGTTGCTATTTAGCTGTTGGTTATGGTGCCACTGGATGGACATTACCGTAAAGATAATTTGAGGAAGGGTGCTGGAGTTGCCAGTGAACCCATTAGTTATTGATGTCATTGAAAGGCTACTGATTTGATTGCATTGCAACCGCTATTGCAGGTGTAGACTGCACTGAGGCGTAGAACAGTTAGGAGGTTACTGGAGACGTGTTCCAGAACTCACTGTGTCATTGTTGTATTTTGATTATAGATCTGTTAGTTCTTGCTTGCGTGTGATTCCTCTGTGGGCACGCTTATGTTCGAGTAACGTCTTGACATCTTTTGTTTTGATGTAGTAGTCTAGTCCTTGTTATAATAAATTGTTATTTGTTAACAGTCTTTGATGTCAACCTTCAACTATTCTGTACCACTCCCATTGTTCTGATATATATATTGTGTTTTTGATCTTGATATGACGGCTGCGCTCTTGGGAATTCGAATTCCAATTCATAGCGCCCACACAAATAAAATTTGATTGTGAGAACCCGTCGTTCCCTTTATTGGTTTTAACGCATGTTTAACTAGGAGGAACCAGCGGCCTATTGTGGACAGGTTTTCACCCCTGCTGGTGGAAGCCTGGCGGTTTGCTCCCGCTTCTCCTTTTTCTACTGGACTCATGCTTAACTGCCAAGAGCAGCCTTTAAACTTGTAGTCCACCTCCTAAGGGAGGTAGGCGTAGAGAAAAATCTCACACTGAACTGGTAAAAAACCCTGATATGGATGTAGATACTTGCTTTGAAGATTTAAGTTGTAAATCTTCTGCCATCTTTTACTGATGAAGGTTTTCTGTGAACCCTGATCAAAAAAGCCTCTAGTTTGAATACAAATTCCTTCATTACACAGTTCCAGCTGTGCAGTAGGCAATATGGCAGTTGTAACAATTTCTGTATCTGAGGCATTGACATTACTCATTACTGTACAGAATTGTACTGCTGTTGTGGTATCATCTTTTGGCTTTGCCTGGGATGAAGATTGATTATTGGAAGCAAGTGATCTGGATTGAGTGTTGATATCACCACAGAGTGCTGTGTGATGTACACTTTTATTACAATATTGGCAGTTCTGCAATTGAGTGTTACACTCACTTGTATCGTGCTTCCGTAGACAACGGATGCACCTGTTCAGAGATTTCAGTCGATTGATTCGACTGGCACGGCCTTCATAAACTGTGCATTGATAAATGCTATGTGCTTCTTGACAGAATAAGCATCTTGGGGCACTTGCTGCTCCTTTTGTCTTATCTGTCTTGGGAGCTTGATTTCCTACAGTTCTGTTAACTGTGGAGGATATAGCATAAGAGCCAACATTACTCTTTTTCCACTTTGCAGAAGAGGAGTTTTGTTGCCTTGATTTTGGACTGCCAGTTTGGACATTTTTGTTTTTGTCCGTGGATTCACTTTTAGTGATTTTTTCTTGAGATCTAAGTTTTCCTCGGCTTCGTAATCTTTGTACGTAAGCTCGAAGTCCATCAAAGATTTGGCTTTGTGATAAGATGTGGTTACAAGTATGTAACATCGTAGGTAAGTAATTACATGCAAGTAGGTCATACAAGCATGTAACACTTGTACTCCTCCAAGGATTTCCTTAAAGGATGAATTGTATCTGTAATAATGTGTATCTACATTATTCATGATGTGATGAAGCATTTTGCTTTTTATTTTCTCGGCTTTGCCTTTTCTATTAAGTAAGTCTCTTTGAGACGCTTGATTGCCTTCAGATTTTCTGAGGCTGCTTTCACTCCAGTGAAAGCATGAGATTATGATCAAGACTATATTCTTGGATTAAGATAGTTATCTTAGATGGATGATAATATTGTATTGACATTGTCAATGGGCTGTTAGCCTTTCAGATTGTAGATTAGTGATGAGGGGCTGTTTAGCCATTCAGATTGTGGATTAGTGATGAGGGGCTGTTTAGCCATTCAGATTGTGATGTGAGATTAAGATTGGTCTTAATCCCCAATGGTAGACTATTGTAGCCAAGTGATGATGACATTTGTCTATCACCTGATTTAAATGGTCTGTAGGCTGTAGATTCAAGTGATTTTTTAGACACTTTGTGTCCTTTTCTTTTTCAGTTTCAGTAGCTGGTGGAATACTGTTAGTCATTTTGACCTTTTCCGAGTTTCGGAGATTCCGAGATATTTTCTTTTTTCTGATAAATATGTGTGATGTTAATATTTTGATAAATGAGCTTTCCTGTCTACTTAGGTAATGATTCCAAAGATCGTCCTTCATTTCCTCCCTGGAATCTGGTTGTAGCAGGTGTTCAATTATCAAAAGTACTGTGATAATTTGATTTGTGACCCGAATGCACCAAGTTGGTAAATCCTGTAATAATTTTTTAAAAATAGTAAATGTCACTATTTTTGCAAAGTTATTACAAGATCTGTTACCCTAATAGTTGCTTGATAAAATACAGTAGAATGCCTACTGGTTTTACCTGTAATAGGGTTTGATATAGTTGATTATGGATAATTGTAATGAAATGCTCATACAGTGATAAAAATTCTTTTTTAAAGAATATTATGTAATGAGCAGCACTGAAAATCAGTTGATTAGAGATAATGTTAGATAATACACTTAAATATGTATGTATGTTACCACAAGTGAGGTAGATAATAGTATATATGATTAATATGCAGTTGTCTTTGACACTGATAGATTAAGTACTGTGGTTTCTTAACACAGCACAATTAATATATGAATGCTTACTAGTTAATGGATATGGTGGCTTAAGCCACTGCAAACAATTTGTTTACTTAGATATATAGCTATGATAAATATTGGCTGATAGCTAGGTTAGGCTAGAATATGTAAAAATTATTCCAATGCAAAATCAAGAAGTTTCTTATGTATTTGCTGGAATAATATAGTCTAGTTTATAGACTATCTAGGTTCAAAGGACCAATAATTATCTAGTTTCTAGACTATCCGGTTCGAAGGACCAAAAATGTGGGAAAAACCTGCTGTGATTGATATAAGAGGAGACTACCAGGACTTGTACTGAACTAAATTAAAATTACTGTATGCAAATTAATTCAACTAAAATCTCTAGCTAGGGTCGTAAATCCTAGCTCCTCTTTTCCTAATGACAGATAATGGGCTGTAAGGGGCAGGTGGGGTGAGTGAATTAGTTGATAGGTTGATTGCAGTTCCACGTCCACCTGCCAACAGGTATCTCACATCAGCTTGTATTTTATACAAGGATAAGATTTTATAAATTCAGTTATATAACTGAACACTGGCTCTGTTTAAATCAGAGATTTAAACATACACAGTCTAGCCTAGCACCTTAGCAATTAACAGCCAATACACTTATACTTTAAACAATACAACACTTAAATTGTAAATTGTAAAGTATGATAAATGACCTAAATATGGTCTAAGTACTGTTACTGAGTACTAAAATTATATTCAATTAAATGAACTTATATGATTACTTAAAAAATAACTAAGCAAGCAATTGTTAACTTAATTTATATATTCAAGTATATGCAATGTATATGATCAATGTATATGATTAAATACAGTCAGCTTGTTGAATCTCTTCCTACACTCTGGACACTCATGAGTATTTGTTTACTTATTGTGACAATCTTTTCTGACACTGGACACTCATGAGGTTCAGAGCTTGGATAAGATTCTGCTGTACCACAATATTAATAATAAACTCACAGAAATATGAGGCGTTGCCTCGCCTTTTTACCGACTATCAGTCTTATAGAATATTAATGTTATACTAGCTTTAATTGGCCAACTAATACGCTACAGTAATAACATTCAATAAACTTAGCTGAAGCCGGGTGCCTGTCTGACAAAGTGTGCCAGACTGAAGAACTCTCTTGGCGAGTTTAGGCACGATATTTTAGATTACAGCGTTGCTGTTTTGACGTACGAGTAGCGTTGCTACGGATATTGGACTGCGTTGCAGAAGATAACAATGAAGATTAGGGATGAAGGTGGAGACCGCGTCACTAAATGCTCCACTTCACTCTTATTTTACATAAATGTTCTAGGATTTTCCTTGTTGATATATTGTCCAGGTACTCCCCCAGTTCTAGAGAGTGTTCACTGGTGATAATGATATTAGATAAGGTGTCCTCAGCCAAATAATGTTTGCTAAGGGACCGTCACTGTTCACAGTTGTGTAAACATACGCGTTCGCGGGCTGTGGTGGGTGCTTTTCTCCCGAGATGCTCTCCCCATCCCCCTTGAAAGGGGTTATAATGAATATTGATTGATTATTTTTACAGTCTAGACTTATGATTGAGGTAAGATGTGATTATAATAAAATATGATATAGGATTTAAAGATTATAAGTAGTACTTGATAATACCACTGTCTCTTAATAAGGATTCGATTTTATCTCTACCGGATACTACGTCAGTGTTCCAACAAATTTTTAATTAACGAATCCTTCTAGAAGCTTCTGGGTCCTTGAGAGATCATGCACAAAGTCACATAGGCATCTATAGGGCCCTATGGTGTACGTGATCATAGTGGCATCATCTAGGATCAAGCTATATATAATGAATCTATTGTGATTCTGATATGATTCTGATATGATCTAGATATGATATAGATATGATTTGATATGATATTGATATGATATAGAAATAATACATTTCTTAGATGATTATTAGATATGGTGGGTAAAAATTTCCCACAACAGACTATACAGGCGAGGAGTCACAATAACGTGGCTGAAATATGTTGACCAGACCACACACTAGAAGGTGATGGGACAACGACGTTTCGGTCCGTCCTGGACCATTCTCAATCAACTTGAAAATGGTCCAGGACGGACCGAAACGTCGTCGTCCCTTGACTTTCTAGTCTATATATATAACTATCACTGACTGTGACAATCTTCCCGGACACCTCCGTCAGAGCCAACTTGAGTATAATTTACCTAAATTGCTGCTGCTACTTGTCATGATAACTTTCTCCCAAGAACACAACTTACCTGAGACAAGGCCACTGTTATTAACCTGAATAACTCTAAAGTGGCTAAGAGAACTTGATAATATTCCCAATTACAATTATTGCAACTATATGGAAAGAAGATATCCATCTTAAGACAAATTAGAGGAGAGATATACCTGGTTGGAAGGAACACACTTGGAATTCCAAAATAAATCTATCTTCTGACATTAACTATGGAACGAGGCACGATTACCTAGGCTGCCCCTAGATCAAAGTAGTATCTATGGCTCAGTAACTTAAAGGAATTACGAAAGACAAAGATAATATTGTGACATTAAAATGTGCCAAGAACCTTTTCTGATAAGTTTTATGAATATTGGAATAAAATATTAAGAGGGGGGAGGGGGGGTGGAGGAGACACGGGCACTCCCGGGTATTGTAATTTAGTCTTTTATAATTATATTTTTGTAATTTATGTTGCAAATAATTCATAGACTCAAAATTACTCTAAACTCGTTATAATTAGTCAATGTAATTTTCAGCATTCTAATTCTATGTTATATGTTTTGTCAATGGAAGTTTCACCGCTGTAATAGCAAGCTGTAAGTATTACACAGCTGTACTACTGTTCAGTCTGGCCTCAACTGTAATTATTTGTAATAATAAGTTACGAATAACCAATCCAAACCTAATCTAACCTCGACTAGATTATCCTAGATTTACCTACCCAAGACTAGGCTAGCCTAACCTCGACTAGATTATCCTAGATTTACCTTCCCAGGACTAGGCTAGCCTAACCTCGACTAAATTATCTTAGATTTACCTTAACTAGACTAATCAAGCCAACTACGCATAATGTTTCACAGGTCAACACTAACAAGGAGTGCCCATGACACCACCACTCTGCTACAGGACGGGTCTGGCTCACCGGAAACACGTGGTGGGAAACGCAACATTTTGCAAGAAATGTTTTTTGTTGTATCAAAACGGGAATTCATTTTCACCAGCTGCCAGTGTCAAGCTCTGGAGGTCACACGTGACACAGGGTCAAGACCACGTGACACAGGGGTCTGGGGTCACGTGGGTATAGGAGAAAAGGGGGGAACACTCCCCTTGGAACATGTTGCACAGTCACTCGTGGGGTGTTGCGGTGGGTAGAGGGGTTGAGTAATTGATTACCAGCCTTGGGGTCAGTCCTGGGCAATCTTGTCTTTTAGTTGAAATTTTGTTTTTTCCATATGGTGAGTCGTCCATAATCTTGAACCCCAACATTCCGTACTTGATGATTATTACCCCCTCTAACCTCACTCCAACTACACCAGTCCCAGACTACCCTGAGCCCTTCCACTTGTCTCAACTACCCTTCATTCCCCACAATGGCCAGTCAGGTAGTAACTCTCCCAACATTCGGGTGTTGTCTGCCTCCGTGTAATTTTACGCTACCGAGATATTTAATCTATGCTGACCTGATAGATGACAGGTCTACTATGCTTAGGAATAGTGGCCTGACGACTGAGTGGACAGCACTCGGGATTCGTAGTGCTAGGGTTCCGGGTTCGATCCCCGGTGGAGGCGGAAACAAATGGGCAGAGCTTCTTTCACCCTGGTGCCTCCTGTTCACCTAGCAGTAAATAGGTACCTGGGAGTTAGGCAGCTGCTTCCGGCTACTTCCTGGTGGATGTGTAACAAAAAGGAGGCCTGGTCGAGGACCGGGCCGCGGGGACGCTAAGCCCTCATATCATCTGAAGATAACCTCAAAAGGATTTTCAACTGAAGTCTTGGCATTTACAGCTCCGGCGGATATAGACGGTTCTATGGGCTTATAACCCTATAGATGAAAAAGCATGTCCTGATCTCTGTCATAAACACCAAACTTATCTTCTGAGGAACACATTATTAAAATATCATCTGCAACATACGACAGACTGCCAAACATCAAGACAGCCTTCAGGAACCCAGACGCCTTGAAAATTTGATATACGTGCTTCGTAAAGACATTCTTGAGCATGCACCTGAGAAAAGGGTAAAGAAAAGAGAAAACGTACAGTTACGAGTCTAGACTTGTCCCAGAGCTGAGGGACATAACTACGGCGGAAAGCTGATGGAGCTGGCCACTTTGGAGGAATCAGGGGGGACATGACAACAACGTGGGAGATATTAAGCAAAACAGACAGGGTTAGACAAAGAAGCAATACGCAGAATGAGAAGCGGGAAGGCAACAATACTATGAGAAACAGGAAGGAGGAACGTCACTACGTCAACCGTCCAGGAGATGGACAGGTTTCGTACGGCATCATTTGTACGATCCGTAAACACTGCCACTACGAGCACGTTGACCTTGTTGACATGCACGTGCAGACAAGCCGTGCAAGTGAGCCCCTGTAGACATGCACGTGCAGACAATGTAGATTAGTCATTGTAAACACGCACGTGCGTAATATATGTATGGACAAGCACGTGTGTGTAAACGTACACAGGCGTGCTTGAGGAGCAGGAAGCTGTCTGTAGGGGGAGGGGGGGTAAGGACGTACACGCTAGGTTAGTGAGTGCATGTGTACCGAGGACGGGGAGGTGTGGCACTCCAGGTGCGTGCGCACTGACTCACCCCCAACCCTTCCAGACCATACCTCTGCCACACCACCCCTCTCCACCCGTCAGATCATCACAACCCAGCCACATCTCCCCTTCACCTTTTTTATTTTTTTTGGGGGGGAGTAAAGAGGAAGGAGAGGCATAGGTGAAGGGAAGTATAGAAGTGGGAAGTACAGTGAGAGGTATGAAAGCAGGCGGGCTGTCCGCCTTGCTGACACGATGTGTGGGTGTTGGCAGCTAAGCTAAGCTGGCTCCCTCTTGTCAGGGAGCTGTGAGTGTGTGAGAGGTTCTTCACATGTGTTTCACCATATATGGATGTCTACAGATGAATACTGAGTAGCATTCATATATACACACGCCGATGCTTCCACACATGTTGTTCTGTTTAAGGCTCTTTATTTTATTATTATTATTTATCGAGTTGTTCGTACGTACATATTATTATTTATCGAGTTGTTCATCCATACACATATATACATATATATACTCACACATATACATATATATACCTATACACATATACATATATATGCATACATACATGCATACACATATATACATATACAAACACATACACACGTACACATGTATATATACCCATATACATATGCATATACATAACTATACACATACACATACATACTCAATTTTTCAATTATGGGGGAAGGATATCTGGTTAGTATATCATCTGGGAATTATGTACTGTGGGGCTGGGTTTTCATCTAGTGAATCGAGGCTCTTGGGCCACCAGCTATGGGAGCGGGGCGTCTCATCTTGGGCCACCAGCTGTGGGAGCGGGGCGTCTCATCTTGGGCCACCAGCTGTGGGAGCGGGGCGTCTCATCTTGGGCCACCAGCTGTGGGAGCGGGGCGTCTCATCTTGGGCCACCAGCTGTGGGAGCGGGGCGTCTCATCTTGGGCCACCAGCTGTGGGAGCGGGGCGTCTCATCTTGGGCCACCAGCTGTGGGAGCGGGGCGTCTCATCTTGGGCCACCAGCTGTGGGAGCGGGGCGTCTCATCTTGGGCCACCAGTTGTGGGAGCGGGGCGTCTCATCTTGGGCCACCAGCTGTGGGAGCGGGGCGTCTCATCTTGGGCCACCAGTTGTGGGAGCGGGGCGTCTCATCTTGGGCCACCAGCTATGGGAGCGGGGCGTCTCATCTTGGGCCACCAGCTGTGGGAGTGGGGCGTCTCATCTTGGGCCACCAGCTGTGGGAGCGGGGCGTCTCATCTTGGGCCACCAGCTGTGGGAGTGTGGGCGCCTCATCTTGGGCCACCAGCTGTGGGAGCGGGGCGTCTCATCTTGGGCCACCAGTTGTGGGAGCGGGGCGTCTCATCTTGGGCCACCAGCTGTGGGAGCGGGGCGTCTCATCTTGGAGTAACCTTTCTAACATTGGGTCCTCTAACATTTCGATGGTGTTCCACACCCTGATGGCTTGGTTTTGCAGTCTGATGTTTAGTGGCTGTATGTTCAGGAGTTCATGGAGCTCCTGGATTGTCTGATCATATGGTGGACTGTGTTTTGCTGCTCTCCTTAGCGCCTTATTTTGCACTGCTCGCAGTTTCTGCATGTTAGTTTTCTTTATGGTGTGTAGTGGTACTGGGGGATACTCTAGATGCGGCCGAACTAGAGCCTTATATAGGTGGATCTGAATGTTAGTACTGAGGCTTCGGAATCTCCTCAGTTTTCCTAAGGCTGCTGTGGCTTTGTTTAGTCGGTCCCTTACATGAATTTGTATCCCTGTTCTGTTTATTATAAGTCCCAGTATTCTGCCTACCTCCGCATATTGGATCGGATGGTTGTCAAGGATGATGGGGTCCGGGTTTCTTTTCGCAATGTGTATTATCTGAAACTTTTGTTTGTTGGTACCTACCACACCACCTCTGTCACTCAGCCACACTACCAACTCCACCCAGCCACATCACCTAACCACATCACCTAACCAACAAATCATTCTCCCTTGCCAAACTTTTCTAGACTATCAAACAGCATTTGAGACAGTTCCCCTTGAAAACCATTTGTACAAGATGGAGAAGTAGGCTGGGATCACTGGAAAACAAAACTGAACAGGGTAAGGGAGTATCTGAAGGACAGAAAACAAAGAGTCACAGCCAGAGAGGAGGCTTCAAGCTGAAGGAATGTAACACGTGGGGGTCCCACAAGGCTCTATCCTGGGACCACTTCTGTTCCTAATTTATGTGAACGACCTGCCCGAGGGAGCGAGCTCGGACACGTCAATGTTTGCTGATTATGCAAAGTTGACGAGGAACGTGAAAACAGATGAAGACTACAGAAAGTTACAAGAAGACTTTGACAAATTTGAGGAGTGGTCAAAGAAATGGTTCCTGGAATTCAATCCTCAAAAGTGTACGGTAATGAAGATGGAAAAAAGGAGAGACCAGAAGGCATTTACACCATAAAGGGAAGCCAGCTACTGGAATCGGGGAATATAATTCTGACACTCACGCCGGAGGCACACATAAACAGGATAACATCGGCAGCATATGGGACGCTGACAAATATAAGAACATAGTTTAGAAACCTGAATCAAGGCTCCTTCACGGCAATCTACGCAACATTAATTAGACCTATACTCGAATATGCAGCGCCGGCATGGAATCCACACCTTGCAAAGCAAACCAAAATTGAAAAAGAAAGATTTGCAAGAAGACTGGTGCCAGAGCTAAGAGGGTTAAGCTACGAACACAGGCTAATGGAACTAAATCTTACAACCTTAGAGGATAGAAGGAACAGAGGAGATTAAATGGATTGAATTGAATTCAACGAAAGATTGAAACCTTTTGTTGAAGTGTCTAAAAAGAAGCAAAAGTATTGCACCAGATGAGGATGGAGTCACCTACGTCATACTCAATGTAGTGTGTGAAGTTTGGAGAATCCACTACAGAAATTAGGTATTAGTGGAGTGCTACCCAAAAGCGGAAATAGAGACTAATTACCCCAAATACAAATATTAGCCTCGCATTACTTACATGCAAAATGCTTGAAAGGATCATCTTAAATCGCCTGTCACATAAAATAGGTTGACTAAGGGAAGGGGGTCAACAGATTTGCTAAATGATAAGAGCACAGCTAATTGTAGAGGTAATTAGCTAAAGACGCAGCATAAGTACTCTGTTTAGTCGACTTCAAAGGAGCCTTTGATAAGGCACCAGCGACTGCCATCGTAAATGAGCTCGTATAGATGGGTGTCAAGGGGACAAGATGGGTGTCAAGGGGACAAGACGGGTGTCAAGGGGACAAGATAGGTGTCAAGGGGACAAGATGGGTGTCAAGGGGAGATTCATGAAATGGATTGAAGACCATCACACGGGGAGGAAAGCCGAGGTCAGCTCCCAAGGAACAACAGTCTGGTGAAGAAGTAATATGGAACTTGGGACGTCCCCAAGGAGGAGGAGGAGGAGTGTTAAGTCCCACACTATTCACCATCCTCATGAATACTATTGTGAATAATGAACTTCCAGAAGGCACATAACAAGCGGGATATGCACGTGATGCCCTGATTCTAGCCCTTCGGGAAAATTAAACAATCCATTCAATTCCTTGGAAGGGAATTGAACTGCTTCACTCTCCCCCCCCCCCCAGAAAACTAAGACGAAAGCATTCACTCATCACAAGATAAGAGAATACAAACCCTTTTTAATTTGATCCGGTGAGTGTTGAGTCCTTTTGAGCATAACAAGACCATGCTTGAGGGGTGGGGGGGGGTGCATGGGATGGGGGGGAGAGTGAGAGAAGGGGGGGGGGGGTGCATGGGGTGGGGGGGGGAAGGGAGGGCGGAGGCATGATGACATAGTCGCTCTGCCTCCCTCAGGGGATCTTAGGCTGCCTTGATTAGCTGAAGGAGATTAGATTAATTAATTGGATAATTGGTTAATTAATATTCCTCAGAATCGTTGGGCAGCCTCACGGATAATACACACACGCACGCACGTACGTACACACAGGAATCTGGTCACCAGTTGATTGACAGTTGAGAGGCGGGACCAAAGAGCCAAAGCTCAACCCCCGCAAGCACAAATAGGTGAGTACACTCGCACACACGTAAGAACACAATGATCTCCCAGAGGGTATAGACTCATTCTTCTCAATGTTTGTTGATGATGCAAAAATTATGAGAAGAATCAAGACAGATGAAGATAGACAGAGACTACAGGACGACCTGGACAAACTGCAGGAATGGTCTAGAAAATGGCTGCTAAAGTTCAACTCAGGATAGTGTAAAGTAAGGAAATTAGGCGAAGGGAGTAGAAGGCTGAACACAAGGTATCATCTGGGAGGTGATATCCTGCATGAGTCAAATAGAGAGAAAGATCTGGGGGTTGATATCACACCGAACCTGCCCCCAGAGGCCCACATCAAAAGGATATCATCAGCGGCATATGCTAGATTGGCCAACATAAGAACTGCCTTCAGAAATTTGTGTAAGGAATCGTTCAGGACCTTGTATACCACTTATGTCAGACTAATCCTGGAATATGCAGCTCCAGCCTGAAATCCATACCTAGTTAAACACAAGACAAAGTTAGAGAAGATTCAGAGGTATGCCACCAGACTGGTCCCGGAACCGAGAAGTATGAGCTACGAGCAAAATCAAAAAATTAAAATCAAAATGTTTATTCAGGTAAAAGTATATACATAGAAGATAAGCTATAAACATAATGTTGGATTTACAGATAGATCTAGTACATACAATACCTAAAGCCACTTGCAGGCGATGAGTCACAATAACGTTGCTAAATTATATTGACCAGACCACACACTAGAGGGTGAAGGGACGACGACGTTTCGGTCCAGGACGGACCGAAACGTCGTCGTCCCTTCACCTTCTAGTGTGAGGTCTGGTCAACCTAAAGCCACTAATACGCACAGCGTTTCGGGCAAGGGCTAAGGGAGCTGAACCTCACAACCCTGGAATACAGAAGAGTAAGGAGAGACATGATAACCACCTACAAAATTCTCAGGGGAATAGACAGGGTGGACAAAGACAAACTCTTCAGCACGGGTGGAACTCGAACAAGGGGACACAGGTGGAAATTTAGTACCCAAATGAGCCACAGAGACATTAGAATTTTTTTTTTCAGTAGTTATCAAATGGAATGCATTAGGCAGTGATGTGGTGGAGGCTGACTCCATACACAGTTTCAAATGTAGATTTGATAGAGCCCAGTAGGCTCAGGAATCTGTACAGCACAGATTACAAGATAATATTACAGATTACAGATATTATAACAGATTCTCAACCGTCACGCCTTAACGGTTGAGAGGCGGGACCAAAGAGCCAAAGCTCAACCACCACAACTAGGTGAATACACTCACGCACGCACGAGCGGGCACACACACACACACACACAAAGTGTGTGTGTGTGTGTGTGTTCCATTTCCTATGATAGGGAAATGGGATAGGAGTCATTGCTGTAAACAACTGATGCTCGAAAGGCGGGATCCAAGAGTCAATGCTCGATCCTGCAGACACATATAGGTGAGTACATATAGGTGATTACACACACACACACACACACACACACACACACTTTAGTTTGTCTACCACAGACGTGGCCAGACATTTACAATGCTAACCAGCATATATACATTTTCTTCCGTCCCTCCATGGACAGAGTTAAAGATCTGTTACACATTATATTGTGTCGTGAGTTACTGAACACTCGACACAGAAAAGGATTAAAGTGCTTTTAAAATGCAAATCTAACCAACATACATAAATACAGAGATTTACATCAGTCCTACATAAACAGTGTTCATATATATTACTGTATACATAATGTGATGAATATACATTTACAAAGGTGAAATACAATTAAGACCAGCTTACACTCGAGACAGAAAGTCTCCCAGAATTAAGAGACAAGGCAAACAAAGTCCCACTATTGAAAAACGAGGACTAAGAATAGTCACTAAATTACAGACCGGTGTCATTGACAATTATTCCGTGTAAAATGCAGAAAAAGGTAATCAGGCAGAGAATGATGGCGAGGACCAACGTTGTAACGAATGAGCAGAATAGATTCAGAAGGTGAAAGTTGTCTCTGATAAACTTGACTGAGTAACTTCCAAGACAAGGTTACTAAAGTTAGACAGGAAAAGAAGACTAAGCAGACTGTATGTTCCTAATTTGCCAAAATGTACTTGATCTGATCTTCATTTAGGGCTGGTAAGGCCAGACTGGGTAAGAGAGTACAGGAAGGACCGAAAACAGAGTCACAGTCTGAAAGGAAGTTTCCAGCTTCTTGGGGTTATCTTGAGATGATTTCGGGGCTTAGTGTCTCCGTGGCTCGGTCCTCGACCAGTCCTCCACCCCCCCCCCCTCAGAAAGCAGCCCGTGACAACTGACTAACTCCCAGGTACCTATTTACTGCTAGGTAACAGGGGCATCAGGGTGAAACAAACTCTGCCCCATGGTTTCTCGCCGGCGCCCGGGATCGAATCCGGGACCACAGGATCATGCGTCGAGTGTTCTGTCCGCTCAGCCGACATGTAACATACGGAATGTAAAGCTGGAAGAATTTAAAAAATAGGGGCCTCGCAAGACTCGTTTCTGGTACGACTACTGTTCCTAATTACTATGAACAACCTTCCCGAAGGCGTGAGGTCATGCATATCTATGCTCACAGATGATGGGGGACTAAAGAGCAATGTATAAAACAGAAGATGACTACAGAAAGTTACAGGAAGACCTAGATAAACGCCTGATGTGGGTTAACAAATGACTGCTGGAATTCATCCCCAACAGTTGCAAGGTAATGAAGATGGAAAGGGAGAAAGGAGACCAAGAGGCATGTACATCATAAGGGTAAGGCAACTACAGGAATGGGAAGAGGAAAATTTGGGAGTGGATATAATTCCAATACTAACACCGGTGGAACACACAAAGCGGGTAAACAGGCAGCATATGTGATGCTGGCGAGCGTTTGAACGTCGTGTAGATACTACACCAAGACTCTCTTACAAGGCAATCTACGTATTCTTAGACCAACACTGAGATATGCACCACCCGACCCTACAACCCCACCCCCCCCAGTATCTTTACCAAGCAATAATTCCCTGCACCCCCACCCAACACCCTCCCTAGCACCCCGCACCCCCAACCTGCACCCCCAACCCGCCCGCACAANTGTATAAGACCTAAGAACATAAGAACATAAGAACAAAGGCAACTGCAGAAGGCCTATTGGCCCATACGAGGCAGCTCCTATTTATAACCACCCAATCCCACTCATATATATGTCCAACCCATGCTTGAAACAATCGAGGGACCCCACCTCCACAATGTTACGCGGCAATTGGTTCCACAAATCAACAACCCTGTTACTGAACCAGTATTTACCCAAGTCTTTCCTAAATCTAAACTTATCCAATTTATACCCATTGTTTCGCGTTCTGTCCTGTGTTGATACT
Organism: Procambarus virginalis; assembly: GCA_020271785.1. NCBI lineage: Eukaryota > Metazoa > Arthropoda > Malacostraca > Decapoda > Cambaridae > Procambarus > Procambarus virginalis. Next base: position 25,525,437 of record WNGS01001312.1, on the reverse strand, counting down.
TTCAATACCCTATTAATATCCCCTTTGTTATGTCCATTCATCCACTTGTAAACCTCTATCATGTCACCCCTAACTCTTCGCCTTTCCAGTGAATGCAAATTAAGCTTTGTTAATCTTTCTTCATATGAAAGATTTCTAATTTGGGGAATTAACTTAGTCATCCTACGCTGGACACGTTCAAGTGAATTTATATCCATTCTATAATATGGCGACCAAAACTGAACTGCATAATCTAAATGGGGCCTAACCAGAGCAAGATATAGCTTGAGAACCACACCAGGTGTCTTGTTACTTACGCTGCGATTAATAAATCCGAGTGTCCTATTTGCCTTATTACGAACATTTATGCATTGATCCTTTTGTTTTAAATTCTTACTAATTATAACTCCCAGATCCCTTTCGCAATCCGACTTCGCAATCTCAACACCATCTAGCTCGTATCTTGTAACTCTATCATCATTACCTAGCCTCAGAACTTTACATTTATCAGCATTAAACTGCATCTGCCAGTCCTTTGACCATTTCAAAACCCTATCTAGATCAACTTGAAGTGATAGTGAGTCCTCCTCCGAATTAATTTCCCTACCGATTTTCGTATCATCGGCAAATTTGCAAATGTTGCTACTCAAACCTGAATCTAAATCATTTATATATATTATAAACAACAGAGGTCCCAAGACAGAGCCTTGAGGCACTCCACTTACAACATTTTCCCACTCTGACTTGACTCCATTTATACTAACTCTCTGTTTCCTTTGGTATAGCCATGCCCTAATCCAGCTTAATATAGCACCCCCAATACCATGAGCCTCTATCTTTTTAATCAGTCTTTCATGTGGCACTGTATCGAAAGCTTTGCTAAAGTCAAGGTACACAACATCACAATCCTTACCACTATCAACTGCCTCAACTATGCTAGAATAAAAAGATAACAAATTTGTTAAACATGAACGGCCATTTATAAAACCATGTTGCGACTCAATTATTAATTTATGTTTTTCAAGATGAAGACGAATTTTATTTGCTATTATAGATTCGAGTAACTTTCCCACAATAGACGTTAGGCTAATTGGTCGATAATTAGACGCAAGTGATCTATCTCCTTTCTTAAAAACTGGTATCACATTAGCAACTTTCCAAAACTCTGGCACTCTAATAGGTCAGCCCGTGACGGTCTCGCTTCATGCAGGTCGGTGTTCAATCCCCGACCGTCCAAGTAGTTGGGCACCATTCCTTCCCCCCCCCCCCGTCCCATCCCAAATCCTTATCCTGACCCCTTCCAAGTGCTATATAGTCGTATTGGCTTGGCTCATTCCCCTTAAAATTCCCTTCCCGTCGTCCCGAGCGTTCACAACGTCACCAAACTGATGTACTAAATTGCCCGAACCTAACCTAACCGAGAACACACCAACAGAAAACGGGATTCACACCAATTTCGCAAGCCGCTACCATTTTTAGCACATTATTTTTTTGGCCTTAGATAAAGTATGCAACACATTTGCGATGTTGAATTAGGAGAACGGGGTGATTAAGTAGCATCATAGACAAATATGATAGAGACAGAGACTTGGAGAAGCCTGCGGACCGCTCCAAGCAAGCAACAGCCTGCTGGACCAAGCTCTCACAAGACAAAACTGGCCCCGGGCTGGGCGTGGGGGGAGTAGAAGTACTCTCAGAACCCCCCTATCCAGGTACAATCAAGGTACAATATTGGATCAACAATATATAATACAGAATGATTTCACATCTTGGCTAATGCAATATTTATATATACCAAGACAAGTGGCGAGGCCTCTCATTACCTGTGGTCACCTGGGGTTATCACAAGTCAAGTAAGAACACTGCAACAATGCTGCAGCAGGTAGTCAAAATCTTGGTTTTCTTGCAACAGTGTTCGGTGGCATCCAAAATATTCCCATGGTGAGACAACGAGTTGGTCAGCATGACAATGCTGTCGTCAGGAGCCAAACAGCAGCAGCTCAATTGTTGTTCCTGATTGTCTACAGCTGTACGAGCCAACGGTGACTTTTAAAACTTTAATACTATCAAGTCGCGTTTGCGAAGAACCGGAGTAGAAGAATCAAGACTTTTGCAGGCGATGAGTCACAATAACGTGGCTAAAGTATGTTGACACACTAGAAGGTGAAGGGACGACGACGTTTCGGTCCGTCCTGGACCATTCTCAAGTCGATTCAGAATGGAGAATGGTCCAGGACGGACCGAAACGTCGTCGTCCCTTCACCTTCTAGTGTGTGGTCTGGTCAACAATCAAGACTTTTTCCTTTTTTTCTTCGCACGAAAATACGACAATAACTGTCAGTACTCCCACCCACTACACCCACAGAACACACACTTCTCCAACACGTCCCCCCCCCCCACCCCTTCCACCCAAAAGACACGTGCCTACAATGAGACTAATTAGTAGGAGGCAGGCAGCCACCTGACCCCTCACAAGGCATTACTATTGGCAGCAGGTCAGTGGGGTGAAGTAAAAGGCGAAAGATTTATACGTTTTAAAGGGAAACCAGAGTTTCCCAGAAACATTACGGGCTATTCATGCCCGTGCCACCTCTTGGGTGGCTTAATCTTTATCAATCTGGGGTGAAGTAAACAGATTAAAGGAAGTTCTTCCACTAAAAAAGAAGCACCGCTCCTGTGCCAGGTAGGTCCAATAAGGGCTCACTATAGCCCATGTTATTTGCCCCGCTCCTGTGCCAGGTAAGTTACGGGCTCACCATAACCCGTGCTACTTGGAACTTGTTCCGAGTAGTTGACTCTATAACAGCAACAACAACAACTAAAAAAGATCATTCCAGGAAGCCTCAAGTTTCACAGCCTCGTGGAGGTCGGAATAGCGGGAGTTCAAGAGTATTTCGAGTCCAGTGTATACTCAGTCCAGGCTCGTTAAAGCGGCGGCTGTCCCCCTCCCCCTCCAAGACTCAAACATATATTTTCACAGACTGTGTATTAAGTTAATATTTGATATCAAAATTCTCTGTGTAGTTAGGCATGGTTAAGTTATGAGTTTAGGTTCTGTTGGCGATTATTTGTGTATCTGAAGTGTGAGGCGTTGAGATTCGAACAAAGGTCGCTAGCGAAGCACTGTTTGAGAAGTGTTCGAACGTCACCACTTTCAAAACCAGTTTACACGTGGTTCATTTCATAAACAGCGGGTTTGGTGTCTGGTTATCATCGGGTGATGAGGATTTGATATAAGAAAAAGACAGACTTCCTGAAAATAATATTTAAACCCCTTTTGCTTATCAATTATGCTTTGATAAACAAGCTGTTTATCAACATATGTTTGTTGTAAGCAAGATATTTTACAGTAGTCCACATTTTTAAAGCTTATAGCTGACATTTGCACAATTGCTGAGGTCGGTGTCTTGTGGCACCCGAGGCACTCTGTTATCACGCCCTATATCTCGGCCCTGGCACCCCTCCCAGCCCTGGCACCCCTCCCAGCCCTGGCACCCCTCCCAGCCCTGGCACCCTGCTAGGCTTGCTGTCTGCAATATTCACTTTACATTGTGGCTCTTGTCATCGTGTGTCGAGTTTTCTGCCTGTTCTTTCCCTGTTCTTCGTTGCATATTCTCTGTCTGATGATCCGTTTGACTTCTTCTGTTTCAAGTTGTCTGGTGGACTATGTGTTTGTCTGTCTGTCTGTCTGTCTGTCTGTCTGTCTGTCTGTCTGTCTGTCTGTCTGTCTGTCTGTCTGTCTGTCTGTCTGCCTGTCTCTATATACCAGCTTTCTACCTGATACCAGGAGTCATAAGTCGTCTGTTCCTGGACTCGCCTGTGTACAAGATATAAGAGCGTTATATGAGGTCCGTGAGAGGGTGCTCTTTTCAACCTTCCTCTTCTTCTAGGTGACGCAAGCACATCGCGCAAGGCAGCGCTATGGCCTATGGCAGCGCTTCCAGTCACACTGTTTGGCTGGAGCCTCATCTCAAGGAATATCAATGGCAGGTTTGAGTATGAAATGTGGTTGATGAATTAGAGGAGAAAAACGGTTGTGTACCGGAACAACGGTTGTACCAAAGCGAGCCGGAAGGAGCAGGGAGGAGGCCAGGAGGTACATGAATACTTCAGGGCAAGACCTTTTGGCCGGATGGGAGGTGGAGACAAAGGAACGATTGTTTACCCCAACAAAAATGATATAGGTGCCGGAGCCTTTCGTAAATTTGGCCTGAAATGGTTGCGCTCTTGACTGAGTCTCCTTGAAGGAGGACCAGGTAACCTTCTCGGGACTCAGAGAAAATCTTTGCGTCTTAAGCTGTGTCTGTCACTCCACTACATGTATATTATTTGATGTGTACCATCAAGGGTTCAAGGGTTGATGTGTACCATCAAGGGTTCAAGGGTTGATGTGTACCACCAAGGGTTCACGGATGATCTAAGGGTTTAGTGATGAGCACATCGACTGTCAGCAATATGACAACGTACAATGGGGAAGTGAGCAGTGAGAGATTATTGGAGTTTTTTAAATCCGGTGTTTCTAAAATACAGCGGCATTTTTAATTTCTTTATTCTTTATTTTAATTGTTTGATTGTCTATTTACTGGGAATTAATGGTGTTTGAGTTAGCCAGTCGTTATGAAGCAGGAGTTGGGCTGCATCTCTCACTGATACTGTGGCATTGTGATAATGAACCGTTAGTTGCTGCAACTGATGTGCAGTTGAGTAAATAGTGATTGAGGGAATGGTCATCTGGAGTGATGAGTGACGGAGGAAGTCACGTGACTTGTTGGAGTGGGCGCTGTTACTGGTCACGTGATCTGCTCACCTGTCGCTGCCTCGCCCACACTCTCTCCATTCTACACCTGCAGAACGTGCATCGTTCCCACAGCCACGTGCGGAAGAACGAGTTTGTATGAGTATGTATGATTAAAGCTGCGCTGAACACAAGTAGCGTTATCTGAATACTTGAGCTTGTGTAGATTGACGAAGATTAAGCCACCCCAAGAGGTGGCACGGGCATGAATAGCCCGTAGGTGGTAGATTTTTTTGGGGAGTGAATATGATCTTTGGCGGCGAAGAGCTTGTGTAGTTCCGATCTTGTTTATATCTCAAGTGATGACAAAAGTCTGTTCGGACGTACTAATTGCATCACACCGACACAGGTGCGCAGTTGTCTTGGGAGATCACGAAAGACAGGTAAAGGCAGTATTAATGTTAATTAATAAACAACGCTTAATAATAACTCGCGTAATTTCACTGGACTCTTTTAACAGTTTCGGTCTTTTGCCACCAGAAAAGTGTTCACTGGTGAAATTAAATTTAATGCCCGGCTCTTGGCATCTCATCTCGAGGCCGACTCCATGAAGCACGACCAGTACGAGAAGCACGAAGCACGATATAAGGATTGCCAAGCCCGTCTAACGTGCGACTACCCTTGGGGATTGAGTGATCACTTGCAGGAATAGAGGCAGCTTTTCAGTATTGTTCCCTTCCTTTCGCGAAGTATTCTTGAACGTCTAGATACCTAATGTTTGCTATCCGTCACCGCGGATAGTAGTAGTAGTAGTAGTAGTAGTAGTAGTAGTAGTAGTAGTAGTAGTAGTGGTAGTCTTTTAGGGACGTGGGTCTCATTTTACTCAGCGTCGCCCCTTTCACTTATTATATCTGAACAATCAGAAATGAATCCGAGGTGCTGTGTGGCCCGTCACCTGCTCGTTGATGGTGAGAGGCGAGCACCGTGTTCTGGCTCTCCCATGACGTGGAAGGAAGTTGGTGCTCTGTTCCCACGCACACAGACCGATCGATAGCCGATGTGCAGTCGTAGGCTGGCGAAGTCCGAAGTTCGAAAACTCCGACAGCTCAGGTGAATGGAAAACTATCCGTCATTTCGGGGGAACCAGATTGCACATCTGGCGTCCGTGCTAATTGGCGGGGTGTTGCACACGGAGGCTGCAGAGAAAAATAGTCGTCCCGGACAAGGCCGCGTGTTCCCAATTCTCCTCGTTAAGTACACTTTTTCACGGCCACCTTTGTCAAAGTGTGAGGTCTCTCCCGTCTCTCCCACGTGTTGAAAATCGCAAATATCTATTCTCATTTCTTACTTTACTTGTATTGTTTATATTTTACTGGTGCACTCTGGTGCATTACGTTTTGTGTCAGTCAGTAACTGACACTGAAATGTGTGTAACTGTTGAAGAATGACTGAGTGTGTGTGCACCTGACACACGTCTCTGCTTCACTGAGTGCAACCTTCCCTCTGCCTCTCTGGCTAATAAGTGACAAATAACAATGACTGCAAAGCATTTTACCTGCGCCAATACTTTTATTACATTAAGGTGTTTATATCTTAATCACCTGACTGAATGTTATGTTTGGATAGTTCAAAGTGAAGCTATGAATGCAAAATGTTTAATGTTAAGAAAAATATGTTTGGAGCAAGGGTGTGGGATGGGAGCAGCATCCAGCTGGGTCACCCCTGAAGCACACTTTACCCATCCACCATCATATAATTGTAGTATATTATGGCCCCATGGGGATGACCCATTGAACGCTGGTTCAATCCCACCGCCCTGCTACAAAGATTTTCTCTCACAGATCTGTCACGTTATTGTGAGTTCCTTAATTGTGTATTTAATATTAGGAATTAATCTCGTGGTTTATGACAATCAGTTTAATGTGGCTAATGATAATTACTTTAACAGATGATAAAGAAAATTATGAATTTAATATTGACTTAAGGGACGGACGAGGAAGGTCTCATAGTGATCAGTTTTCCATTGTTGATGATCTAACTGGTCACATTTGTGGGTATAACAGATGTGGGAAAAACCTGCTGTGATTGATATAAGAGGAGACTACCAGGGACTTGTACTGAACTAAATTAAAAATTACTGTATGCAAATTAATTCAACAAAATCTCTAGCTAGGGTCGTAAATCCTAGCTCCTCTTTTCCTAATGACAGATAATGGGCTGTAAGGGGCAGGTGGGGTGAGTGAATTAGTTGATAGGTTGATTGCAGTTCCACGTCCACCTGCCAACAGGTATCTCACATCAGCTTGTATTTTATACAAGGATAAGATTTTATAAATTCAGTTATATAACTGAACACTGGCTCTGTTTAAATCAGAGATTTAAACATACACAGTCTAGCCTAGCACCTTAGCAATTAACAGCCAATACACTTATACTTTAAACAATACAACACTTTAAATTGTAAATTGTAAAGTATGATAAATGACCTAAATATGGTCTAAGTACTGTTACTGAGTACTAAAATTATATTCAATTAAATGAACTTATATGATTACTTAAAAAATAACTAAGCAAGCAATTGTTAACTTAATTTATATATATTCAAGTATATGCAATGTATATGATCAATGTATATGATTAAATACAGTCAGCTTGTTGAATCTCTTCCTACACTCTGGACACTCATGAGTATTTGTTTACTTATTGTGACAATCTTTTCTGACACTGGACACTCATGAGGTTCAGAGCTTGGATAAGATTCTGCTGTACCACAATATTAATAATAAACTCACAGAAATATGAGGCGTTGCCTCGCCTTTTTACCGACTATCAGTCTTATAGAATATTAATGTTATACTAGCTTTAATTGGCCAACTAATACGCTACAGTAATAACATTCAATAAACTTAGCTGAAGCCAGGTGCCTGTCTGACAAAGTGTGCCAGACTGAAGAACTCTCTTGGCGAGTTTAGGCACGATATTTTAGATTACAGCGTTGCTGTTTTGACGTACGAGTAGCGTTGCTACGGATATTGGACTGCGTTGCAGAAGATAACAATGAAGATTAGGGATGAGATTAGGGATGAAGGTGGAGACCGCGTCACTAAATGCTCCACTTCACTCTTATTTTACATAAATGTTCTAGGATTTTCCTTGTTGATATATTGTCCAGGTACTCCCCCAGTTCTAGAGAGTGTTCACTGGTGATAATGATATTAGATAAGGTGTCCTCAGCCAAATAATGTTCGCTAAGGGACCGTCACTGTTCACAGTTGTGTAAACATACGCGTTCTGCCCGCGGGCTGTGGTGGGCGCTTCTCTCCCGAGATGCTCTCCCCATCCCCTTGAAAGGGGTTATAATGAATATTGATTGATTATTTTTACAGTCTAGACTTATGATTGAGATAAGATGTGATTATAATAAAATATGATATAGGATTTAAAGATTATAAGTAGTACTTGATAATACCACTGACTCTTAATAAGGATTCGATTTTATCTCTACCGGATACTACGTCAGTGTTCCAATAAATTTTTAATTAACAAATCCTTCTAGAAGCTTCTGGATCCTTGAGAGATCATGCACAAAGTCACGTAGGCATCTATAGGGCCCTATGGCGTACGTGATCATAGTGGCATCATCTAGGATCAAGCTATATATGAATCTATTGTGATTCTGATATGATTCTGATATGATATAGATATGATATAGATATGATTTGATATGATATTGATATGATATAGAAATAATACATTTCTTAGATGATTATTAGATATGGTGGGTAAAAATTTCCCACATCTTCCAGAGGGAGAGAACTGGCACAGAGTCCTATACTAAGGACAGTAGTAACCATATGTATTTATTTACTCTCCATCGGATTGATAATACAAGTGCAAATTTTGCTTGCACTTTTGTGCGGCTGTCCGTTGTGGACGATTGTGCCTGTTAGGAGTCTGTGGGTCATGTGTAGTTAGAAGGTCTTGAGGTCTCTCAGGATCTAACTGCAGCTGGCTCACTGATTCCATGTGGATGAGTTTGTCCAATGTCTTCAGGGAAGTTGTTCCTTTAGACAGGATCTTGACTATTCTCAAAATCCCCTGGCTATCTGGATGGACTGAGACAACTTTACCTAATGGCCAGTCAGCCCTAGGGCCATCACTGTCTACCAAGACAATATCGCCAGGTTGGAGATTAGATATATTATGTGGGACATTGGCCCCATAGTGATGTTCTCGTAGAGATGTAAGATATTCTTTTGTCCAAACATCATTCCATTTTTGGATTATGCTGGACAGATGCTTATACCCCTGAACCAACTCGCTCTGACCCACATATGAGGGATCTCTGATCTCATCATCCACTAGAGATGGTACTGGAGTCAGAAGTCTTCCATACATTAGGTGTGCAGGACTTAATGGCTCATGTTGAGTAGGATCATCAGACAAGTAAGTCAACGGCCGGTTATTCACCCTTGATTCTATTTCCGTGATTACTGTCTGGAGTTCTTGAAGATTGATTTTCTGACGGTGTAGAGATTTTCTCAAGGATCTTTTGACAGTTCCTATTAACCGTTCATAAAATCCTCCGTGCCATGGGGCTCTTGGAGGGATAAATTTCCATCTGCAATGACGCTGTTCCAGTGTGGAAGTAACTGCAGGATGGGAACAGATTTCCCGTAGACATGCTTCTCCAGCTACCAAGTTTGCTCCGTTGTCTGAAATCATCAGCTTGGGGCATGATCGGCGTGCTGCGAATCTGCGGAAAGCTTGAATAAATGATTGAGCAGTCATATCGGGTGTTACCTCTAAATGTACTGCCCTGGTGGTAGCACAGGTGAACAGACAGATGTATGCCTTGATAGGTTGCTTATCTGGAGTCCCTGTTAGATATATTGCTCCTGTATAATCTACTCCGGTCGTTTCGAAAGGATGTAGATGGACCACACGTTCCTTTGGTAGAGGTGGTGGGCCCGGATAAGAGCAAGTTTTTGCATCGTACCTTCGGCATATCATGCAATTTTTCAAGATTGATTTGACTGACTGTCTTCCCTGAGGAATCCAGTACTGTTGTCTGATTTGTGTGAGTGTGTCTAACACTCCTCCATGTTTGATGATTTGTTGATGTGTATGTAACACAATCAACCTGGTGATCCAATGATTTTTTGGTAAAAGCCATGGATGCACGGTATCTAGATTAACATCTGCGTGTTTAAGTCTCCCTCCACAACGCAGAATGTTGTGATTTTCTTGGTCTATCCACAGACCGAGATTATGTTTTAACTTATGCGGAAGATTTTCATAGTTCTTACCATAAGTTTCTCTCTGGGCTTGTCTTACCCAATAGATAAGTGCATCAGGAAAAGTGTATTTTATACCTTTTTTCCTGAGATATTGAAACACGTTCTGTGTTACATTGATTAATTTGATGAGCGAGGAGTAACGAGTACAATCCAAGACTGATATTTGAGCTTGCTGCCTGGTGGTAGTTATGGTTTGTGTCGTGATGACGTGCGGCTTTTGTTCAGGCCAACTGCCATTCACTAACCATCTAGGCCCATAAAACAAATATCTGCCTTTGCAAATTGTTTAAACGTCATACCTCTTGATAAGAGATCAGCTGGATTATCTTTTGTTGGTACATGCAACAATTGAAAGCCTGCGGAAATTTCTTTAATTTCCGAGACGCGATTTTTTACATAGGGAGTCGGACAGTTGTCGTTTCGTACCCATTGTAAAACAGCTTCATTGTCAGACCATATAATGACATCTTTGATGTTCATGGTAGACAAGACTTGTTTGATATGCACAGCTAGCGTGTGGCTGTTAGCAGTGCTGTTAGTTCCATCTGAGGCAAAGTCCTCTTTTTTAATGGAGCGACTCTGGCCTTAGAGGTGATAAGATATGATTGATTAGAAGTCACTAAGTAAGCACAAGCTCCAAAAGCTTTGGCTGACGAGTCTGCGAATACATGTAGTGTTACTTCATCATTTTCCTCGACTATGTGTCTCT
>WNGS01001312.1:25499889-25511964 GCA_020271785.1 Procambarus virginalis | reverse complement strand
CAGTCATGTCTGCGTTGGTACTGTCACATCACCAGTCATGTGTGTGCTTGGTACTGTCACCTCACCATTCATGGTGTGCTTGTACTGTCACCTCACCAGTCATGTCTGCGATGGTACTGTTGCATCACAGTCAGTCTGTGCTTGGTACTGTCACATCACAGTCATGTCTGTGCTGGTACTGTCACCTCACAGTCATGTCTGTTTCCTACTTAGCCTTGTCTGCGTCTGCAGCTGCCATCACCAAGTTTGGTGTCTGCATCTGCTGTCAATCATTTATGACTACTGCTGTCACCTCAGTCATGATGCTCCTAGTGTCATATATCAGCTGCGTCATATGTCTATGTTCTCAAAGTTAATTTATTACACATATATGTATATAAAACGTATTTTTTAGCTGCCTTAATTATTGTGGCTCCGTTACCTTTCTAATTAGTAATTAAGGTAGATTATTTTGATGGTCCAGTATCACAACCTGAACACACACACACACACACACACACAACACACACACACACACACACACACACACACACACACCACACACACACACACACACACACACACATATGTGAGCCACAAAGATATTGGAAAGAACTTTTTTTAGTGCAGGGGATGAGTCACAATAACGTGCTGAAGCATGTTGACCAGACCACACTAGAAAGTGAAGGGACGACGACGTTTCGGTCCGTCCGGGACCATTCTCCAGTCGATTGTGATGGTTGATGATGATGATGAAGATTAAGCCACCCAAAAGGTGGCACGGGCATGAATAGCCCGTAAGTGGTGGCCCTTTTGAGCCATTACCAGTATCAAGAGATGATACTGGAGATCTGTGGAGGCGCGACTGCACCCTGCGTGACGGGAGATGTCTCCCGGACCAAATGGTGACCAAATGGTGAAGGGATGGTTGATTGATGATTGATAAAGATTAAGCCACCCAAGAGGTGGCACGGGCATGAATAGCCCGTAAAAGGGATGGTTGAAGGAGAAGGCAATAAATAGGCAGAAGAGAGGTGAGGAGAAGAAAATCTTAGAGGCAGAGAAGGCAAGGCAAAGGTAGGGAAGGTCAGGTGTAATAAAGGACATAGTAAGAATGAGAACACAAGAACAAAGATAACTGCAGAAGGCTCTTGTGTTCTCATTCTTACTATCAGCCTTTATTACACCTGACCTTCCCTACCTTTGCCTTGCCTTCTCTGGCTCTAAGATTTTCTTCTCCCCACCTCTCTTCTGCCTATTTATTGCCTTTGTAGCGAGTAATCCTTCACGGGAGACATCTCCTGTCCACGAGGCTAACCATAGCCCGTGCCTTTTGCCCAGCTCCTGTGACAGGTAAGTTACGGGCTCACCATAGCCCGTGCTACTTGGAACTTGTTCCGAGTAGCTGAATCTATAACAACAACGAGTAGTCCTTATACTTGCGTCATTTTTTCATCATCTTAATGGCGTAACTAATTAGCAATAACTACACAAGCTATAATCCTATCCCTATTTACAGGTAACAGTTCTTCCATCCTCCTATCTTATTGGAGGGAGCTGAGGTGTGCCCGTGCCACCTTTTGGGGTGGCTTAATCTTCATCAATCGTCAATCAATTGGGCACATTGAACGGGAGGCATCTCCCGTCACGCAGGGTGCAGTCGCACCTCCACAGATCTCCAGTATCAGCTAATGATACTGGTAATGGCTCCAAAGGGCCACCACTTACGGGCTATTCATGCCCGTGCCACCTCTTGGGTGGCGTAATCTTTATCAATCTATCAATCGAATAGCCTAAAACGCTCCTGTGACAGATAAGTCCACTACGGGCTCACCATAGCCCGTGCTGTTTGGAACTTGATCCGAGTAGCTGAATCTATAACAACAACAGAATAGCTAACAGTACAATTTCCAGCCAAAAGTGTAGCACTCAGCATATGCAGTTCTAATCGACCCCAAGACACTACAACAGGCAGCAGACTAGGACCGCATCCAGCTACAACTCTCTCCCATATAGAGCTCCGCGACTCCGGCCTCACTCGGCTCTCTGCTCTGCTCCAAGCTCCGTCTCAACGTCTACGACACTGCTGTACCCAAGACTACTAAATAAATATGAAACTCATTAAACACTGTGTATCTAATCTACTCAACAACGTAACATAATCGTACGTTACACCTTCTCCTTCAATCATCACAATTGACTTGAGAATGGTCCAGGACGGACCGAAGGGACTCATCGTCCCTTCACTTTCTAGTGTGTGGTCTGGTCAACAACTTTTTCAGTGTCAGAGTAGTTGACAAATGGAATGCATTAGGAAGTGGTGTGGTGGAGGCTGACTCTATACACAGTTTCAAGTGTAGATATGATAGAGCCCAGTAGGCTCAGGAGCCTGTACACCAGTTGATTGAGGGTTGAGAGACGGGACCAAAGAGCCGAAGCTCAACCTCCGCAAGCACAACTAGATGAGTACACACACACAAAGACACCAGCCGGGCGGGGTACAGAAGGACCCTGTTACATCCAAGAGTCAATTGCTTCCACAGATGGTGATTACTTTATCCTTGTGTCCATACTCGTAGTGAACGCGTCCACTATACCGTGGTAGCGAGTCAAGATGTCTCTGTACCACCACCATTCATAGCTGTTACTGCACACACACAACACCCGCATCTCACACGGAGTGTACTGTCTCCTGGGTGGTGACAACCACAAACAAAATTACGAATACGAAAAATCTATATATTTTGTTAACTTGGTGGATAAAGTGATGGGCATAAGTGGTGGGCAGCAACTCTTGCCTCGTAAATTGGCTGGTGGCCGACCGCGTCACCCCACGCCCTCCCGCCCAGCATTTCAACGCACCGTGCTCTGGGGAACACCTCCAGCCGTCACAATCAACACACTGGCAACACAACACCATCACATCCTCGGCAACACACAGTCATTGTTGCAAGGTACTGTACACGGGGGTCGGACCAGTAAGTGGACGGGTAGCCACGAGGATAGCCTCGGCCTGGCAATAGAGGACCTTAAAAAGCTTAACTGGCTTCCCTGTCCCCTAAAGACTTCTCCTCGGGTTAAATATACAGGGAGGATGTGAGGCTTCACTTGTGAGGGTGTGAGGCTTTACTTGTGAGGAAGGTGTGAGGCTTCACTTGTGAGGGTGTGAGGCTTCACTTGTGAGGAAGGTGTGAGGCTTCACTTGTGAGGGTGTGAGGCTTCACTTGTGAGGGTGTGAGGCTTCACTTGAGGGTGTGAGGCTTCACTTGAGGAGGGTGTGAGGTTTCACTTGTGAGGGTGTTAGGCTTCACTTGTGAGGAGGGTGTGAGGCTTCACTGGTGAGGAGGGTGTGTGAGGCTTCACTTGTGAGGAGGATGTGAGGCTTCACTTGTGAGGAGGGTGAGAGGCTTCACTCGTGAGGCTTCACTTGTGAGGAGGATGTGAGGCTTCACTCGTGAGGAGGGTGTAAGGCTTCACTCGTGAGGAGGGTGTGAGGCTTCACTTGGTAGGAGGATGTGAGGCTTCACTTATGAGGAGGATGTGAGGCTTCACTCGTGAGGATGTGTGAGGCTTCACTTGTGAGGCTTCACTCGTGAGGAGGATGTGAGGCTTCACTTGTGAGGAGGGTGTGAGGCTTCACTCGTGAGGAGGATGTGAGGCTTCACTCGTGAGGAGGATGTGAGGCTTCGCTTGTGAGGAGGGCGTGTGAGGCTTCACTCGTGAGGAGGGTGTGTGAGGCTTCACTTGTGAGGAGGATGTGAGGCTTCACTCGTGAGGATGTGTGAGGCTTCACTTGTGAGGAGGGTGTGAGGCTTCACTCGTGAGGAGGGTGTGAGGCTTCACTCGTGAGGAAGGTGTGAGGCTTCGCTTGTGAGGAGGGTGTGAGGCTTCACTCGTGAGGAGGGTGTGAGGCTTCACTCGTGGGGAGGGTGTGTGAGGCTTCACTCGTGAGGAGGGTGTGAGGCTTCACTCGTGAGGAGGGTGTGTGAGGCTTCACTCGTGAGGAGGGTGTGAGGCTTCACTCGTGGGGAGGGTGTGTGAGGTTTCACTTGTGAGGAGGATGTGAGGTCTCAACTCTCTCTCCCCCCCCCTCCCACCCTTCTCCCCAAGTTCAAGTATGTTTATTGAGACAAGAAAGAAATACATCTCAAAGGGATAGAGTAGCTTAGACTATTTCTACCCCTTAACCCTTCTCCCCTCTTCTCTTTCATGAAATATAATCCCCACCCCTCGTCCCCTACCTCTCCCCCTCCTCGCTCACCCCTCCCTTCTCCATCCCTCCCCAATCACCACCCGGCCCTCCCCAAGTCCTCCCTACCCTTTCTTCCGAGAAGAATCGGATGAAGGGGTGTGAACAGTTGCTAATATTTATTAAATCATTTAACGTAGGCCTACCCCCCAACCAGCCTATGTCCGCCCCGTACCTCAGACCATTTCTCTTGCAAATTTGGGTAAGGCCCCAAAGCCTCAAGCGTCTGGCCTTCAAATTTGGATAGACAGACAGACATTCTTACAGGTATAGATTACAAATCTTGAATCAAAACATTCTAGTTTTAACAAACTAAATATATTCAACAGGTATTGGTGGCAGCAGTTAAGGTTGTGAGTTCCAAAGTCAAGTCATCCTTAGCTGGAGGAGGACCTCTTCATGCCAAGATTTTATCAGATATCTCAGACACCAGCTGAAGTGAGAGATCACAATATCCCGGCTGTGTAATGCTGAAGTTTAAAAAATAATTGTGGTACACGAAGAGGCTGAAACAAAACACAATATCAAGCCATGGATTCACTGGACATGACCCGTCTAGATTTTTACTCCAACTCACAGCAGGTGACCAATTGTTCCCTTACATGTCCAAGGAACACCACCATAGAGAATGAGATGTGGTGGGAATCCGTCACAGCGGCTGTGGTAACGAAGGAGACAGTGGTGATGATTGTGGCGTGTGTGGTGGGTCTGGTGGCCAACACCCTCGTTGTCTGTGTCCTGGCTGCCTCCAAGAATGAGCTGAGCCTCGCCGCCAGGTATATTGTGAATCGGGCTGCGGCCGACATCCTCTTCCTGGTAACAGTTCCGTACGACTCTCGGGCACACCTACACAACTCCTGGGTGTTCGGCTCCTTGTTGTGTAAACTCCGCTCGGCACTCGTCCTCATTGGTCCTGTTATGAGTTCAGTCTTCCTGGTGGCTCTGAGTGGCAGCTGGTATGTTGATACCTGCATGGCGGGAGTCTCGGCCAAGTTGCGCTCGACCCTCGTAAATGTAGTTTCCACCGTCTCTTGGTTCACTATTTTACTCTTCAGCATACCAACATTTCTGCAATCTGAGGTTTTCAAGGAGGTTCTGCAGGAACGTTTCCACTGTGTGTCACTGCCCTTGTCTGAAGACGCCTTGCTGAGTCAACTCCTCCGGTTTCTTATCATAATCCTGGTATTTGTAGCCCCACTGGTGATGTGCTGGGTGTTGATGAGCCTCGTCATCCCCGCACACACCAGTAGGTCCTGCACCCCTCCCGAGCACAGCACCTCACACATGACTACAGACGAGTCGGTGCGCCATTATAGACTGCTCCTGTCTCTGTTGGTGACCTTCACAGCCTGTCAGCTGCCCTACTGGTTAGTGTACCTGGTGAATGAGTTTATACGAGGAGTCAAGCTTGGTGAAGCTGTGATGCTGGCCTTCTCTGCAACGCTGTGCCTCCCCAGCGTCAACGCCGCCCTCAACCCACTGCTGTGTATCTACTACCTGCAGGACCTCAGGAGGTGTGAGACCAAGGCTAAGACTACCCAGGAGCAGCCTCAGTTGATAGCTCTAGTTGCTCTCTGACTTTGCTGGCTCTCACGGGGTTTTTCTTGCCAACATATGTGTGCCATTTCTGGCTGTCAAGTCTAAACTAACCAGATTGGTTTCCAACCATCAACAAGATTCCAGAGTGTTTTTGTCAGGATTTTTAAATCATACGAAATCACTGTAATTGTTCTGAACGTTTAAATACATAAATTGCAACAGTCAAGGAAAAATGAGAGCCTATCGAATTAAATATGTAAAATGAGAGAACATGAAACAAACGCGCAGAGACAGTCATAAAGCAGAAACAGACATTTACAATAAATGAATGAACCCAATACCAGTTAGATTAGATTCCTACTCTGCCATACCACATGCATGCCTGACTTACCAACAACCACAGGACCAGGGCCTAACACTTTACAACACCCTTCTGATAATATCCTATCTGACAACAGCAATGATCACTCGCCATGGCTCCCTTACCTGACAACAACAACAGTGATCACTCGCTATGGTCCCCCCCCCCTTACTTGACAACAACAACAGTGATCACACTCCATGGCTCCCTTTACTGACTAGAACAACAGTGATCGCTTCCCACGACTCCTCCACCTGCCAACAACGGTGTAATCACTGGTCTTTTACATGAATTAAGTTACATTTTTATTGTCATTGGATGTAAATAATTTTGAGCGAGCCTTTGGAGTGTCACATAACCCTAGTGTCAGATTCGTGTAAAACTTTGGTCTTCAGTCGTGTATAACTAGTGTATGAGTCGTGTATAGCCATATAAAACTAGCATTTGAGCCACTTGGAACTAGTCCGAGAGTTAACAAGAGCCATTTCTATTGTTATTCATATTTACTCAGCTGTAATTACCTGGAAGATCAAATTAAGCAGTATTGTCGTTAGGACAGACGCGAGGCTTCCTAGTGACTTAGTATTAGGCTCTATTTGTATAATGCTTTCATGATACTTTGGTAATATTTGGGAATTGTGTGTACTCACCTAGTTGTGCTTGCAGCGGTTGAGCTCTTTGGTGTGTGCGTGCGTGTATACGTGTGTATATTCATGCTTTATCGTGTCTGTTTTGTGCTTGAAAAAACATCAGCACTATACATTTGTTAAACATCTCCGAAGTCGTATATCGCGCCCCACATTGTTGTATGTGTCAGATATATCCTGCTTTCAGCGTCTTTGTATCATAACATTAAGCATTCACATGTGAATGAGCTTTGTAGCATTAAAACAACATATTTTAATGAGTTTTATTGTCCATAACAATGAATGTGTGCGAGTAGTGATGTTGGAAAATATATTCTGGGTTTGTTGAGAATTTCTAAGGGTAAAGTTAACATATACATGTAATAAAACAATATGGTCAAATGTGATAAACTTAGGCTTCTACTGAAGCCTAACCGGTGTTTCACACAATTTCCCCCATACACTCTGGCTCTGTCAACCAAATAGTTCTACCTCGGCATACTGCCCCAACCATCATGAAAACATGGGAGATTGGTAAATTGCAATGACTTATTGACCCATAATTGAGGTGCTTCACCTTTACCTCATCCTCGGCAATATATCCGGCAGCACAAAACTTGTAACTTTCACGGGCTATTCATGCCCGTGCCACCTCTTCGGTGGCTTAATCTTCATCAATGAATCACTTGTAACCATTCGAATTGTGCCTTTGATAATATTGACAAGTGTCAACGAAACGCACCTCTTAGCGTCAGGCCTCAACAAAATTGTAAAATTAACTTTTAGAGTTCAATTTTCAACGTCCTTTTAAAGTGAAGAAAAATAGAGAAAATGTGTGTTAAAATCAGTGAACTTCCCCTTTGTCATATTCAATAGTATATATCTACAAGAAAGACTGCTACCAAACTATACTAATATATTTTATTTGTTTCCCCTTTGCGTTTTCCCTAAAGTTTTAGCATAATTATATATTAAAATAGTAAATCTTCTTACATTGCATCTCTGATGATGTGATAGTCAGCATGGATACATTCACAACACTACAACATCACAAAAGTGCATCATAACAGGAGTTTCCATCATTGTATTCCATTACAGGACGTGCGCTTGATAACACCAGGTCGTAAAATTCGGAAAATTTCATCCTTTTGCTATACTACAGGTGTCTGTGAACCATTACAGGTGTCTGTGAACCATTACAGGTGTCTGTGAACCATTACAGGTGTCTGTGAACCATTACAGGTGTCTGTGAACCATTACAGGTGTCTGTGAACCATTACAGGTGTCTGTGAACCATTACAGGTGTCTGTGACCCATTACAGGTGTCTGTGACCCATTACAGGTGTGTGACCCATTACAGGTGTCTGTGACCCATTACAGGTGTGTGACCCATTACAGGTGGTTGTGACCCATTACAGGTGTCTGTGACCCATTACAGGTGTGTGACCCATTACAGGTGGTTGTGACCCATTACAGGTGTGTGACCCATTACAGGTGTGTGACCCATTACAGGTGGTTGTGACCCATTACAGGTGTGTGACCCATTACAGGTGGTTGTGACCCATTACAGGTGTGTGACCCATTACAGGTGTCTGTGACCCATTACAGGTGGTTGTGACAACCACAACAGTGCCAAGTGGTCAAAAGAAGTCAACTTCTCCACGCTGTTGATTAATTCAATGGAAACGCATAGAATTATTTTTAATTAATAATTCGGACAGGTAGCCTGTGTATACATTAAGCTTATATCAAGGTCCCCAGAAGCTCGAGCTACTGATCGTCCCGAGGATGCAACCACAAAACAGTGGACAAACTTCCGGGTAGATTTTTACTACTAGGTGAACAGCGGCATTAGGTGATTAGGAAACGTGTCAACCATTTCTGTCTCGCCCGGGATTCGTACCCAAGATTCCCGATGGTGAGTCGAGAACGAGTAATATAATGGCACTGTGTAGCTACAAATACAACATCCACTACGGGCTCACCATAGCCCGTGCTACTTGGAACTTCTTGTTCCAGGTAGCGAATCTTTAACAACAACAACAACCAATATAAGCTAAAACTAATTTGGGGCATGTCAATAATGTACCTTCAGTTCTTTTGTCAAAGTTTATTTATAAAGAGAAGCAAAGACATATTTAACAACTCAAGAGCGTATATATGCAGCCTCGTCATATACGCAACACCGAGATATTGGAAGTATATACGATTTAATATACCTACACGTTAAAGAAAGCCTTAAGCCGAAATAATCAGTCTTTTAATAACTGAGGTAATTAACTGTCTTCATATTGAGCAGGATATCAATACTGAGGAACAATGCTGAGGTACTCGTGTGCCCTTCATTCATTGTGGCCAGTCTCGGCCTTCATCGAGCGCGGTTCTCCCGCCACAACCAAAACACCGCATCACAGAAAACGGTCCCGCTCTGAGGCCTAACTTGTGAATTTGTTTTAAAATTTGCACTAAATTTCCTTAATTCACATTTACATTTGTTGTTGATATACCTTACGGGTTCGAATAAATACCAGGGCTTTAGCAAACCCTATGAACTTAACAACACCTAACCTATCCAACCTTTTTGGGAAGTTTTGTCCCCAAAATAATTAAGAACAACAAAAAAATATCTCCATGCGTGTCAATTTGAATTTAGTGTGTACTATATATCTGGTTTGGTTTCTCATTGTCGCGGACTGCAAGCCTGTTAGACATATCGAGATTCCATAAGCTAAGGACGCAACCTGTCCTCTTACAGAGAACGTCGCTTTTCACTCCTATGCGTCACATAAGGCCAAAAATTGTCGTGCTAGAAAATGGAAGCTGCTCACGAAAGTGACGTACTGTCCCGTTTTCTGTTTTGGGTCCTCTGGTTTGTTAGGATAAGGGCAGTTTCTTGACGTTGAGAGCCTTAGGAGGACGGGCTGATAGAGTAGCCAATACCAGAGGATGTGGGGCACTGCATCAACATTCCAAACAGCCAGACACTTCCTTGGTGAGACCCGTTGTATAAGACACGCTGCAGCCTCCGCCCACCGGCTCCCCCTTCTCTAAAACTTTCCCCGTATCGATATTGCTAAAAATATAATGTTGATTCAGCAGAATTTTCCACCGTTCCACGAGCTGAGTTTGTGTGTGTGTGTGTGTGTGTGTGTGTGTGTGTGTGTGTGTGTGTGTGAACTCACGTAGATGCGCTCACCAAGATGCGTTTGCAAGCTCTTCTGAACATTTTGTAGTTCAATGAAACGATAATTTTTTTTCTAATCATATTTACATTTTACGAGTAAATTTACGTGTATTTACATATTTACATTTTACGTGTATCGAGTTAGCTTCAACCAAATCTTGGTCCCATGCACTCAACCCCCTATTAATATTCTTCAAATTTTCTTACACTGTACCTATTAATATTTTTCGAATTTTGCTACAAATTACCTACTTAAAATTGTGTGTTAGATTAAGGACCTGCCCAAAATGCTATGTCTGTTAGTGGCTTTGGAAGAATGTAAAAACATCAATGCTATACTCTCATAACCTAATGTACCTTCTTATAAAATAAATAAATTAAACCCAAATCGGACAGTATGTCCTCTGTCTGGAGACTGGCACTAGGGTGCTCAGAGACTTGGTTGTGTGTCAAATCTCTGGATGTTAATATTTTCAAAAAATATCTCTGGTATTGAATGTACAGTATCCAATCAATAATGCCATTTTATAGAATGTCTTTTTTTTTATCCCATAATATTTGCACCAAGAACATTAATAACTTTCTTAAATGTCTGGAGATATGTAACTTTACCCAATAACTAAAAGAATAACTAACTTTACTTCAATAACTAACAATTACCATTTTTTCAATTTTGCTAGAAATAACTGTACCTACTTAAAATTATCTGTTAAGATTAAGGACCTGCCCGAAACGCTGTGTGTGTTAGTGGCTTTACAAGAATGTAAAAACATCAATGCTATGTTCTCTCATAAACCCATTGTACCGTCTTGTATATATATATAAATAACAAATAAATAAATACGTTACTCAGGTTTGACCCTTGTAGTAAATACAAAGTAATTGCCCATTTTGTCTTTATTGTATTCCTTATTTTATGCCACTGCACCATCAGCATCACAAATAGATATCTTTATTTTCTGCACATAAAAAAATGTTGCAGCTGCAAGAATTAAGACTTCACCAACATGTTACAAAAGCAAACTGGCCTCACTTACTTTTCTGTCGTCCCTCATCAGCATTGTCAGACGTCGATATGCCACGAGTCCTGCGAGTTCGAAGGCGAACCTTCAACTCCTGCACTTCCATGTCTTCTTTGCAGGATGAAGCACAGACAGAGTTGGACGTATAATGTTGACTGTGGGTAGCCAAGGGAGAAAAGGTGGAGGAAGAAGCATTGCTTACAGAGGATATAGATGAGCAGGGAGGTGGGGATGAGGTAGAATAAATTCCAACATCTTCACTCTCCATTTTGACCAGAATGTCTGGATGGGGAGCCAAGAAGGAAGGGCAAGGGTAACACGGCAGGATGAAAGTGGTGGATGCCAATTCACGATAAGGATAAGTAACAAGAACAAGGAAGGATGAAAACAACCCGACGCACACTTGGTGACCTCCAACAATATCGACAATTGTTCACGTTCTTAACACACACCTGTAAAAAACAAATTTAATTACAAACATGTTGAAACATTTTTGAGAGAGAGAGAGAGAGAGAGGAGAGAGAGAGGAGAGAGAGAGAGAGAGGAGAGAGAGAGAGGAGAGAGAGGAGAGAGAGAGAGGAGAGAGAGGAGGGGGAGGGAGGGGGGATGAAGAGAGGGAGCTCTATGAATTGTTAATCCAAGCAAATATTTTAGGAGCTTGTTGTAATACAGTAGAAGCTCAATGTACATATCACAAAATTCACCCAAAAAAAGTGTTATGCTTACTATAATTTTCTGTGTTAAAAAATACTGTCAATGTCTTGATTTTTTTATCTACACGTGGTATTTAATTATGAAAATACAATTGGACAAAATATTACAGTAGTTTAAAACAGTCCTTGTAGTGATAATTTGTATTTACAAACTACCCTGTAAAGATTGTACAGTATTATGTTCAACATAGGGCAAACATCTAAAGATTTGTAATTTCAAATTTCACAGCATAGATATTCTGTAAGAAGTGGTCAGTTATCTAATGCTTTATTTCTTAATTTGTCTGAAAGTTTTACCAAATTGGTTGGGAGAGGTCTACTTCAGTAACAAACAGCAAAATTATTTTCAATAGAAACACTACTGAATCTGCTTTAATACAAACTACAAAGCTATATAAAGAA
>WNGS01001312.1:25455448-25468430 GCA_020271785.1 Procambarus virginalis | reverse complement strand
ATATATATATATTAGGGGTACCACCTCTGGTGCAATTGCAGGGACCCACATCCTCGAAGAAGAAAACAAAGAGCATTCAGAGAAGATCTTGTGGATTCTCACTGAATACTTTATTCTTTTCTTCTCCTACCACCCCTATTATTTTTTTGTATGTTTTGTTTTATTTATTGCAATGCTACAGTTTACAGAGAACACACACACACACCAAATATATAACAATAAACAATCAGCGTTCGAAGACCTCGTCCAGCTCCTCGGAGGTTGGGTGCGTACCCAGGATACAGCACGCATTTCCCCTCTGCACTGCGACACTGAGCGCTGGAATAGGAAACTGGCTGCTCGTGGGTCTCTAGTTTTCCCATGAGTTCCTCACCAACCTCCTTTAAAAAACTTGAGTGCACATTTACCCCAGTATATTATATATATATATATATATATATATATATAATATATATATATATATATATATATATATATATACTGTATATATATATATATGTCGTACCTAGTAGCCAGAACGCACTTCTCAGCCTACTATGCAAGGCCCGATTTGCCTAATAAGCCAAGTTTCCATGAATAATGTTTTTTCGACTACCTAACCTAACCTAACCTAACTTTTTCGGCTACCTAACCTATAAAGATAGTTTAGGTAGGGTTGGTTAGGTTCGGTCATATATCTACGTTAATTTTAACTCCAATGACAAAAAATTGACCGCATGCATAATGAAATGGGTAGCTTTATCATTTCATAAGAAAAAAATTAGAGAAAATATATTAATTCGGGAAAACTTGGCTTATTAGGTAAATCGGGCCTTGCATAGTAGGCTGAGAAGTGCGTTCTGGCTACTAGGTACAACACTATATATATAATATATATATATATATATATATATTATATATATATATATATTATATATATATATATATATATATATATGTCGTACCTAGTAGCCAGAACGCATTCTCAGCCTACTATGCAAGGCCCGATTTGCCTAATAAGCCAAGTTTTTATGAATTAATATATTTTCTCTAATTTTTTCTTATGAAATGATAAAGCTACCCATTTCATTATGTATGAGGTCGATTTTTTATTATTGGAGTTAAATTAACGTAGTTGTACGCCCGAACCTAACCAACCTACCTAACCTAACCTAACCTATCTTTATAGGTTAGGTTAGGTTAGGTAGCCGAAAAAGTTAGGTTAGGTTAGGTTAGTAGGTTAGGTAGTCGAAAAACAATTAATTCATGAAAACTTGGCTTATTAGGCAAATCTGGCGTTGCATAGTAGGCTGAGAAGTGCGTTCTGGCTACTAGGTACGACATATATATATATATATATATATATATATATATATATATATATATATATAATATATATATATATATATATATATATATTTATATATATATATATATATATATATATATATATTATAATATATATATATATATATATATATATTTATATTAAAATGGGGAAGAGAGAGATATATTTTTTTTAAGCTGATACAGACAAGAGAAGATTGAACTGATAAAGAAGAGTGAAATGGATATAAAAGAATAGCAAAAGTGTCAAAGACGGTAAGTGGCAATAATAATGAAATAGTGAGCAAAGAGAAATGGTTAAGAAGAGAGAAGAGGGAGTAAAAGAAGACAAAGAGCTAAAGGGCAGAAAGAATTGAGGATGGGTAAACAGATGAGGCAAGTGAAGAATGGCACAGAGGCAGAGTAAATATGTCACCCACCCGAGCGGGAAGACCTGTGTCAGCCACCCGGGCGGGAGGACCTGCATCATGTACCTGGGCGGGAAGACCTGCGCCAGCCACCCGGGCGGGAGGACCTGCGCCAGCCACCAGGGCAGGAGGACCTGTGCCAGCCACCCAGACAGGAGGACCTGCATCAGCCATCCGGGCAGGAGGATCTGCATCAGCCATCCGGGCGGGAGGACTTGCATCACCCACCCGGGTGGGAGGACCTGCGTTACCCACCCAGGTGGGAGGACCTGTGTCACCCACTCAGGTGGGAGGACCTGCGTTTGCCACCTGGGCGAGAGGTCCTGCGTCACCTACCCAGGCGGGAGAACCTGCATCAGCCACCCAGGCGGGAGGACCTGCATCACCCACATGAGCGGGTAACGGAGCCCAGAGACATTTTAATAAATTTTTTCCCCCTTGTTAAATTACTCTAATATGTACATTGTTTTGGGAGCGGGTTTATTATTTTCTTTAATCATTCTTCGCTTCCCCCAATTTTTCGTCCTTTAATTTATTTATTTATTTATTTATATATACATACAAGAGTTCTTACATTCTTGTACAGCCACTAGTATGCATAACATTTTGGGCAAATCCTTAATCCTATGTTCCCTGGAATACGACCCCGCGAAAAATCACTTTACAGCCAAGTATCCATTTTACTGTTGAGTTAAACAGAGACTACAGTTGAGGATTTGCGCCAGTAAATCCTCCCCCGGCCAGGATACGAACCCAGGACAAAGCACTCGCAAAACGCCAGGAGAGCATCTTAACCACTACACCATGAGGTGGGTTAATAAAAAACAGTTAAGAAGACAACTAAGAAAAGGAGCTCGGAGGGTCACTGATGGCGACAATCAAAAAACAAAGCAGTGTCAGGAAGAGAATAACAAGGCCAACACAATATACTCGGATTCACAGCAAGGAATTTTGATTATACAACGCCAAACACCGGACAGACTATATTATTACCGGCATCAAACCTCCAAGTTCCCCGCTCCTGTGCCAGGTAAGTCCACTATGGGCTCACCATGGCCCGTGCTACTTGGAACTTTTTGTTCCAAATAGCTGAATCTATAACAACAACAACCTCCAAGTTAGGTCTCCAAATTCCAACAAATTACGAGACAATGAACAAATCAGTTTGAGAGAAAGTAACCTACAGAAGAAACTAATGCCACCATTAACAAATAAACACTATGAAGCAAGCCTCAAAGATTAACATTTGTATACGTTAAATGAACCATCGACTCAAGGGAGGCATAACTGTTTTTTCACCCATAGGGTTGTAAACCCTTGGAACCACCGAAGCCGTAAACGCCAAAACTCTGCTGGGTTTTAAAATACAGATAGAAAAGACCATCCGGGCAAATGGGGGAGACCTTTGACAAGTTACCAACTTCCTGTCCTCGTTGAGGCCACTAGTATTAGTGGCCCTTATGTAAATTCATTCAATCAGGTAAATAACTGATATTTGTTAAATGCTGAAGAACTTAGATAAACTGAACAAGATGAACTATCAGAGATGCAGGTACAGTACATTCAACAAGAACCGATGATGTATAATTTAGATGAAGTAGAGGCACTGTAGATGCTTATAGTCATAGAGCACATGAAAAGAAAATGAAAACAAAAACACCCGAAGACACACAACAAACTGGCAGTCAGAGAGAAACATCGGCCGCTGCATTAAAGTAAAGCTAGCTGCGCCAGCCACAGTGAGCCCCACCCAGCCAATATACTCCCTACCTGGGGCAAGACAGAAAGGCCTAGACTTCAGATGTACCCCAATGGCAAAGACAACATCAAGCAATGAAGGAACTTTAGGCCAGAAGTGACTGAACTGACCACCAGCACATCAGTTCAAGAACTGGAATGATGGGCTGCTGGCTTCCCCAGTACATAATGCTAACACGCACAAGTGCTAGTTGCATGAAGAGTTGCTTGTTGGGTTTCTTTGTAGGGAAGTTATTTGAGTCTTTTCAGATGTAGATTGCACAGGTTAACCAGACAGTGGTCTGTTTTGATTCGCCTACCTTGCTGGGTCCTTCCCAAGTCGATGGCAATTATGACATACTTTAAATGTAAAGTGTTCATAGGCCATTGCTTCCTGTGCCTCTCTGAGGGGGGGGCCAGGTTCTGGCTCGTAGTTCCCGGTAGGCATAAGGACTACCTTGATTGATGACCCCGAACTAATATAGCACATATCAGTTTGGAAAGCTTCAGGGAACCAATGGGGATCCCCATAGAAACACATAATATTTTATTTATAATCTTAATGAAATCCCAGATAAATGGCTGAGCAACACCTCAAGTTGGGAGAGGAGCCGAATAACATCAGCAGGAGAAAGATTATCCATCATCCACAGAAAACAAGCCAATTAACTTATGATGTACTAAGGGTAACTCATAATTTGCAGAAAGCAGAGACAGAATTATTATTAACTTATGAATATGAGCACCACAAATTCCTGCATTAGATGAAAAAGATGTAGGCATTATACAGGGCTAACAACACTGCAACCCAGGTATGACAGAGCAGATCTTATTGAAACCTTTAAAATACTGAACAATTTGGAGGATGTTGATACAGAAAATTTCTTCAAAAGGTAAGATGTAACACAAACAAGGAGCAATGGTCTCAAGCTCAACAAGCCACAATGTACGACTGAAAAAGGAGATGCTTTTTCACCACACAGGGGTTATTAACCCATGGAACTGCTTACCCGCCAAAGCCGTAACTGCCAAAACTGTGTTGAATTTCAAAATACAGTATACCTGGAAAAGATCATCAAGTCAAATGAGAGACCTTCGACATGCTGCTGGCTTCCTGTCCTTGTCGAGGCCACTAGGGTTAGTGACTCAGGTAAACTCGGGAAACACCTTTTCTCATACAGTGGTGAAGACAGGTATGAAATGGAGCATTCTACAGCAATGCTCAGGAAACAAACTGGTGGGTTGCCAAAATTTATGAAAACAAGTGCATATTTTTATTTTTTACATTTTTTTTATTTATATATACAGTATATACAAAAGTTCTTATATTCTTGTAAAGCCACTAGCACACACAGCATTTCAGGCAGGTCCTTAATCCAAATTTTTTCCCAGAATATGACCCACCAAATTGTTTAAACCAGATACCCATTCACTGCTGGGTGAACAGAGGCTACAGTTAATGATTGGTACCTGGTCAATCCTTCCCGGCCAGGATACAAACCCAGGCCAAAGCACTCGCGAAGTGCCGGGCGACTTCTTACCGCTACGCCACAGGGACCGCTACCACTATGCCACACCACTACGCTACACTCCCATATCACCACATTCACATTTGCAGTGTTGGAAGGACTACTATAACTGAAATGTTTTTTTGCCCACTGTATGATGATGGAACATTCTGTAAAACATGCTATCCAGGACTATTGGAACAGACTCTGTTGTCCCAAAACCTATTTTTGGGAAAAATATGTACTGTATTGCAAAAGGTATTTTTTACTTCTCAGGTGTATTCATTTTTAGAATAGTGACAACCAAATGATAATTGACAGACTAGAAGGTGAGGTACATTCTTAATGAACTGAATGGAAAGTACTGTACAAAGATTTCCACATACCAGGTCAGAAGCACGTGATTGACAAATCACTTGCACTTTTCAAAGGACATCTAACTTTCAAGCAGTATATTTGTTACAAGCATCACAGATTTGGACTCAAATTCTTTGTTTTCTGTGATTGTGAGACTATATGTGACATGACTTAATAATGGTCCAGGATGAACCTAAATGTTGTTGTTTCTCCATTTTCTGATGTGTGGTTTGGTCATCACATCACTGTACTGTATTTGATACTACAGTATATTTGGTACCGACACACTTTCGATTCTCACAGTTTTTCAGGTAATGTGGTAAAGATGCTGATGGTTCCACTGCTGAACAAGGACCACATTTTTAATAGTTATTATATCAGTCCCTTGGTAACTAAGCTCCTGTTTGAACATAATACTGGAGAGTGTGGAACAGTAACTTTCAAAGAAAAGAAATACCAGTCTTTGATGAAAGTATTTCAGTAGATGACTGTCAGCTAAGAAAAGTGAAAAAATGCTTGCAATGCATTGGAAGACAGAATCAAAGTAATTATGTTTACAACCATTCACACTGGTAAGATGGCAATTTGTGGCAAGATCAATCATCATGTGTTTGGTTGACGAGAGTGACATGGTGGTTGGTGCTGTTTAGTGTGTGCATGTCTATTTGGGGTCAAATGGACCAAAAAAAATGTTTTTCAACCTTGTTGATGTAATCATGCTGAACAGTTACAACATGTACAGTATATGGTGAAATCAGGACACCCACCCCACAAATCTGAAAATAAAAGAATTGATGACATTTTGGTCTGTCCTGGACCATTATTGTCACATCTAATTTTCAGCCATGTTACTGTGACTAATTGTCTGCATCAGGCTGGAAATTAACTATGCATATGTTTAGTTTTGCAGTTTTTACATTTTCTAATGAAGTTTGGCAGACATTCATGTTATAACTAAAGGCATTCTCAGCCCAACAATGCCTCTTGCTGGCCCAAAAGACTGGTTTTAAAGGCAGCTTTCAGATACACAAAATAGAACATAAACCAAGAATTGTACTGGAAACCATGCAAAAGGCTAACATGAGTACAATGTTTGTAGTAACATACTCAAAGGAGAGCAACGGCATGAAACGTAGTCAAAACATGCTGCAGAGTGGAGCTTCCTTGTGTCATGCAAACTGCTTCAGTAAATATTGCACCTCCAGAATTTCTGAGTGTTTCGTAATGAGTATAAACATGTAGTATTGTGTGATTGATAGTGTATATAGTAATACAACAGAAAAAATACATTCATAATTATAATAAATAATTTAGTGTGCATATTAATGACATGCAAATACTGTACTGTATTTATGTGTATTGATGTTCCATATTTGTGTGTATTGATGTTTCATATTTGTGTGTATCAATGTCTGACAAATTTTAGTACATAACAGCTTCAAGTGAAATATCAAGTCAGTAGACATTGAAATAAAAAATATATACAATGGAACCTCGGTTTACAAATGACCCTCTTTACGAATTTTTCGGTATACGAAGAAAATTTCCTTGTGAAATTTGACTCAGTATATGAGGTTTGCCTCAGATTTTGAGTTTGTCGATACATGTATGGGTCGACAAGCATGTGGTTCTGCTGAGCGTGGGGTGAGGCATGCTCAGTTTACTAGTGTATCCTGCTTAGTGACAATCGCGCTTGAATTCTTTGTGAAGAATTTCATTGTTTTTCTACTTTTTTGGGTTTCTGAACATAAAATTTCTAATGATATATCATGCCATGTGTCCCAAGAAAGTCAGTGGTAAAGTTCAACCTAAGAAAATCGTTGTGAGGATGATGATAGAGGAAAACAAGAGATATGATGTCTCACTACAGACAAGTGTTAAAACATAGGGAAACACAAGTGTCTATAGACAGATTTTTAGTAAGACAAGTAAGCAGTGAGCCACAACCAGGTCCTAGTAGTTTGCCTAAAAACATAGGAGAGAGAGTACCCCAGAAATGTCATCACTGCCTGATGTTATAATAGAAGGGGACTCCCCTTGCAAACACGAACACCTCTCCTTCTCTCCCCTCCTCACCGTCTTCCATATGCCAACAAGAGTCCTCCATAAAGGTAAGGTACCTGTATAGCAAAAAATATGAGTAGTATTCTGTATAAAATGTATTTTTAAGTTAATATTTTTGGGTCTGTGGAACGAGTGAATTCAATTGACATTATTTCTTACGGGAAAATTCGTTTCGGTTTACAAATTTTCGGTGTCTCTTCGAACAAATTAAATTCGTAAACCTAGGGTCCACTGTATATTCTTGTCACTTTCTCCCATGTAAGTGGCCTGTGCAACCTCACTGGGGCGCTCACTTTAGGAACGATCATGAACTGATGTTAACATGAAATTTCATCACTCCACCACATGTAAAGTAATTAAGTTATTTTTTTATTGTGATCATGGAATGCATTTTAACAATGTTAGAAGGAAAACAAAATTTGGGTAATTGTTTTCATGTGCATTATAGGAAATATTTTCCCACACATAAGAATAAATAAATTCTAATTATACTTAATATTTAACAACTATGAAGATTTGTCCTCTGTTCGAAATGATAACTTTAATAAAAATGCACAGTTATGTCTGATGCAGTAATACTAGAATTTAGGCATATCCTTCCTACTTTGATATGAGATGATTGAGCTTCTTAAATTACCTTGCTGGTTCTCATTATTAATTCAAAGGAGTGGAAATCATAGTTAATACTTTGAAGGTTTATCAAATTAAAGATATAAATGTGATCTCATGATCAGTAATAATGTAATAGTCCCTCCAATTTAATAAGAAGCCCCTACACTTACAAATGTTGGGTGAGGGAGGAGGGAGGTTTCGCCATAACTACTGTACTTGAGGAGACTCGACACACACACACACTGGGCTCTCTACAAAATCAATTGTAGGACATTTATGCTGCACTCTGAAGTTATCGGCAGTTGGCCATCCACATCAACCCGAGCTCTGTTCCGAGCCATGCTTATAAGTACAGTATAACTATTTTCCAATGGTTGCTTATATCCAGGCCTGTTAATAGATACTGGGAAGTTGGGAGCTACTGGGCCAGTTATGGGCATGGAAACCCCAAACTCAATGTAAGGAATAAGTAAAAAATATTCATAAATTATTCAATGAATAAACTGGCAGTGTTGTTACATAATAACTGAAAACTTTCCCAAATTTATAACATATATAATCACTAGTAGGACGAGTTAGTACCAGGACGTGTTCTGTTCAGGTCACCGATATCCACAAGGTGGAACCTAGCTACATGTTGCGTGTTTCTTTTCTCCTCTTGGTTACTGATAATGATACAAGTTACCATACGTTAAGAGGTCATCATACCAGCAACAAAATTCAGTTCTACTAACATACTCAGATCAAACGGTATAATCATTTAATCTAATTAATTTATTAATTATAACTCTTGAGTTTGTTTCACTGGCGGTGGCCTTGTGGTCCTTTCATGTAGTAAGGGTATGGTTAAATGTTTGTCTACAGTTTACGATCAATCGATAGGTTGGCGTTAGAAGTGAGGTCAGAGCAGTAAGTCAATATTTTAATTTCTACAATTTACTATATAAACTGTAAGATCTGAATGTCATTGACTAACATTAAACCCCCCTCCCCCATGGTGTGGGAGTGCGTACCAACAAATAAATTCTATACATTCCGCTATTTAAAGTAATAATCATATCACATACACATGCACCACTGGGTTTGTTGTATAAAACAGGTGTGTAGTGCAGGGGTTAAACAAGACAGGTCAAAACATAATGTAGTTAAAAAGACAATATGCCAGGTGAAGAGTGGGTCAAATCTTGTATCATCTGTCATAACACCTCCATCAGCAAGCATGTGTGCCAGAACATAAGTTGTAAAAGGGCTGCTAATAGTGCTGAACAGGTGAATAAATTTTTGCCAGTATACCTCCATAAACAATTATTAACTGTGACAAAACAAACTTCTCTGATGAACCAAGAAGCAACCAGGTGTTATTTTATGAAGGGTACAAAGCAACCTGAAAAACTCATGAACATTTCAATGATGTCTTTATCTATCATGCTTGCCAGTAGCAATAATGGTAGTTATTTCACTTGCACCATATATCGTGTACAAGGCAGAATGAACAGTTGGGTGAACAAAGTAATGCTCGGTACAACTGAACAAAATCCAGGTGGTCTGATAATTATGGCTTCAAAGACTGCTGCAAGACTATTATGATATCATATTTCAGAACCCTTGATGATAATTCTCCCAGAGTAGTGATTGGTGACAACCTGGCATCACACACAGTTATCGAACTGTGTGAGCAAAATAACATTCAATTCCTTTTACTTCCTCCTAACAGCACTCTTCTCCAGCCTCTATATGTATGCTTCTTTGGACCTATGAAAAATGGTGTGGCAGAAAATTTTAAGAGAATAGAATGTGGTCAGGGGAATGCATTTCACAGCATTGCCAAAGCAATGATTCCCATATCTGCTTGTGGAGCTTCTTAAGGACATGACTAACAATGACTCTTTACTCTGCAGTCACTTCAAACCACAGGCAATTGCCCCCCTTTGTAAGGACTGAAAACTTAACAAGCTGCACTACTCTGATACCCAGGGAATTTTCCCAGTAGTATACCTTGTCAAGCCAGCTGGCAGAGCTTAGGGAAAAAGATTCACAGTATCACCTGGCAAAAGTTTCAGTTGTCAAGACATCCAACAAGCTGGGCCACCAGAAATGGCATGAAGACTGATGTAAAAAAAAGAGAGAGGCAACCATTATCTGAACCAGGCTCCAGTGGCTCTCTTAGCCATAGTAACACAGAATATATCAGCACTGATGATTCATAAAAAAAGGTGACAGAAGACCCAGTACCAGAAGAGTTGAGTGAAACTAGAGAACTTAAAGTGGGCAACTAGTGATCAAACGCTAGCAAGAAGCATTTTATTACATTAGAAATCTGCAACAATGGGATGATGATGTCGGGACTTGGATAAGTGACTATCTGCGTAAAAATTATATAAAATTCCCAGAATTTTACATTTGTAGAGCCCAATAATCCTGACAAGTGACAAATTTAGATGACATTGCTGCAAGTTGCCTAAACCCAAGTTTGTCAAAGATAAAGGTGTTTATTTTGTACAATGTTACAACAGCACAAACTGAATATATTATTTTTTCTTCTTATTTTTAATGTTTTTAACATGTTTTTTCAACTGCAATGATGTACTGAATCAATTTCTTTCTTTATTATGCACCCCATACTCATCCCGTGGGCGGTGGTGTAAAGGATTACAGAGGCACATAATCGGTTCAGGAACTGAACCCTCTAGTTCGTTTAGCTAAGCAAATAACAATGTTTGACGCTAGTTATAAAATTATCAATGTTGTATACACATGTACACACCCTCATACATACATGTACATATATATATACGTATACACATATACATACACATACATATCTAATCACCCACACAAATACACACATCAAGAATCTTTGTGTCACAAGTGACACAAAGAGGTGTCACAAGTGACATTACAAGAGGCTCACAACAGTCACTATACAAGGCACTTTACATCTATAGTGAGTCACACAGTTACTAGTCTTGCTGCACACCCACCCAACTGGGCGGCAGCTTTACAGTACTGAGCTGTCAATAATGTTACTTGAACTGTATCACAAAATGTGTAGGACATTGGTACACACAGAAATATTCATATCACTAAAACATGCACAATACTGTATTCAATAATTTAATATTCTTTGAACATTAAAACATACTTTTTTTGCTGCTATTACACTGTGTATATACACACACATATTATATATAACTATCAAACTTTTTGCTCCATAATGAACCACTAAGCGATTGTGGCAGGTGTGGTAATCTCATCATCCAAGCACAGCATAGTGCAACATGCCATTCAGTTGATACCAGTCTCCGTGGTGTAGTGGTAAGACACTCACTTAGTGTTTCGCGAGCGCTTTGTTATGGGTTTGTAGCCTGGCTGGGGAGGATTTACTGGGCGCAAATTCTTAACTGTAGCCTCTGTTTAACTCAACAGTAAAATGGGTACTTGGCTGTAAAAACGATTCTATGTGGGGGTCATATTCCAGGGAACATAGGATTAAGGACTTGCCCAAAATGCTACGCGTACTAGTAGCTGTACAAGAATGTAACAATGCTTGTATATATCTTTAAAAAAAAAAACAATCGAAGTTACTGTGCACTACTCATGGTTACCTTGACAGTACTAAGGCCCTCGGCACACACCAGAGGGATACCTTGAGGTGGTTACCTTGAGGTGCTTCCGGGGCTTAGCGGATGCCCACAATTTTTTCAGACTATATTTGTTTACTGGAAACCTGAAGAAGCAGATGTGAGCCCATTGTACCTGCAGGAGTTTTAAATCTTATGCAGTACAGTACTTTAAAACTTCCCCAACCATGTTGTGCAGTTTATAGGTAATTAGCGAGATCATCACCAGCCATGTCACACAGTCAGAGTAAAATTCCCTGTTTCTCATATCAATATGGAACAAAAGGACCGTGCAGATGATGTAATTCAATAGGATATTCTTGGAGACCCAAACTGGGGCCTCACCAATGAGAGATATGGGAGCTAGGCAGATGGTCACTTCCTTAGAAGGGCCCTCAACACGTGCATCCACAGAGTCCATAAGATGTCTGTGTATATGTAAATCGTCAGGGTGGATATGGTCATTATGACAAACATCAAAATATTTAGGCCACATAGCAGGGCCAAACTGATCATGGTATATAACAGTGGTTGTGGGAAATGTGCACACACTACTGCAAGGATGTTAAACATGGACTTCCTGAAAATAGCAAAAGACTACAGAAACCATCAAATATTGCGTCACCACAGGTGACGAGGTAGTCACCACTAGGGACTCGGTGGTTGTCCCTGCCAAGGAAGAGGCTGGGGAAGGAAAAGGATCAGTAGGAGTAGCCAAAGACAAAGCTCAGTCTGGGCCCACCATAGCCAAAGCTATGGAGCCTGATCTTCCATCAATTCAATTCTGGGGCCTGGTCGCTCAGTTCCCCAAGGTCGAATTCTTCACACTGGCATAGAACCAGCAGCCTCCCTCCTATGTGGCTCTGTTCCCCGATGCAATGGATGCTTTTTGGCTGAACTGGTCAAGGCAGGGTGCATATCCTATTTCCCCAATTCTCTTGTTGCTTTGGATGGTGTCCAGACTGGAAACATTCTTGGGCTTGGTAATCTATTTGGCTACTATTTAGCCAACTCAGACTTGCTTTCCAGCTCTTTTGGCCGTGTTCAAAACTAGATATTTTTCTGTGGCTCTGTGTCTCAGCAGATCGGCCCAGCGGCATATCTTCCTGGTGTGACAACCTCTGCTCTACCTGTCTGGAGTCTCTGACACGGGTCTATCACCATTTATATCTTGTGCTATCCACTCTCCCAATATATGTGCCTAAGACATGCAACCTCACCATTGTAATCACTGCTATCCACTTGTATCATAGTTATGTTGAATGCAAGTTTTGCTACAATGTACCTATTAAAAATCCTCAAATTATACTACAATGTATCTGTTATAAACCTTAAATTTTACTACAATGCC
>WNGS01001312.1:25411469-25423969 GCA_020271785.1 Procambarus virginalis | reverse complement strand
GCTAGGGTGTCCCAAAACAGCTAGGGTGTCCCAAAACAGCTAGGGTGTCCCAAAACAGCTAGGGTGTCCCAAAACACCTAGTGTGTCCCAAAACAGCTAGGGTGTCCCAAACAGCTAGGGTGTCCCAAAACAGCTAGGGTGTCCCAAAACAGCTAGGGTGTCCCAAAACAGCTAGGGTGTCCCAAAACAGCTAGGGTGTCCCAAACAGCTAGGGTGTCCCAAACAGCTAGGGTGTCCCAAACAGCTAGGGTGTCCCAAAACAGCTAGGGTGTCCTCACTGTTGTAATGCCCCGGATGTTAATTTAACACAAAGGAGAGGATAATTTGGTTTATTTAACCAGATAAATTCCCACAAAGGTGTTTAATTACAGTTCTAATTTATTAATCAAACTGTTGATAATCATATTGTTTTGTTTTGATCGTCAACAGCCTTCCGTCGGGTGATTCACCGTTCACAAGTGTTCAGAAGTGTTCACAAGTGTTCACAAGTGTTCAGAAGTGTTCACAAGTGTTCACAAATGTACAGAAGTGTTCAGAAGTGTTTCAGAAGGTTCACAAGTGTTCAGAAGTGTTCACAAGTGTTCAGAAGTGTTCACAGGTGTGCAGAAGTGTTCACAAGTGTACAGAGTGTTCACAAGTGTGCAGAAGTGTTCACAAGTGTACAGAAGTGTTCACAAGTGTACAGAAGTGTCACAAGTGTGCAGAAGTGTTCACAAGTGTTCCTGTGATCACTGTTCAGCTGGTGACACTGTCTCAAGACGTGATTTCCTTACTGTCTCTCAAGACAGTCGTCACTTCTTGAGACTCCAGTCTTAATTAACTGGACAGTGACACACCCCCTTCTTGTTTTCCGGCAGAGTAACGAAGTTTCTATCGTCTTAGCAGAGTAACGAAGTTTCTATCGCTTCTTAGCAGAGTAACGAAGTTTCTATCGCTTCTTAGGAGAGTAACGAAGTTTCTATCGCTTCTTAGCAAAGTAACGAAGTTTCTATAGCTTCTTAGGAGAGTAACGAAGTTTCTATCGCTTCTTAGCAGAGTAAGGAAGTCGGTATTATCCAGGAGAGTGAGGAAGCCTGGTGATGGGTATCTGAGTGTCGACGCTGGTGTTAAGTGTTGGTCTGATCTCCCTGCCGGGGAAGGGGGGGTTAATGGGGCACAAGCAATATCCAGGGAGATTGTGTATTCTGTCGGCGTCCAGTCCGCGTGTTGCACTAATGATCCCTCGCCCCTCTTATAGGCGTCCTCGCTGGCCGCACTCCCGCGCGCACGCTCCTCTTCGTGCGCGCGTCCACTCTCATCATTCTGGCGGGAACGAGAGGCTTCCAGTCTTTGGGATTGACAGGTTTGTCTTGTTGGAGGCGATATTGGCTTCTCCACCCGTCTCGCAGCCCGGCTCTGGTTCCTCATGCACGGACTTGTGTCCAGGCCGACCACTAGCTAGGGAGAAGAACATTTGTAGGTCAAACATTAGTGAACAGTAACCCAAACCCTAGAATAGGCAACAATAACATTTCAGAACAGCCAGGAGAACGCTTCTGGACTATTCCAACCCACCTCTTCCTTCCCATTATGATAAATGGGTGTTGGTGCTTGCTAATGTGACTTCAAATGTAGACCGCTCCTACACCCGCCCCACCGCGGGTGTAGGAGCGGGGCTGACCGCCCTACAAGGGTGTTGTGGGCGTGTTGTGGGCGTGTTGTGGGTTCTCCTCCTCCACAACACCGCCTGTGTACACTCAGAACCCCGTCCTCTTAACTATAACAGCTTCCCGTTTTCCAACGTTGTGGTAACCAACGTCAGAAAGGCAACCTATTAAGAGCAACAGTAACGGCTCGCAATATCTTAAGTTTTTCTAAGTGCACCGGACTCGATGGGTCAGGTGGGTTGCTTGGGTTTGTACGGTTCTGGTTAGGTTAGGATTTTTATTATTATTATTATAATAATAATAATAATAATTAATAATAATAATAATAATAATAATGAGTGGGGAATAAAGATAATGGGCTGGTGTTGCAGCGTCTCTGAGCCCCAGGGCTCTTAAGAGTCCCTGTGGTCTTGAGAGCCGCTAGGGTCTTGAGAGCCGCTGGGGTCTTGAGAGCAGCTGTGGTCTTGAGAGCCGCTAGGGTCTTGAGAGCCGCTGGGGTCTTGAGAGCAGCTGGGGTCTTGAGAGCCGCTAGGGTCTTGAGAGCAGCTGGGGTCTTGAGAGCAGCTGGGGTCTTGAGAGCCGCTGGGGTCTTGAGAGCAGCTGGGGTCTTGAGAGCCGCTGGGGTCTTGAGAGCCGCTGGGGTCTTGAGAGCAGCTGGGGTCTTGAGAGCAGCTGGGGTCTTGAGAGCAGCTGGGGTCTTGAGAGCTGCTGGGGTCTTGAGAGCAGCTGGGGTCTTGAGAGCCGCTGGGCTCTATCCCTGTTTGTTTAAGTCCTCAGTTGTGGAGTTGTGCACAGCTTTGGTTCCAGCAGGCTGTAGAACCACTGGTGTATACTACATATATGACCCTGTGTGCTTATCCTGAGGGGAGAGCTGCTCCCATTCACTGCCTCCTCTGTCAGACTGTCTCTAACCATTCAGACAGGCAGTCAGCCAACATGTCAACAGCAGCACGCGCACCTGTCAGCTAAAACAGCACGCCTGGGCTTCAGAACCATCCACCTGTCTGATAACTTTAATTAAACCTGATTAACTCTTCAAAAAGTACAATTGGTCTGCAATTAATCATAATCAATTATCTCTGGGGGCGTGGAAGGGGGAGAAATATGAGGCGTGTTTCATGCCCCGCCTCACGCTGTAACCAATGTTGTTGTTAGAGATTCAGCTACTCGGAACAAGTTCCAAGTAGCACGGGCTATGGTGAGCCCATAGTGGACTTACTGGCACAGGAGCGGGGCTGGAACTTGTGTAACCTATGACAAAGGAAAGCTTTATAGTATGAGGTAGACAAGCTAGATAGACTATCGCAGCTCCTCATAAACATTGGCCCAATGTTATTAATCCAGCAGCAGGCCTTCTGTCTCTCCCCCCCCTCCCTCCCTCTTCCCCCCCCTCCCCCCTCGCAGAGTTTATGAACGAAAAACGCCTAACGACACAGACTCCCCCAAGAAACATTCATTAATTTTAGCGTGTTGTTTGTTTATTCAAAGTGTATTTTCTCATATATAAATAAACATTTGTATATAGTAGAATTTGATATATAGTGATGCCTAAATTAAGTTTGTGTGTTTAGATTCTGTTTGAGGTTATTTGTACAACCCGTCCTTATACACAAGGGACAAAGGTGATTCCATGCACCCGCCAAACCCCCTGTTTATGAATGAAAACGGTTTACTCACGACTCACAACTGATTTCGTTCGAACACTTCCGAAACAAGTGCTTCGCTGACGACTTTTGTTTGAAGCACAACGCTGTAAATGCTTCACCCACGTACTACAAATACAAATAATCGCCAACAGAACCTAAACACCTAACCTATGGCTATATATGCACAATATGCTATTATAATATTAATTTATATTTGAAAAAAATCCCATTTTGAAAGAAGAGCTTGTTAACATTGATGAATGCATTCTTGTGGGGTCGACCGCTGTGATGGAATGGACACATATGCATGAGCACATCTCCACCATTTACACAAGAGTTCAAGACGTGAGAAGGGGTGAGCATAAGGGCCTGCCAGGCCCGAGTACCCGGGGGGGCAGCTTCCTGCTCCGACGGCCCCGGGCGGCTCCAGCAACCCCGCCTCGTGTGTCAAACGCAAAGGAAACAAAAAAAAATCGATGTTTTTGCTAGTTATTCGAGGCGCGGCGGGTCAAGCTGTTGTGGTAATGATGTGAGCGGGTGACGCAGGCGGCGCCCTCATTGGCTGTTAATGAGCCGCCCCCCCTTCCCCCACACACCCTAATGGTTGTTGCCGGCGAGGGAAACGCTGTTGCCGGCGAGGGAGGCACTGAGACGGGGAAATACTACCCTTTAGTGGTAGGTGTTGTACGCTGCGACACTCCAGTGCCCGGTTGAGTGTAGCTGTGGTGCAGCTCAACTCTTCTAGCCAAAGTATAGGTGGTGTTATGTCCTTCTAGAGGACAGAACAATAAGAATGTTCTGTCCTCTAGCAGAAAGTCTTCCAATGGACAGCGGATAATATGGCAGATTCAAATTATTTCAGAATGAAAAGTCCGTGAGACTAGAAAGTAGTGGAGGACACCCAAGAGTCAGGTCTCCCTGAAGGACGGAGCTACCGGGCAAAGACCTCAGAATGACAACATTAAGCTTCACAGCGTTTAGAATGTACTATTAAATAAGGAGTCAGGAAAGTGATAGCGTGGCTAATGAGAGCACTCAAACCAAGGGATATCGCACCAGTAACGGAGCTCTACAGAGCACTGGTGCTCTCTTGTAGGGAACATTGCGCCCGACTTCACATCCTTCTTCACGACAGACGAGATAGCAGAACTGGGGAAAAAAATAAACAAGAGGTCCCTTATCGCATAGAGTCAGAGAAGCATTGTACCCCCCAAGGAGCCGAGACGAGATAGTTCTTATAGTATACACATGAGGAATACTGGAAAGTGGTCACATCACCACAAAATGCTGGAGAGAGAGAGAGAGAGACGGCAGGAAGTGTGGGATAAATACTATCCTCTTAGGAAACCACAGCATCAGTAGACCTGTGTTCAACATACCACTAAAAAAATTATAAAGATGAAAATTCGAACGAGAACGGTGTTCTCTCTAGGTGAACAAAATAAAACAAAGAACTGTCCTAGCGCTCTCCCAAGAACGACAGGAAAAGCTGATATTTTTCAAGACACTTGTGTTTTTTGAAGAGTGGAATATTCTTGCACACCACAACAGGCCCATTCAAAGTTGCAGAAAATGCTGACCTGCAGAAAGTATTGGGATTTTTGACTTCCTGAATCCATTTACTAAACATCTAAATAATTGGGGACGCTTAAAATTATCATTGTATTCTCTATAGAACGCAGGCGGGAGAGATACATAATAATTTACACTTGGAAATATTAGATTGACTGGTTCCAAGTCAACACACGGAAACAACTCCACATGTGACCAGGAGGCATGGCAGGATGTGCAGAATACCACCACCCCCCCACCCCACCAGGTAGGGTCAAATGGTTGGGCCCGGTTCCTTATACCCTGTCCACCTCGCTGTAAATAAGTCCTTGAGATTTGGTCAGGTGTTATAGATGGCATTCTGGGCACTAGTGAGGTATCACTAGTAGTGAGGAAGGTTAGGGATAGTAATCATGCAGGTAAGTGAGGCATCGGCTAGAGGGAACCTCGGGACGTCTTGAGAAGCTCCCTGAACCCGATAATAGGAAGTCTTGTTGACCCCGAAGGAATGAGGTGGTTCAGGTGATTCTTGGCAGACCAGAGTCAACTTGCCATCACCACACCTCTAGCAGCGCTCCCAACAACACCACCCCGCCCCAACAACGCACCCCCCCCTCTCCCCCCGACCCCCAACAACGCCCCCCCCCCTCCCCGCTGGGGACTACATAGTCCGCGGGGATTTGAAGACAATAAAACTAAGCGTCTGGGAAAGTCAATCTATTTAATTTGTAGCCTGGGGAGGCCGCTCTTAAACCCTCGGAGTCGACATATTCTCCACGCGTGCCCAGCCTCCTTGAGTGCCCGCTGTGGCGTGGTGGCGCTGTGCCGTGGTGCGTGGTGGCGCTGTGGCGTGGTGCGTGGTGGCGCTGTGGCGTGGTGCGTGGTGGCGCTGTGGCGTGAGGCGTGGAGGCGCTGTGGCGTGAGGCGTGGAGGCGCTGTGGCGTGAGGCGTGGAGGCGCTGTGGCGTGAGGCGTGGTGGCGCTGTGGCAGGGAACAGGCTGCTATGGCAGAAATATTTCCAGAACCAAAGTGAAAGTCTCCAAAGACGAAAATGGGAACTTTTCCTGCAAGAATAACCGAACCAACTGGGCTGTAGTGGATATGTCGGCCGTGCAGAGCAACAGCCTGTTGGACCAAGCTATCTCACAGGTCAAGCCTGTGAGATAGCTTGACCTGTGTCTCTTACTCTCCTACTCCCTGGCCCCGGGCCGGGCTTGGGGAGTAGGAGAACTCCCAGAACCCCATCAACCAGGTACACTACAAGTGGTTGCTGAAGTAGGGAACGGGTTGCTGCTACTGGGCGTCATCCTCAACGTGAAGGATGATATCCTGGAGGTTAGGCAAGCTCAACTAGGTGAGTACAATTAGGCGAGTGCTCCAGTGATGCCACACTGGAGTACGGTGTATACAACATATGTAAGACCAATCCTGAAGTATGTAGGCCCAGCATGGAGCCCGTATCTAGTCAAGCACGAGACGAAGCTGGAAAAAGTTCAGAAGTATGCCACTAGGCTAGTCCCAGAATTAAAAGGCATGAGTTATTAGGACAGACTGCGTGAACAGCACCTCACGTCGCTGGGAGACAAAAGAGCTCGGGGAGACATGATCACCGGGAGACATCTCCTGTCCACGAGGCTAACCATAGCCCGTGCTTCTTGCCCAGCTCCTGTGCCAGGTAACTTACGGGCTCACCATAGCCCGTGCTACTTGGAACTTGTTCCGAGTAGCTGAATCTATAACAACAACAAACAACATGATCACCACATACAAAATTCTCAGGGGAATTGACAGGGTAGACAAGGATGGATTATTTAACACGGGTGGTACGCGAACAAGGGGACACAGGTGGCAGCTGAGTACCCAAATGAGCCACAGAGACATTCGAAAAAACGTTTTCAGTGTCAGAGTAGTTGGTAAATGGAATGCACTAGGCAGTGATGTGGTGGAGGCTGACTCCATACACAGTTTCAAATGTAGATATGACAGAGCCCAGTAGGCTCAGGAACCTGTACACCAGTTGATTGACGGTTGAGAGGCGGGACCAAAGAAACCAAAGCTCAACTAGGTTAGTACAACTAGGTGAGTACACCAGCACAGCGGTGCAGCCCATCCTCCGGTGTTGGTAGTACTCAAGAGTAACGCCGAGCACCATAGTACATATACCGACATACAACGAAATTAGAAAATAGAAATCTGAACTATTGAGTTGTACAAACCGGGAAAACTAATTTTTACTCGTGTTGCTTTGGCAAACTAAACTAACACAATATATGAGGCCTAATATAGTATATATGTGCGCTATACTAGGCCTAGGAATATTTAAGTTTGTTGATTAGCTTCATTTATTTTAAACGAATTCCTGACTAGTCAGTATACTACTATCTAAAAGTTAAGTACTTACGTATTCGTGACTATCTAAACAGCAGGATGAGTTGGCCAGTGATGCCACACTATTGATGCCTCGCCAGTGATGCCACACCAGTGTTGGCACCCCGCTTCACGGCAGATAATGCAGCAGAGCCAAAAAATATACAGAGATACCTTACAGCAAGACACAGAGTTGCGGAACACGGCTATTACTTGACCGGCCGGAAGGCCCTGGGACATCACGGCCGGGAAGGGAGATGAGGGAGAGAGGACGCAGGTGGTGATGCTGCCAGATAGGTCACGTCTCTCACCTTCGTGTTGACTTCCAGCATACCAGCGTCCAAGGTGGGACTGGAAGTGAGGAGAGGCGCCATTGTAAGTGTGTGTGTGTGTGTGTACACTTACCAGTGTCAGCGCCAGAGGTCAGCACTTGTCAGCCTCCTGCCAAGCACCAGTAGAGAACAGTGTCAGCACTTGTCAGCCTCCTGACAAGCACCAGTAGAGAGCAGTGTTAGCACTTGTCAGCCTCCTGACAAGCACCAGTAGAGAACAGTGTCAGCACTTGTCAGCCTCCTGACAAGCACCAGTAGAGAGCAGTGTCAGCACTTGTCAGCCTCCTGACAAGCACCAGTAGAGAACAGTGTCAGCACTTGTCAGCCTCCTGACAAGCACCAGTAGAGAGCAGTGTCAGCACTTGTCAGCCTCCTGACAAGCACCAGTAGAGAACAGTGTCAGCACTTGTCAGCCTCCTGCCAAGCACCAGTAGAGAACAGTGTTAGCACTTGTCAGCCTCCTGACAAGCACCAGTAGAGAACAGTGTCAGCACTTGTCAGCCTCCTGCCAAGCACCAGTAGAGAACAGTGTCAGCGCCAGAGGCCAGCACTTGTCAGCCTACTGACAAGCACCAGTAGAGAACAGTGTCAGCACTTGTCAGCCTCCTGACAAGCACCAGTAGAGAACAGTGTCAGCACTTGTCAGCCTCCTGCCAAGCACCA
Organism: Procambarus virginalis; assembly: GCA_020271785.1. Classification (NCBI taxonomy): domain Eukaryota; kingdom Metazoa; phylum Arthropoda; class Malacostraca; order Decapoda; family Cambaridae; genus Procambarus; species Procambarus virginalis. Next base: position 25,415,764 of record WNGS01001312.1, on the reverse strand, counting down.
GTAGAGAACAATGTCAGCACTTGTCAGCCTCCTGACAAGCACCAGTAGAGAACAGTGTCAGCACTTGTCAGCCTCCTGACAAGCACCAGTAGAGAACAGTGTCAGCACTTGTCAGCCTCCTGACAAGCACCAGTAGAGAACAGTGTCAGCGCCAGAGGTCAGCACTTGTCAGCCTCCTGCCAAGCACCAGTAGAGAACAGTGTCAGCACTTGTCAGCCTCCTGACAAGCACCAGTAGAGAACAGTGTCAGCACTTGTCAGCCTCCTGACAAGCACCAGTAGAGAGCAGTGTCAGCACTTGTCAGCCTCCTGACAAGCACTAGTAGAGAACAGTGTCAGCACTTGTCAGCCTCCTGACAAGCACCAGTAGAGAACAGTGTCAGCATTTGTCAGCCTCCTGACAAGCACCAGTAGAGAACAGTGTCAGCACTTGTCAGCCTCCTGACAAGCACCAGTAGAGAACAGTGTCAGCACTTGTCAGCCTCCTGACAAGCACCAGTAGAGAACAGTGTCAGCACTTGTCAGCCTCCTGACAAGCACCAGTAGAGAACAGTGTCAGCACTTGTCAGCCTCCTGACAAGCACCAGTAGAGAACAGTGTCAGCACTTGTCAGCCTCCTGACAAGCACCAGTAGAGAACAGTGTCAGCACTTGTCAGCCTCCTGACAAGCACTAGTAGAGAACAGTGTCAGCACTTGTCAGCCTCCTGACAAGCACCAGTAGAGAACAGTGTCAGCACTTGTCAGCCTCCTGACAAGCACCAGTAGAGAGCAGTGTCAGCACTTGTCAGCCTCCTGACAACAAATATAAAAGTTGTTGGCGGAACAACAATGGAAGCTTTCAAGACGGAACTCTTTTTTTTCAAGTTTCTGCTGGAGTTGGATCAGTTAGACTGTGATGGGTATGTGGCCGTGCGGGGTACGAGCACCGACAGCCTCGCAGACCCAAGAGAGGGCGGTCACGTGCCAGGCTGCACGAGTAGAACAACTCTCGAAACTGTCTACAGGTAATACGCAACAATCAACATTGCAATCCAAACCTAACCATCGCCAAAACAACCACAATCCACTTTACCGACCCCCCCCCCCTCTAGAAAAATCACACCGATCCTATCACCACCTTAACCACCATCAATCACCACCACCACCACTCTCGCCCTCTCCCTCACCACCACCAACCCTCCCCCACCACCGCCAACACTCCCTCCCTCCCCCCCAACCACCGCCAACACTCTCCCCCCCCTCTCCCTCCTTTCTTCCAGTTATCTGAACCATCAGGCAGAAATGGACACACAGATCCCACAATCCTGCAGTTTACGGCGGCGTGGTGGTGACCAGGTCTTGAGGGGGATCAGGGTGGCGGTGTCGCGTCTGGCGAAGCAGAGTGAGGGGATCCTTACTGTTAGCGGAGATCTGTCGTGCTGGGCCCAAGGGTAATGCCGACACTCTGTCCCCTCGGAGGGCTTTAACGCGGCCGAGGGGACGAGCCGGACACGTTGGTGAGAGGGGTCAGTCGCCAGGGTAGTTTGATCCGGGTGTGGGGTGGGTGCGAGGCGGGGTGGGGTGGTGGGTGTGTGGGTGCTGCTGGTGGGTTTAGGATGGATCTGATCGGGAGGGGGGGGGGAGAGGAGGATCAGTGGCATCAGATAGAGGGAGGGGGACACAAAGGGGCGAGTGTCCAGCCCTCCTTGGGCCTCAGATTGACACTTGGAGATGGGGATTTGTGGGAATGGCCGTTGTCTGTGATGCACACCCCCCTACCCTTGGTCCACCCCTTGGCCCTCCCCCTGCCCTCGGTCCACCCCTCCCCCCCCCCCATCACCAACCCACCCCACAATTTCTCTAATCTGAGTTACACTGAAGAACGTTATGACCAATATATATGTTACTGTTCAGTATATACACACACACACTCCCTGTATCCTTCTCTCCCTGACCCTCTTGTCCCCCCCCTCACCTTATATTGTGTCTGGTCCTTTAGCGAGGATCATACAGAGGTATTTCCCAGTGGGTGAGGGACGTTGAGAAGAAAGTGTCCGTGAGTATAGGGTCCGAGACCTGCCCCTCACCCTCTTAAGACCTAATTTTGTTCGTATTTATCTTGGGCGAAATATCTTATGTGAAAGTCTTGGGAGACGCCTCGCCACGTTTCGTTTATCGCATTTGATTGCTGCCGCCGAAGGCAGCTAGTTTATTGTGCACCCCATACTCATTCTGTGAGCGGTAGCGCAAAATCATTACAGAGGGCACAAAAGGTCTTTATCAGACCTCATCTTAGATTCTTACATAAACAATCTCAACTACCCTTCACACCTTATAGTTACAATATCAGCTAGTTACAGAGAAAGTGCTATTACAAGAGCTATATATTTACAGTAAGTCATCATACATTAATATTTATCGCACCGCTCCGGTATCCTATATAGTGATTTATCTTTGAGCGAGTGTTGCTTCTCGGGTGATGGTGTTTAGAGGTCGTTGTCGGGGTCGTTGTCGGGGTCGTTGTCGGGGTCGTCGTCGGGATCGTCGTCGGGATCGTCGTCGGGATCGTTGTCGGAGTCGTCGTCGGGATCGTTGTCGGGGTCGTTGTCGGGGTCGTTGTCGGGATCGTTGTCGGGGTCGTTGTCGGGGTCGTTGTCGGGGTCGTTGTAGGGGTCGTTGTCGGGGTCGTTGTCGGGGTCGTTGTAGGGGTCGTTGTCGGGGTCGTTGTCGGGATCGTTGTCGGGGTCGTTTGTCGGGGTCGTTGTCGGGTCGTTGTAGGGGTCGTTGTCGGGGTCGTTGTCGGGATCGTTGTCGGGTCGTCGTCGGGGTCGTTGTCGGGGTCGTCGTCGGGATCGTTGTCGGGGTCGTTGTCGGGGTCGTCGTCGTGGTCTGCAGTCTTCATATTGCAGGGTGGTGGGGGGTACCCGCTGCCCATTGCAGGGTGGTGGGGGGTACCCGCTGCCCATTGCAGGGTGGTGGGGGTACCCGCTGCCCATTGCAGGGTGGTGGGGGGTACCCGCTGCCCATTGCAGGGTGGTGGGGGGTACCCGCTGCCCATTGCAGGGTGGTGGGGGGTACCCGCTGCCCATTGCAGGGTGGTGGGGGGTACCCGCTGCCCATTGCAGGGTGGTGGGGGGTACCGCTGCCCATTGCAGGGTGGTGGGGGGTACCCGCTGCCCATTGCAGGGTGGTGGGGGGTACCCGCTGCCCATTGCAGGGTGGTGGGGGGTACCCGCTGCCCATTGCAGGGTGGTGGGGGGTACCCGCTGCCCATTGCAGAGTGGTGGGGGGTACCCGCTGCCCATTGCAGGGTGGTGGGGGGTACCCGCTGCCCATTGCAGGGTGGTGGGGGGTACCCGCTGCCCATTGCAGGGTGGTGGGGGGTACCCGCTGCCCATTGCATGTCGTTTTATCAGTCGTTGTAATGATCGTTGTGTTGGTTGGTCGTCCCGTTCCTGAAGTCGTCCTGTCAACAAGAGGACCTGAACTGTGCCTCTAAACTTGACGGCTCTGTCATGGCCTCTAAACTTGACGGCTCTGTCATGGCCTCTAAACTTGACGGCTCTGTCATGGCCTCTAAACTTGACGGCTCTGTCATGGCCTCTAAACTTGACGGCTCTGTCATGGCCTCTAAACTTGACGGCTCTGTCATGGCCTCTAAACTTGACGGCTCTGTCATGGCCTCTAAACTTGACGGCTCTGTCATGGCCTCTAAACTTGACGGCTCTGTCATGGCCTCTAACCTCGTAACTATAAATCGCTGCCTCTAAACCTGACGGTTCTATATTTACTAATGTTGCGAGCCCCACGGCGTTTAGAGCACAGCACTAGTACTAAGAGCCCCACAGCGCTGGTGTTTTAGAGCCCCACAGAGCGCCGGGTGGGTAAAGCTCGCGGTGAGGCCAGTGATAGTCACTTGGTCTAAGCGTTTAGCTGCTATAGCCTAGCCCACCCCCCCTCCTCGGGGCTGACGCACCTATCTGCTTTAACTGTCAACAACACGAGTGAGGCTTGACGGCACAAGTGTGCATTGTCAAGCGGGCGAGCACTCTGTGGAACTGTTGTGCACTCTGTGGAGCGGAAGGGGGGGGAAGGGGGCACTCCCCAGAGTATTTGTTTTGAGTTTGTCAGCTGTGGTTTGTGCTCTTGGATATGAAGACAGCATTGACCAACAAATGGTAGAACTGCGGCACTCGAGGTCTTAACCCTGCGTCCAGCACCACGTTTTACACATATTATCAATACATTATATATATTATATAGCGTCCTTGCTATATAATATATAAATATATAATATTGAATATGACAAAGAGCAA
>WNGS01001312.1:25392364-25405002 GCA_020271785.1 Procambarus virginalis | reverse complement strand
GACGTTTCGGTCCGTCCTGGACCATTCTCAAGTCGCTGTGACTTGAGAATGTTCACTCACAAGCGACTTGAGAATGGTCCAGGACGGACCGAAACGTCGTCGTCCCTTCAACTTCGAGTGTGTGGTCTGGTCAATACTTCAGCCACGTTATTGTGACTCTTCGCCTGCACGTATATACTATATACGACCTTGGCTACCAATGAATTACTTCCTATAGCTAACAAAGACATTATTCCTATAACATCTAATGAAGACATCATTCCTATAACAGGAACAATGGCTTTGTTAGCTAAGAGCTAACAAAAGCCATTAGTAATCCAGGGTGAGGTGTGCACTCGGCCGTGTGTGTGGGGCTCACCGACACTGCGCCCGCGCCCTCACCCTGAAAGGAGGCGTGGGCGTGGTGTGGCACTGACCTGTGAGTGTAGGGCGTGGTGGAGGCGCAGCGGGTCGTGGAGGGACACGCCCTGTGTCAGGCCAGGAGTCCCGCCCGCACAAACCTCCCCACCGTCCATCTGTGGGGAAGCACAAACGGAATACCCGTCACACATATATGTCTCAACCACCTGTAGGGCTTAGGTCAAAGGTTCACATTAATATCTCAACCACCTGTCAAAGGTTCACATTAATATCTAAACCACCTGTCAAAGGTTCACATTAATATCTAAACACCTGTCAAAGGTTCACATTAATATCTAAACCACCTGTCAAAGGTTCACATTAATATCTCAACCATCTGTCAAAGGTTCACATTAATATCTAAACCACCTGTCAAAGGTTCACATTAATATCTCAACCACCTGTCAAAGGTTCACATTAATATCTCAAGCACGTGTAGGTCTAAGGCTACAATATTATATACGGGCCATGATGGTGCGGCGAGAGAGAGGGCAGCATCCGCTCATCTCTTCACCACCACCACCAGCTCTTCTACACTCTACACATGCTGGTGTGGACACGGACATTCTCTGACCAATATCAAAGAGAGAGAGAGAGAGAGAGAGAGAGAGAGAGAGAGAGAGAGAGAGAGAGAGAGAGAGAGAGAGTGTGTGTGTGTGTGTGTGTGTGTGTGTGTGTGTGTGTGTGTGTGTGTGTGTGTGTGTGTGTGTGTGTGTGTGTGTGTGTGTGTGTGTTATAAAGCAGGTGTGTTCTGTGTTTCGGTAAAAAAGAAAGAATATTTCAATGACTGTATTTATCAAGACCAAATTCGCTGTGGGGCAAGAACATTTGTTAGTGCGAAAGATCGGCCCAGAGAGAAGGTTGCTGGCCGCTGCCTTAACCATTCCTCAGAAGAGAAGCCAACGCCACCGCAGAAGCCAAGGCCATCGTAGAAGCCAACGCCACCGTAGAAGCCAAGGCCATCGTAGAAGCCAACACCACCGTAGAAGCCAAGGCCATCGTAGAAGCCAACGCCACCGTAGAAGCCAAGGCCATCGTTGAAGCCAACGCCACCGTAGAAGCCAAGGCCATCGTAGAAGCCAACACCACCGTAGAAGCCAAGGCCATCGTAGAAGCCAACACCACCGTAGAAGCCAAGGCCATCGTAGAAGCTAACACCACCGTAGAAGCCAAGGCCATCGTAGAAGCTAACACCACCGTAGAAGCCAAGGCCATCGTAGAAGCTAACACCACCGTAGAAGCCAAGGCCATCGTAGAAGCTAACACCACCGTAGAGGCTAACGCTAATGTAAAAGCTGACGCCACTGTAGAAGCCAACGCGAAAACAGTAGTAACAATATATTACTCCAGGAAATATAACAGTTTACCCTACAGTAAAATTACTGCTAATTAGTAAACAAAATTGAATTGGTATAATATTTCGCAATTAACAGAAATGTTGTTTTATACTGCATTTATGTACAAAAATATAAATAGGCAGCAGTTCAGGAACAGTAGACAGTTGATATGACATGACAGTTGACAGTTGATATGACATGACAGTTGAAGACTCGCCGTCACAAAAAAAAGAGTTAGTTGACAGTTTCTATGACACGACAATTAGATGAGAACTTACTGCGAATGAGTTAAAACTCACTAAACTCATTCATAACCGAATGACAAGGTTAGGAGATCAAGTGCCCAACCACATCTGAGCTGTGACACCGTTGGGGGGGGGGAGGGGGGGTACGCCAGCTGGGGTGTGGTGCCACGCCAGCTGGGGTGTGGTGCCGGGGACGACAACCCTTGGGCAGCGTGTCGGGGTCTGGCTTCGTCCTACCTACCACGGCCATGTCAACTGTCATCCACACATCCGTGGGAATCAACATTCCATACACCTGGGCTCTGGGAGACTCGAATCGCGAACTCCCCCCCCCCCACGCGAAGCTCTATCGACCGAGCTTCATTCTACATAGTCAGGGTAGAGTGGATGATGATGATAAAAAAAGCCAGGTTGAAGTTTAATCACGCATTTACGATTACGAAGCATTTACATCTTTCGTCGTTCGTACCCGCTTAGTCTGTATTTATTAAACAGTTTCCCAGCTTGGAACTTCACAACCCAAGGTTATTATTGTTATAAACAAGCTCGCAGTGCTTCAGAGCTCGTAAAATGTTTAATGAATGTAAACAGTTTACATTGCCGCCGTGACTAACGAAAGATGAACAGGTTTCGCCAGTGGACACACTTAAGTGTCCACTTACGATGGGTCGTGACGTTGGGGTCTCCTGCACAGGCACTGGTGACCACATAACCACCAGGAGTGCCAAGTGGCACTACAGGGGGGGCACCAGAAGCTGGTTCTGGCGGAGGTCCTAGCGAGTGTTCCTGTACGATGCATCACCAAGCTCTACTCCCCACCCTATCAATTGCCGCTCGGCGACCAGCTTAGGGAGCCGGCCGACCGAGCGGACAGCACGCTGGACTTGTGATCCTGTGGTCCCGGGTTCGATCCCGGGCGCCGGAGAGAAACAATGGGCAGAGTTTCTTTGACCCTATGCCCCTGTTACCTAGCAGTAAATAGGTACCTGGGTGTTAGTCAGCTGTCACGGGCCGACCAGGCCTCCACCCGCAGGAAGCAGCCCGTGACAGCTGACTAACTCTCAGGTACCTATTTACTGCTAGGTGAACAGGAGCATCAGGGTGAAAGAAGCTCTGCCCATTGTTTCTCGCCGGCGCCCGGGATCGAACCGGGACCACAGGATCACACGTCCAGTGTTCTGTCCGCTCAGCCACCGACTCCTACAACCGTACAATACAACTGACCAAGCAGACGACGCCACGCACGCACACACGCACACACGCACCCACACACACCGACGCACCAACTTCATCCCGCATATTCCTTAAGCTAGCGCACCTATGCTGGACTATGTGAAGGTAAGAGACCAGGGGCCAGAGTCACGAAGCAGCTACGCAAGCACTTACGAACCTGTACATCTTTTCTCAATCTTGGCGCTTTGTTTACAATAAATAAGCAGTTAACGAGCTCCGAAGCACCAGGAGACTATTTATAACAGTAACATCAGTTAATTGGGAAGTTTTCATGCTTGTAAACTGTTTAATAAATGTAACCAAAGCCGTCAAAGATTGAGGAAAGATGTACACGTTCGTAAGTACTTGCGTAACCGCTTCGTGAATCTGGCCCCAGTAAAGTAGGGGCCCCGTATTAGTAGGACTTCACATCACATCAGCACTAAGGCCTTCGGATACTTAACAAATAAAGTTCTTCCAACCTTACGTATTATTATTGTGCAATTATAATATATGTAAGAATTTAATTTGTTTTTAATTCCCAGATATAAAGTGAGTGATACATTTGATTAAGAATGTATCACTCACAATCGACTTGAGAATGGTCCAGGACGGACCGAAACGTCGTCGTCTCTTCACCTTCTAGTGTGTGGTCTGGTCAACATTTGATTAAGAATTACTATTCGTTAAAGATTAGTGATTGAGGATTAAGGAGTTCTTCAACTGTATCAAGGATCATGTTCTGGTAAATATTTATTTATGCCACGTGACTGGCCATCACTCAAGACTGGAATTATGTCTATTAACTGGGATATATATATAGATAGATAAGTTGTTCTTCCCCGTATTACTCGATCGCACGTTTACTCATCCGTGCAAGTGAGTGCACGCTTATACTCACTAAATCTTAATCTTTTACTCAGCCAACATGCTTGTAGACACCGTACAGGTTTACAGGCACATATCAGCAACTGGGTAGACTACGCCAAGTTGCGGTGGCAAGAATACACTTGCGCGCATCAGACAGACGCTATGTAAAGGCGTTGTGTAGGGTGTATATATATATATATATATATATATATATATATAATATATATATATATATATATAATATATTATATATATATATAGATATATATATATATATATATATATATATATATATATATTACCCACTCATTCACCACCATCAATGTTCGCTAATGCGTCACATTTTTTTAAACTGATTTAGTCCATTCCGTTTAAAAAGAGTGACGTATTAGATGAGTGATCAGAGAGGAGGGGTCAACACCACCTGACTCATCAATACAACCGGGTCAAGCTATTTTAAGGAAATAAAAATCTAAAAGTTGCCTTACGGCTATTCATGCCCGTGCCACCTCTTGGGTGGCTTAATCTTTATCACTCAATCTAAAATTGCCGTATAGGCAGCGCGGCGGAGACCTTGGCTTACGGGCACATGAAGAGAAGCCATGACTTGTACCTCGTTTAAACGGGCACCTTTTTATATAAGCCGACGTGACGTTCTACAGTCCGAGACGACTTATTGCGACTCTTTCGGACCTCGTGTAATTATCTCACTCGGATTATTACGGTATTTGTAACTGCTCAGACGAAAAATATTGCTCGAGGTAACTGAGTCCTCACCACTACTCATCTTCACTATCTAACACTATCTTCAGCACACACAGAAATCACAATAGCGTGATGCACCAAATGAACAAAAATCAAATGAGCTCAGTCGATAAAGGCAGCGTCTGGGATGCTCCCGGACGTAGGTTCGAATTCTCATCACGGCCCTTGTGGATTTGTTCACTATCTTCAGCCATAGAATCATCTACACCACACCACGCGGCCTTCATCACTGTCAACTATCTACGCCACACATGTGATTATCCTTGTCACTCTGTGCTTGCTGAAGTTTGGTCATGAGGCTTCGATTTGTCAAAGTGTTATTCGTTTATCTACCCTCCACCACCTTCCCTACCCTTCACCACCTTCCTATTACTCGCTATCTTCGTCTATAAACTACACAAGAAAAATTAAAACAAAATCGTGTAAATTGTTGACAATAATACGCTGAAAGAATCTAGGAGAGGATGTTGTTGTTGTTGTTAAAGATTCGCTACCTGGAACAAAGTTCCAAGTAGCACGGGCTATGGTGAGCCCGTATTCCCTTAGAGAGGAGAGTGATTGGAAATTGGTATTGTCATTGCATGTATCGGGAGCATTGGGGTCGACCCCGACCTGCCTAAAACCATCCCTGAACAAGTTAAAGTCACGCTGCAAAGTCTGGTGAGGTTAGCCCTAAGTGTCTGGCCTGAACCCTGAATATTCAAGTAAACAAACATTTCCCTATGGTCGAGTGTAGTGAATCGATTAGTCGAGTACGTTAAAAATGCGCCTGTCCGGATGTAGGCTAGGCTCCAGGTGGTGGCGTCGTCTACCAGCTGGGGCTAGGCTCCAGCTGATAGCCTCGTCTACCCAGCTGGGGCTAGGCTCCAGCTGGTGGCTAGGCTTCAGCTGGTGGCGTCGTCTACCCAGCTGGGGCTAGGCTCCAGCTGATAGCCTCGTCTACCCAGCTGGGGCTAGGCTCCAGCTGATAGCCTCGTCTATCCAGCTGGGGCTAGGCTCCAGCTGATAGCCTCGTCTACCCAGCTGGGGCTAGGCTCCAGCTGATAGCCTCGTCTACCCAGCTGGGGCTAGGCTCCAGCTAATAGCCTCGCCTACCTAGCTAGGGCTAGGTCATGTGTCACTGCATCTCGCGTGCTGGTGCAGAAATATTCATCAAAGTAGATTACACAGAATATGTATACATTTGGAAAGCATTTTTTTTAATCCTAAATCCCCCCCCCCCCAGCACACACACAATTACAAGCTGTGAATTTTCAACAATTCCATTACAAAATCCCCCAAATTCACAACCCACAATTACTATGTTACGAAATGTCAAACAAAACCTCCAATAATTCAAAGATTAGACAACCTTCATTATATATTCAATAATATCATACCTCCATCATGTTCAGGCATACCATGACGAGGCAGGCGCACGCGCGCGCGTACACACCCGCACAATGGTGACCAATTATTAAAAACTGAATAATTCAGCCGGTTTGGACAGACCGTTCTCATGATTGACCCCCCACAACCTGCCCGATAAAAAGGTCCTATACCCTATTCAGCAACCTACCTAACCTAACCGATGCCGTAGAAAACGAGGACTTTAGTGGGCTGCTTTCGTTTCATTGTAATTTGTACGTTTGCGGGGAGCGTAGCGTACAGAATGTGAGGTGTAGGCTGCGCGGTCGGGTTGAAACTTTTGTGAGGTGGCAACTGCGTCTCATTCCGGCGAGGACCTGCGCCAGGATTCGTCAGCATTTACGACATCACTTAAGAAACTGTATTTTTGTCCTCAATTCTTGCTTTACAATAATTAAACATTTTACGAATCTTCACAACCCAAGGGGTATTATTATTATTATTATTGTACATAAAAAACCCACCGTAATGGTTCTGAGCTCAAACTTACATGTAAACAAAGCCGCCAACCTTAAGCAAAGATGGACAGGTTTGGTAAGAGGACGCGTCAACGCTTGATGTATCTTAGACCTGGTCTCATAAAGTCTGGAGATTTTCTTAAGAGTTCAGAATCAGCGACGCCACATCCTCACCGTACGAGTTACAGCCCCGCTCCTGTGCCAGGTAAGTCCACTACAGGCTCACCATAGCCCGTGCTACTTGCCGCTCCTGTGTCATGGAAGGGCACTACGGGCTCACCATAGCCCTTGCTACCTGTCGTTCCTGTGTCATGGAAGGCCACTGCGGGCTCACCATAGCCCTTGCTACCTGTGTCATGGAAGGCCACTGCGGGCTCACCATAGCCCGTGCTACTTGCAACTTTGTGTTCAGAGTAGCTAAATTTAAAACAATAACAACAATAGCCTCATCCTCCCTCGTTTCCGAGTACACGCCTTCTATCCTCCCTCCACTTCATTCCGTCAAAATTCTTAACGTACTTTATCAATCATCTAAATCTTGGTCATTAATTTGAATAGCCCTAACCTCTGGAGACATAGGGACCCTCTCCACCCCCCCTCGCCCGTCCACTTGGGCTGGACGGTAGAGCTACGGTCTCACTTCATGCAGGTCGGTGTTCAATCGCGAATCGTTCAAGTGGTTGGGCACCATTCCTTTACCCCCGTTCCTACCTAAATCCTTATCCTGACCCCTTCCCAGTGCTATATAGTCGTAATGGCTTGGTGCTTTCCCCCTGACAATTCCCTTCCTCCACACGCTGCCATCAACCAAAGCTAGGAGATTCATCTTGTATTATATCATTGCTTATACGTAGAATTTACTTAATTCAATTGTTAGGCTTATTACGGCTTCTTCGCCAGTGGCATGAAGCATAATGTTTCATTTCATTGGTGACTGGAAGCCTGTATACATATATTTATATACATGTTCACAATAAAATAACAAAATACACAAATATAAGGGGGGTGGTAGGAGAAGACAATGTGAGTGTACGCGGGTGCCCCACAAGGCTGCCCCGGATGCTGCATATCGTCTTCTTCGAGGTCGAGGGTCCCTACAAACGCACCCAGAGCTGGCACCCCCTATACACACACACACGATTTTATATATAATATATATATATATATATATATATATATATATATATATATATATATATATATCATTCCTCCATAAGACTGGAATATACTCCACAATCGCTCCCACAATATTCCTCAATAGCAGAAATATCCCTCCACAATCATTGCTACTTAAAGCAGGAATATACATCCACAATCATTGCTACATAATACAGGAATATACATCTACACTCATTCCTTCAGAAGGCAAGACCTCCCCCCCCCCTCCATAAAGCAGGACTATTGCTCCGAAAATCATTTCTCCACAAGGCAAAATCGCCGCTCCACACTCGCCGTTCCTCCATGGCGAGTGGGATGGAGCGGGGCTGGTGCATCTTTGAGATAATCTCCCCCACAGTACAGTATGCAGGGCCCTGATTCCTCAGAAACATTAGCCAATTGAATTCTAGACACATTAAACCGCTAGAAGCCACAGATTATGAGCTGCTAGGCTAGTTCTGACATAGTTCTGACATAGTTCGCCGGGCGAAAAACTTATACTTCTGACTAGCCGGTAACGCAGCTGGTGTGAATGATGGCACTGGAAATAGTGTGGTTTGTACATGGCAGAACTGTTTGTGTAGCTTTATTATTATTATTAAGTGGACGGTATTAGAAGAAATCACAGTGACATCTGCCCGCAACCACTTGAGCTGGACGGTAGAGCGACGGTCTCGCTTCGTGCAGGTCAGCGTTCAATCCCCGACCATCCATAAGTGGTTGGGGAGCCCATCCCAAATCCTTATCCTGACCCCCTTCCCAGTGCTATATAGTCGTAATAGCTTGGCGCGCTTTCCCCTGAAAATTCCCTCCCTCCCTCCCTCCCCCCACGGTCAATAATAGCATCAACACAACTTATACCACCACCAGCCACAACTAACCCTTGACCCCTACCCCCTCACCCAGGTCAATAATTATCCAAAACACTGTAGAATTTCAACTTTTGGAGAAATTTGAAATAAGTGGCGAAACCAATGATGTACAAGCTGGAGAATGGTGAAATTTAACTAAATTAAATGTTTGTTTACTGAGCAAATTTTAATCATCCCAAAGAAGAAATTATGAAAAATATAATAATTCACGAAAATTCGGTATGTTAGGCAACTTGATTTATTAATATTCAAATTTAGTCTATATATATATATATATATATATATATATATATATATATATATATATATATATATATATATATATAATGACTGACAGATTTAGTCATTTTATATATATGACCGTATCAGACCACGGAGGAAGAATTGAAACAGGAATTTCCCTAAGTACTTTCGTATATTAATACATCTTCAGAAGGAATGTGGTTCCTTCTGAAGATGTATTAATATACGAAAGTACTTAAGGAAATTCCTGTTTCAATTCTTCCGTGGTCTGACACTGTCATTCATATATATATATATATATATATATATATATATATATATATATATATACATATATATATATATATATATATATATATATATATATATATATATATATAAACATAACAAATACAATAATTCATAAAAAAATACAAATCTAAATACAAAAATTGAATATCAATAAATGATACAAAGCTTGATTTACCTTCATAATAATCTTCACACAGGAGACTGGACGAGATAACTCCGCCAAGAAAGATCCAGGAAAAATAATTTATGTAAAGGGCGGCTTGATCTTTATATATCCAGCTGCCAGACGTACGACAACGTCGTCATCTTTGAGGTAACTGCGCTAAACATTCACATGTGCATAATATTAATAGTTACCATTATTAACTGATTTTTTTCGCCTACTTAAAACATACTTTACCGGAACCTTCCCAGCCCGTCCCTCTGATTTTGACAAGTCACAAAAAAAATATTTACTAAATTGGCCAAACCCAACCTCACTGATGGATCCAGGAAGAGAACAGCCCGTCAATTTAGCAAGCAGCTATGATTAATAGTAACATCATATTTTGGCGTTGGGGGGGATTTGTGGGCGTGAAAATACGATGCATTATTCGAGAGGACAGGCCGCCCAAGCCTAAAACGCCCAACTGTCCCAAGTTATCGAATATCGCACAAATTCATCGTGTCTAAGCCTAGTTATCGTGTCAGACAAAGACACCAGGATAGGAACAAAGAAAGGATGGAGGGAGGGGGCGGGGAGTTCAAATGTAAGTTAAAGCCTCCCAAAATATAGTTTAAATAATTGTATATAGGCCTAGCCAGGTTACCGTTATCATAGTCGAGCTGTCGATAGAATCTAGACAATCGTAAAAGTCAACACTGTTGTGGAAGTCAATTCATTGTTGCGAGGTCAGCACACTGATGAGGAAGTCACCGCACTCCTGCGTTCTGGTCACGTGTTGTGTAATGCAAATTTACAGAGTACACTAATGATACTAAAGAAGATCAAGTTGTAAATGCAAGCGGTCCCACACCCGCCGGTCTGGCGCAAGAGGCCCCACACTCGCCGGTCTGGCGTAAGCGGCCCCACACTCGTCGGTCTGGCGCAAGCAGCCCACACTCGTCGGTCTGGCGCAAGAAGCCCCACACTCGCCGGTCTGGTGCAAGCAGCCCCACACTCGTCGGTCTGGTGCAAGCGGCCCCACACTCGCGGGTCTGGTGCAAGCGGCCCCACACTCGCGGTCTGGCGCAAGCGGCCCCACACTCGCGGGTCTGGTGCAAGCGGCCCCACACTCGCCGGTCTGGCGTAAGCGGCCCCACACTCGCCGGTCTGGCGTAAGCGGCCCCACACTCGCCGGTCTGGCGCAAGCGGCCCCACACTCGTTGTTATAGTGAATAAAGATGCGAAAACAAAAATTAATTTTGCTTCCTATATGAACCCGGACTGTAACGCAGACATATGTCCAGTTAAGCGGATACGCACTGTTAAAATTTAAACATTTTCTGATATATGGATACAAAAAATAATAATGCAAATCACAAAATATTAATAAATCTAAATCTAAAAGCAACACCAGTATCAAAGCTACTATTACAAATTAAAAAAAAACTAATATTAGCAACACAAAACTAAATGTAAAAAAAAAAACATTACCAGTAATAAAAAGGTCATAACTGGGCGATCAGCAGAGGGCAGTAAATTAGGGCGTTTATGATGGGCTAACGACCCAGCAGTGAAGTAATCAGAGAGATTAACTAGTACACAAACACCCACATTCAATTACGGCGTCACACACCTCCACCACAGTCCATCAGTCAACGACTCCACCTCTAAATTGCTCTTACCCGCTACCAATGGCATGTACCACAGGGCCATATTTTAACCATCGTAACACCTCTCGCCGGCACTCCACTAACAAAACACACTTGAGAGCCCCAGTGTTAGCCAACAACACCTGCAGATCTGCGTCCAAATATCTGGACCAACAATAATACAGACCAACAATAGTAATAATGAACCCATAAAGTCATTCACTAACAGGCCACAACCCCCCACCCCACCCCACTTCCCCTACCATTCCAGTCCCAGTTCCTAAGTGCACAATAATGCCCTCAAACGACACACCAACATTTCCACCTCTAAATACTACTGCATTAGCTACTGGCCCAGGCTTCCTTGGGATATTTAGACTACTGGTAAAGCAGCTTTCTGCGCGCATCGTTCCTCTAATTTCATTGGAGGTAGTCTGTAGGTATCGAACCATTTTCACCAGTAGTTTTCATGTGTAGCCCCCCAGAATCCTGGATTATGAACTTATCCATCGTACTATAGGCAATACAATTTTGTTGATTTTTATTTTAGAATAGTTTAGGCTCAAGGCCGAAATATGGCCAGTGGATGTTCTCTACATATGAACTAAAACAAGCCTTAAAATGGCCTATTAGTGTGCGGCAATAGATTCCAGTACAGATGCTATGATTATTATCACTACCTTGGCCGCTCTCGTTTGACAAGATCACGTCATTCAACACAGAATTAGTTTGGCAGTTGTGATAAGATATCCGACTGTTCGCATTGAACGCTCTGCCCTCAAACTGTTCCTCTCTAAGCTATAGGCTGACTTATTTGTTTCTTAGTTTTTTTCCATAATAAGAGATTAAAAAAATATATTATTATTATTATGTTTGATGTGATCCATTGGAAGGATCTTAGACCGGCATTTGCGTGTTAACCATCGTATTAACATACGGATTTGACCATCGTCCAAAAAAGGGCAACACCGCACTATAACATACCATGTATATCTTCTATTACATAGTCCACTACGGGCTCACCATAGCCCGTGCTACTTGGAACTTTTTGTTCTAGTTAGCGAATCTTATAAAACAACAACAACAACAACATTCTATCACATGTTTACGGGCTCACCATAGCCCGTGCTACTTGGAACCTCGTTCCAGGTAGCGAATCTTTAACAACAACAACATTCTATCACATATCATAGATATATATATATCTATGATATATGATATATATGTCGATCTTGTCCGTCAGACAAGAGAATGTGAAACAGCAGTTTGAAAGGTGTAGGGAGCTCAGGAGTCAAAAGCTCACACGGTGCAAACTCCCGATTTGAATTTGTTGACTAGCCTAGCCATATTACTCTAGGTTAGGCTTTCTAAGAATCTGAGGAAATTGTCTATATTGCCGTTGTTATTCTTTTTGGAATAATTGTGTGTGTGGTATTACGCAATGATCATATTTGCCATAATAAGATGGGGGAGGTTGCTTGACTTTGAATGGATAAAATATTGTGTCGTTGGTGTTTATATATCAGCGGGAAAATTACTTCTTGGCAAAGCACAACCACCACTGAACAGCCTTATACATCATGCAGT
>WNGS01001312.1:25312238-25391364 GCA_020271785.1 Procambarus virginalis | reverse complement strand
AGAGTTCTGGCTACTAGGTACGACATATATATATATATATATATATATATATATATATATATATATATATATATATATATATATATATATATATGTCGTACCTGGTAGCCAGAACGCACTTCTCAGCCTACTATGCAAGGCCCGTTTTGCCTAATAAGCCAAGTTTTCATGAATTAATTGTTTTTCGACTACCTAACCTAACCTTAACCTAACTTTTTCGGCTACCTAACCTAACCTAACTTATAAAGATAGGTTTGGTTAGATTAGGTAGGGTTGGTTAGGTTCGAACATATATCTACGATAATTTTAACTCGAATAAAAAAAATTGACCTCATACATCGTGAAATGGGTAGGTTTATAATTTCATTAGAAAAAAAATAGAGAAAATATATTAATTCAGGAAAACTTGGCTTATTAGGCAAATCGGGCCTTGCATAGTAGGGTAGGCTGAGAAGTGCGTTCTGGCTACTAGGTACGACATTATATATATATATATATATATATATATATATATATATATATAATATATATATATATATATATATATATATATATATATATATATATATATATATATTTATACAACAGCATTGAATATGACCGCATATTCTGTATTTACTATCTTCTGATTTAGGGCTTCTATCCCTCTAACTATTTTCTTAGCATCAGGGCTTAGCTGAAATAGGAGTTCTCCAAAACTCATTTTCGTAATTTCTGGGTGAAGAAAAAGATGGTAGAGTGGTGGTAGTAGTAGCACTAGTGGTGGTAACAACAGCACTAGTGGTGGTAACAACAGCACTAGTGGTGGTAACAACAGCACTAGTGGTGGTAACAACAGCACTAGTGGTGGTAACAACAGCACTAGTGGTGGTAACAGCAGCACTAGTGGTGGTAACAGCAGCACTAGTGGTGGTAACAGCAGCACTAGTGGTGGTAACAGCAGCACTAGTGGTGGTAACAGCAGCACTAGTGGTGGTAACAGCAGCACTAGTGGTGGTAACAGCAGCACTAGTGGTGGTAACAACAGCACTAGTGGTGGTAACAGCAGCACTAGTGGTGGTAACAGCAGCACTAGTGGTGGTAACAGCAGCACTAGTGGTGGTAACAACAGCACTAGTGGTGGTAACAGCAGCACTAGTGGTGGTAGTAGCAGCACTAGTGGTGGTAACAGCAGCACTAGTGGTGGTAACAGCAGCACTAGTGGTGGTAACAGCAGCACTAGTGGTGGTAACAGCAGCACTAGTGGTGGTAACAGCAGCACTAGTGGTGGTAACAGCAGCACTAGTGGTGGTAACAGCAGCACTAGTGGTGGTAACAGCAGCACTAGTGGTGGTAGTAGCAGGACTATTGATGGTAGTAGCAGGACTAGTGATGGTAGTAGCAGCACTAGTGGTGGTAGTAGCAGCACTAGTGGTGGTAGCACCAATCACTGCAGCTGCTGAGTTAAATGAACAACAGGAAAATGTATATTGCGTCAATATACTGTAGAAGAAGTCTCTTTGGCTTGGATGGCTTCCAGAAAAATGTTCAGTGTGGTTGACTCCTGCGGTGAGTGGCGCCATACCGCGCCCAAAAGAGACACTGCATTTAAAGACGAGACTAATTGTTTCTCTTGTGTAGAGTTGGGTTGCGCTCCAGGACCTCTCTGTCAGACCCAAGCAACTCTGAAATATACCTGTCACCCCGATAACCATGGATGAGGGAAGTCCCTGCACCATACCTTTCAACTGTGAAAATCAGATCACAGCATGCAATTGAAATCCGCACTGGTGGTTGCGTGGTTGAAAGCTAGGATTGCTTGCAACACAAGCAGTGCTCTAGCAGAGAAAGGGGGACTTAACCTTCCTCTTGTCAACCGCTGACAATAAGGAAATAACATTTGTGAAGTGCGTTCTTGTATTAGCACGTTATCCACTAACACAGATAAGATGTTGTTATAGATTTAGCTACTCGGAATAAGTTCCAAGTAGCACGGGCTATGGTGAGCCCGTAACTTACCTGGCACAGGAGCTTGGCAAGTAGCACAGGCTATGGTCAGCCCGTAGTGGACTTACCTGGCACAGGAGCGGGGCTGTGATAGAGAAGGGGCTGGTTATATACACCGACCCTGACCACAGTGAAGGGGGTGGGCTTAAAACTCCAAGATAATATCAGGTCGTTTGTCTGGGAGTATTATGTGGAGCATCAAGCAACAGTTCACACGGGATCACACATCACTCACCCGTGTACTTCTCACCTGTTTTTGTCATTGATAAAATTGATGGTAATGCAGGTATTCCTGAACTGATACTTAAACTGCATCGATTATTATTATTATTATTTGCACAGCAAATATTTAGTAATGTTTATTTTAGTAGACTTGATTTACACAGAGTAATTTGTTAAGATTTAAATCCTTTAATGGGTTGGTGTGAATTTCTTCAGACGTTTGCTGATGAGATATTTATACACCTTCTTGGTGTGTCGCACTAATGTCTACTAATGTGTGTCTACTAATTGGTTGGTGTGTCTACTAATGTGTCGCATGTGTTATAGAGGGTTGTGTTGATTTTCATAAGAATTAGTAAGATGTTATTTAAAGAAATGAATACATTTTAATATATTTCATAATTTTATCGGTTAATTGTCCCTCCCCATTGGTGGACAGTAGAGTCGAATTTATCAGATTGACGACGCGGGCATTGTTATCTAGCGTTCACTTGCGCTGGCGACCACTTCTGCCAGCGAGCGACTCCATTCCCGCCACTGTACCTGCATCTCGCCGCCCCCCCCCCCTCCATCCCCCAGTAACCCCAGCCCTCGCCCAAGATCATCTCCGGAGTGTTCCTACACCCACCCATCCACCTCAACCCTGATCCCTTTTATTCTCGCTAGCCACGAACCTCCCACTTCTCACACCACTTCACCACTATCCTCGCTCGTCGCAACATGACAATCTTTCACACCTACGATCTATCTATCTCTCAACATGGGCTTCTCTATCCCCCCCATCCCGCTGCCCCCACCCACCACCCTTACCCATGATGGGTGTGTGTGAGAGCGTGAGGGGCGCTGGCTGGCGGTGGAGTCAGTTGTCGCCCGGACGTCGTAGAGGTAGCATCACGCTCTCGTGTCTCTGCGTCCCGGGGGTGTCGGCCAGTGCTTCTCACCTGTGTGTCTCGCGTGCGCCCTTGCATGGGGCTTGCAAGAAAAGAAAGAAATTTCAGAAAGAAACTTTAATGAACCTAAGTTGTAGTAATATATTTCGTGTGAACTGGTCCTGTACCGTTGTGTAGATGGAATATTTCAACAAGGTAATAAGGCTGTTCTGTGATATTTTTGTATTTGTCCTTAAAAGTGTGCATTGAACGGGTTTTTTTGTTGAGTTGATATGTTTGATACTTTTTATGGCAGCTGGGTAAGTACGTGATTGACATTTGTGGATTTTGTAATAGTGTTTTAGCAGCGAATAATGCCGTCGGTGGGTCAAATTACCGATGTTTAATAGAGAATCTGAACTATATTTTAGGTCGTGTGAGAACATGTAGGTCTAGGCCAAATAAATTATGTTTTTCATATAATACAACTGTGTTATCTTCTTTGATTCAACTGACGTAATTTTAGCGTGTTTTTCTTAGTTTTGTAATTCAAGTTTTTTTTATAATTTAATAAGAAACCTAATTGAAAGTGTGTGTGTTTATAATATATATATATATATATATATATATATATATATATATATATATATATATATATAATATATATAATATATATAATATGAATGAATGAGTGTCAGTCCACGAGGAAGAGTTGAAACGGGAATTTCCTTGAGTACTTTCGTATTTAATCATACATCTTTAGAAGGTTCCTTCAGAAGATGTATTAATAAATACGGAAGTACTTAAGGAAATTACTGTTTCGATTCCTCCTTCGTGGTCTGACGCTGTCACATTTTTCATCGTGTTAATTTTTGTGATTTATACACACACACACACACACACACACACACACACACACAACACACACACACACACACACACACACACACACACACACACACACACACACACATATAGCGGGTCAGGTCAACCCGCTTTTTACAACCCGGTCGGTTGTAATGAGTTGTTCAACACAAACTGGGTTGTGAAAAAGCGGGTTGACCCGACTCGAGACGCAGGTACACTGACCTGGCTGCACACAGTCGTAAGGTCTTGGGTCAGAAGCATCACCACACAATACCACTTCGGTATAGCATGTGGTGTGCATGGCACGGAGCCCTTCTCGCTAGAATGACGAGTTTTGTTAAAAGGTGTGACTGGGAGATACCATGCTATACACTGTCTGTTCTTTCATTGTATCCAGTCTTCCCGATTTAGTGCCTTCTTTTGGTAATTACATGATTTTTATAGTTTTTTTTAAGAACATTTCTTCGTGGGTTTAGATAATTTGTTCGTGGTTTAAGATCATTTGTTCGTGGTTTTAGACCATTTGTTCGTGGTTTAAGATCATTTGTTCGTGGTTTTAGACCATTTGTTCGTGGTTTAAGATCATTTGTTCGTGGTTTTAGATCATTTGTTCGTGGGTTTAGATAATTTATTCGTAGTTTTAGATAATTTATTCGTGGTTTTAGATAATTTGTTCGGGATTTTAGATCATTTGTTCGTGGTTTTAGATAATTTATTCGTAGTTTTAGATAATTTATTCGTGGCGTTAGATAATTTATTCGTGGTTTTAGATCATTTGTTCATAGTTTTATGTATTCGATCGTTTTTTTTTTTAGCAACCTAACTTTTCTGCACCCGGCAGATACAAAGTTAGCAATAACATTTTATGTCTAACAATATGGTTAGCAATAAAAGTTAGCTTGCAATTACAACGGCAGAAACTCCCATAGCCAGAACAACTAGAGCAGCACCAGACGTCTTCAGTCATTACAAGTGAAGCAGTCGGTGTTTGGGCACATGCCTAGTTGACGTAGACAACTGTTCGATAACCAGGTTTTTCTGTTCGATAACTGTTAGATAACCAGGATAAACTCGCCACTCGGGGCAAAATTTAACAAACTTAACCAGTTTTTTTTTGACATCACAATTAGCATGAAGAGAAATGTAAAATGTTAAATTACTCTGATATGATTTTTTTTGTAAATATGTTTCAATTTGTAATATGACTTGGCTTATATGGTCTTTAATTAACCATGTCTTAAGACGGCATTTTAATTAGTATTTCGACTTGGTGTACCATTTTTCAAATCTATGCCACGGGTATATATAAAGAGGTTGTTTTAGCTACTCTGAACAAAATTTCCATGTAGCAGGGGCTATAGTGAGCCCGTAAGTATGTTGTTGTTTTAGATTTAGCTACTCAGAACAAAGTGTCCATGTAGCAGGGGCTATAGTTTGCCCGTAAAGCACCCGTAAGTATATAAAGAAACTTTAAATGTATTTGTAGGCCTGGTTCGGGAGGTGGGGTGAGTGAAGGGTGGGGGGGGTGCCTGTTGGGCCGTCTCGTTTAAGTCCCCGGGAGCCGGCGCCACCTGGCGGCCTCCGTCGCCGCCGCCTCCACCGCTCCCGCACCTCACACTAAACAGATCGGGACATAGTCGCTTACATTATATTGTATTATTGGAATTGAAAACACTGGGCATATTCGCTCTTCCTGACCAATGAAAATTGTAGTCGATAGCGCTGGTTTGTACGCTATGAGACGGCAGAATTGCGCAAATAAAGACGGCCACTGGCGGGAACAGGCTGCGCACGCCACACTTTTTGTAATTTTCAGGGGCTAGATTCACGAAGCAGTTACGCAAGCCCCTAACGAACCTGTATATCTTTTCTCAATCTTTAGCGGCTTTGTTTACAATTATTAAACAGTTAATGAGCTCCAAAGCACCAGGAGGTTCTTTATAACAATAACAACAGTTGATTGGGAAGTTTTCATGCTTGTAAACTGTTTAATAAATGTAACCAAAGCCGTCAAAGATTGAGGAAAGATGTACACGTTCGTAAGTACTTGTGTAACTGCTTGGTGAATTTGGCCCCCCCTGGTTCCTGAGTAATGTTCATTCTGATGCAGCCATTGAATTCTTTACATTGCCACAAGTTTCAGACGACTCTCGTAGCAGTAGTAGTACTACTAGGTGGAACATAGGGCCGTGTTTGAAGCCTGTGTATAATTAAATACTACTTTGAAGGTTCTTGACCTCTTATTACTAATTAATCGGCTGGTAATTGTGGTTCCCGACGACAGTGAGAGGTATTACTGCACCCCCTTTTGCGAGGTGTATACTCCTGGGAGACTTGAGATTGATGGCAGTGATTTAGTGGAGTGTGTGGTGGTGTGTGGATTGTGAAAGGGTCGTGGTGGATGGTGTTCTCAGCTTGGGGTCGTGATACCTGGGATTTACCACACTGGGAGCCGCCAACCGCAACCTTGAAGTAAACTGACCATAACCATGTAGTAAACTTACCTCTTACCTCAACCTTGTAGTAAACTAACCTCAACCTTGTAGTAAACTTACCTCTTACCTCAACCTTGTAGTGAACTAACCTCAACCTTGTAGTGAACTAACCTCAACCTTGTAGTAAACTTACCTCTTACCTCAACCTTGTAGTAAACTTACCTCTTAACTCAACCTTGTAGTAAACTTACCTCTTACCTCAACCTTGTAGTAAACTTACCTCCTACCTCAACCTTGTAGTAAACTAACCTCAACCTTGTAGTAAACTTACCTCTTACCTCAACCTTGTAGTAAACTTACCTCCTACCTCAACCTTGTAGTAAACTTACCTCCTACCTCAACCTTGTAGTAAACTTACCTCTTACCTCAACCTTGTAGTAAACTAACCTCAACCTTGTAGTAAACTAACCTCAACCTTGTAGTAAACTTACCTCCTACCTCAACCTTGTAGTAAACTTACCTTGGGTCCCTCTAACCAATTTCACCTTATTAACGGGTGCTAAAAAATATCTTGTTGGTTATATGTAATGGACATGCACATTATAATGAACTTCACTTTGGCCTTTCTGTGCCTAAATATTGTTTTTCTTTCCTCTCGTGATGTGAACAAAATGAGATGAATATATTGGATTATTACATTGAGGACCCCACAGTGTTTTTGGGAAGGAAACGTACACGGTGCTCGGCACATGGCACTCTATACAGATTTCCTATGCGATTTGAACACTAAACCAGGGGTGGTGGAGTACTTGTGTTTGAGTAGTACGGTAGGGGGCATGCCTTCTTCAGTAGCCGGCTCGTGTTCTGTTGACGTCTCACATGGAAAGAAGCGAAAAGCGAGACTTCTGCTGTGCCTTGCTACACCATTCATAGGTCTAACTCCTGTACGTTTTGTGTTCTGTCATTATAAAGTGCTAATTGCTCCTGTCTAACAAATATTTTAAAGGATCCACATATTAGCCCCCCCTCCAAAAAAAAATATTACATAGCCTAAAAAAAATCGTATTTGTTGGTAAATAATTTACTGGCTTAGGCTACGTAAAATCAATACGTTTGATGTAGAATTTAGGCGATGTGGAGGAAGAGAGCGGGTATGTGATCCGGGTATTTGCTTCCATTGGTACCTCTCTCTCACCCTCCGCTGTCGTCAGCTGTCACGCACTTGTAACAATAATCTCCCCTGGTTTGGTTCCCTGACGCTTGGCAAATGTAATTATCGCCGCTGAGGGGAGAGTGTGTGGACATTTAACAAGTGATGAGGGAGTTTTCTCAGCGAGTGCTGCCATTCATTACCCGAGAGCACGGGTAAACAACCCGTATCAATATGGCGTGAATGGCACTTTATGTGGGTAATGTGTTTTGCATTTTTATTCGCGTTAAAACAGGAAGACCGACAAGGCGTGACAAACCAACAGTTGACTGTTATATCGGAACGGTGACGCCTGTTTCTTAGGTTATGTAAAGGGAGATGCTACGTAGCTTTTTTGCTAGGCTATGTTTGAGTTCATGGGATGTGTAATTTATTCATGTTGTGATTACGTTCAATACACATAGGCCTAAGTTTGCTGACACAGGCTCTTTCTGATGGTCACTTACTATAAGCCTACTTGACTTCTATATCAATTATTCTTAGTCTGTTTTGGCCTAATTTTTATATAATCCCCCCCCCCCCTTGCATTGTTTACTTACGTTTGCCTTTATAAGTTGCTCCTGTATGGCATTATAAGTTGCTCCTGTGTGGTCTTATAAGGTGCTCTTTTTAGGTTTATAACTTGCTCCAGTATCATGCTTTAAAACTTATTCATGTTTGATCATAAAGGTATCTACTGTTTAATTTGATTTCACTCCCGATTGATAACACGCTCCTGTATGGTTTTGATTTCTCAGTCCTGTTTAGTGTTCCTATTAACTTTTATTATAATTCTTGTTTGGTAACTACCAAACATAACTAACCCCTGAATGAATGAATTAGGCAATCCCATTTGGGTGCTTTACTACTTTCTCTGGTACGGGCGTTGTATAATTTCCCGTGTTGACCCGCTCATTGCTAAGGGCATTGCCACAGTCTCCTGCAGTATTCCTATCACATCAAACTGTGTCAGGTTAGAGCTGCTCTCAGCCACACCCCCAGGTCTTTTAGCCACACCAGCCCGGGTCTCTCAGCCAGGCCACCGCGGGTATCCCAGCTCACGCTAGCTGTGGTCTCCCAATTTTCCAGGTGATTCACGGCTGAGATACTTCAGAGCCGAGTGGGAGGACAGACTAGGTGGCAGGACTCCCCAAGTTAGACCAACACGGTCGGCCAACTGTCACATCGACTCTTGCGGGAGTGGTGAGTCAGGCAATTAATCTTTCACAACTTTGATCCCTACTTGTTTTAGGAGGCCGCCATTATGCACGTTTTTGCGTCTTCAAGACAGAAATATAGACCAGGCTATGGATCTTGGTGAAGTGGAATGTGTGCAGGTCGGTGACAGTGAACCTTCCCTGGCTTAGTAGCGATGTCTCGTGGAATTAAGAGCTGTATTTAACCCGAGAGAGAGTTCAACATCTATAATGTTTGCAGCATATTAGTATTATAATATTCTTCTTATTATTATTATTGAGAAAATCAGGACCCACGAAGAGGATTGGAACCTACACACTGAGTACTTGCTCCCAGTGTCAGTAAGAAAATCCTACTGATTTTCTCACTTGCCTCGGTAAACAGACATTTAATCTGGTTAAATTTGATCGTCGTGCAGCTTGTACATGATTTATTTGGCGACGTATTCAAATTTTTTCAAAAGTTGAAATTCTACAGTGTTTTGTATGTCGTAATCCAAGGGGGGGGGGGGGAATTGGTGTCCTCGGCTCAGGCCAGAGCATCATGGTCTGTCCTGAGGGAAGCGTTAGTGTCCTCAGCTCAGACCAGGGCATCATAGTCTATCCTGAGGGAAACGTTAGTGTCCTCAGCTCAGACCAGGAACATCATTGTCGTAAGTGTTCCCTCATGTACTGTACTGTGGCAGGCCGGTGTCTGCACTCTCCCCCTCACACCATGGTGCTGTGACTCCATCTTGTTCCAGGAGGCAGCAAGTGTGTCTGTGCAGGATACAGAAAGCGTGTGTCTGTGCAGGAAATGGCAAGCGTGGGTTTGCGCAGGATACAGCAAGCATGCGTATGTGTGTGTGTAGGATACAGCAAGCGTATATCTGAGTACAGGAATATGTTACTACAGCTGTAGGGCGCGCATTTGATCAGAACACTGCCCAGTCGTTGCAAAATACAATAGAATACAACAAATAAACGGTCAAAGAAAATAAAGGGTATGTGTGTGACGCTGGTTGTACAAACGGAGTGTATTTACACAGTGAAATATAAAATCTAGCGCGGACACGGGGTGATTCAACTGTCCTTTGTTAGTTTAAGGCGGCTGTTGACCACTTCAATCTTGTTAACGATTGCTGTATTGTGTGTTTAGATTTTGCTGTCATGTATGTTGAGTTTGTCCTGCTGACGGCCACTTACCTGATTGGATATTATCACCATGAAGATATCACAATTTCACTACAGTGCCCCTCAGCTCATGTCAGCAGCATCGAGGTCTGCTCCTGAGGGGAAATACTACAGTTGTCCTCAGCTCAGTTCAGGGGCGTCATGGTCTATCCTGAGGGGAAACATTAGTGTACTCAGCTCAGGTTGTATCTATTGACTCATGATAAGGGACGCTGGGGCTAGGCTTACCTAGGTGTCCAGGGGACGATGGGGCTAGGCTTACCTAGGTGTCCAGGGGACGAAGGGGCTTGGCTTACCTAGGTGTCCAGGGGACGATGGGGCTAGGCTTACCTAGGTGTCCAGGGGACGATGGGGCTAGGCTTACCTAGGTGTCCAGGGGACGATGGGGCTAGGCTTACCTAGGTGTCCAGAGGACGCTGGGGCTAGGCTTACCTAGGTGTCCAGGGGACGATGGGGCTAGGCTTACCTAGGTGTCCAGGGGACGATGGGGCTAGGCTTACCTAGGTGTCCAGGGGACGATGGGGCTAGGCTTACCTAGGTGTCCAGGGGACGATGGGGCTAGGCTTACCTAGGTGTCCAGGGGACGATGGGGCTTGGTTTATGTGTGGAGGTAAGCCTAACCCTGTCTCCATGTCTGCTCTTTTTCTTTGTTTTTTTATTTGATCTTTCTTGTGCTCTGTGTTCTTTTTCCCCTCCTTTCGATTATAGATTTTTGTATATTTTGTATTTTCGTAGTTATGTCTGTTCCTCCTTGTATTTATATTTTGTAATTATTTGTGCGTTGTATTTGAATAATTTGTCAGTTTTTTCTTTTTTATTCTCTTCGTAATTTTTGTGTCGTTTGTCGATTATTCCTCTCATTACTTCGTTGTGTGTCGAGTTCTCTCCTGTTAAGCCTGTCAGTGTTTCCTAGTCAATCCGTCCTCCTGATTATATAGTACTGTTTGTGACTATGTGAACGATTCGTTCAAATATCGACGTGATAGACAAATAGAAAGAAGAATTTGGTACTATTCATTTTATTGAGTCTGGGAAAAAGTCAATCTAAAAACCAAACTTAAATATTCCTAGGCCTAGTATAATAGACATATGTACTATATCAGGCCTTATATAAAGTGTATTCGGCCTAGGATGGTTAGGTTAGGCATAGCAATTGCTTCGTAATTTACACGTGTAAATTATTATTGATTAGGATAGTATTGATTGGCAACATCAATCGAACAACTTTTACGGTTTGTCCAAATTCAATAATACAAAACAATCTACTTTCTATTAATCTATCACGTCTGTATTTGTACGATTGGCCACCACCTAGTTACTACAAGTACTTTCATGTTAGGAGGCTGGGTTGGTGGCGGAGGTGGTCGGCCCAGGCCAGCGCTGCCCACAATGGTAAGCTTGGGCGGCAACTGCTTCTGCTCGACGGGCCGACCACAGCGCTCGCCCTGCGTCAGTGACGTCGGAGGATGGTCCAGAGGCCCGTCAATGACGTCGGAGGATGGTCCAGTGGCCCGTCAATGACGTCGCAGGATGGTCCAGTGGCCCGTCAGTGACGTCGCAGGATGGTCCAGTGGCCCGTCAATGACGTCGCAGGATCCCGTCAATGACGTCGCAGGATGGTCCAGTGGCCCGTCAATGACGTCGCAGGATGGTCCATGGCCCGTCAATGACGTCGCAGGATGGTCCAGTGGCCCGTCAGTGACGTCGCAGGATGGTCCAGTGGCCCGCCAGTACAGCGATCGAAGGACAGATTAAATTACGTTAGCTGTATCCACTTTACCAGCAAACACCTGACCAACGGCCCTACAGCTTTTCCCACACAATTTAGTCATTAATTTCGCATTTGTGTAGGTTGAACACTGTATATGTAGCCAGTGTTATTACATCCTCTATAAATATGTAATATTACATATTACAGAGGAATATTTTCACCATCGACACTATTAATGTCCCAGCGATCTGGTCCACTGTTCAGTATATTTTGTAAAAAATATATAATATTAATATATATATATATATATATATATATATATATATATATATATATATATATATATATATATATATATATATATATATATATATATTTAGGGGGCAACACCTCTGGTGCAATTGTAGGGACCCATAGCCTCGGAGAAGGGTATACAGAGCATTGGGAGAAAAACTTGCCATTTAACTCTAAATACTTATGAGTGTTCACTTCTCCTACCACCCCTTTTATTATTTATGTTGTACATTTTGTAGTTAATATATGTATTATGTATATATAATACATATATATAATAAATATAATATATTGTGTGTGTAAATTACGAAAATTTAATTAACACGTGTTGAACAATATGACAATGTCAGGCCACGACGGAAGGATTAAGACATGAATTTCCTTAAGTACTTTCGTATTTAATAATACATCTTCAGAAGGATGGCTTCATCCTTCTACATCATACTTCTGAAGATTTATTATTAAATACTTAAGAAAATTCCTTGTCTTAAGCCTTCCTCGTGGTCTGACATTGTATATATATATAATTGTGTATATATATATATATATATATATATATATATATATATATATATATATATATATATATATATATATCCATTCAGGCTTGTTCGCATATATATATATATATATATATATATATATATATATATATATATATATATATATATATATATATATATATATATATATATATAATCCTCAGTTCCTGCCTGGCGTCGGAGGAGTTAGAAGAAATCTACAGCCTCTAGGAAACAAACTTCCTCTTATGTCCTTTTAATGTTCATTTTTTGTAAACAATCATATATGTAACTGTATAACCTTGTATAATAAAGTGTACAACATAAAAAATATGGAGTGGTAGAAGTGAACACTCAAACGTATTCAGAGTTAAATGGAAAGTTTTTCTCTGAATGCTCTGTGTTCCCTTCTTTGAGGCTGTGGGTCTCTACAATTGCACCAGAGGTGCAATTGTAGAGAGCACCCCATAATATATATATATATTATATATATATATATATATATATATATATATATATATATATATATATATATATATATATAAAGTATATTCTGGTAGCAGTCTTTCTTGTGAACATATATTGTTGAATATGACGGAAAGGGTAAGATTAATGATTCTAACATGAATCTTCTCAATATTTCTTATGTTTTTTCACTGTCAGGGGGGGGGGCGGGTAGTTGAAAAATTAACTCTCCAAAGTTCATTGTCACTTTTTTATTTATGGTCTGACGCCTAGAAGCGTTTCATAAGAACACTTCTCACATTTTCAAAGACGATTTTTCTTACTCAGATTGTGTTTATATTCGTTTTTTTGGGTGATGTGACAGATAACAAAAGACAAAACACGAAACAATGGATATACATTGGATATATACAATGGGCATATAACCATGGGTATACATTCTATTCTCTTGCTTCTGTGCTGGTTCGGGGTCTTGAAGTGGGTAGAATGCAATTGTGTGTTAATTGGCTGTTAATTGCTAGTTTTGACTTTTTGATGTGTAGGGCCTCACTAATGTCGAGCCTCCTGTTATCGTTGTATCTGTCGATAATTTCTGTGTTGCTTGTTAATTAAAATGTCTCTGGTGATGGTCTGGTTGTGTGTGGAGATTATATGCTCCTTGATGGAGCCCTGTTGTTTGTGCAAAACAACAGGGTCAACACATGCAGCCTCTGGAGCATGTGTTGACAGTTGAGCAGCCTCTGGAGCATGTGTTAACAGTTGAGCAGCCTCTGGAGCATGTGTTGACAGTTGAGCAGCCTCTGGAACATGTGTTAACAGTTGAGCAGCCTCTGGAACATGTGTTGACAGTTGAGCAGCCTCTGGAGCATGTGTTGACAGTTGAGCAGCCTCTGGAACTTGTGTTAACAGTTGAGCAGCCTCTGGAACATGTGTTGACAGTTGAGCAGCCTCTGGAGCATGTGTTGACAGTTGAGCAGCCTCTGGAGCATGTGTTGACAGTTGAGCAGCCTCTGGAGCATGTGTTGACAGTTGAGCAGCCTCTGGAGCATGTGTTGACAGTTGAGCAGCCTCTGGAGCATGTGTTGACAGTTGGGCAGCCTCTGGAACATTTGTTGACAGTTGGGCAGCCTCTGGAACATGTGTTGACAGTTGAGCAGCCTCTGGAGCATGTGTTGACAGTTGAGCAGCCTCTGGAGCATGTGTTGACAGTTGAGCAGCCTCTGGATCATGTGTTGACAGTTGGGCAGCCTCTGGAACATGTGTTGACAGTTGAGCAGCCTCTGGAGCATGTGTTGACAGTTGAGCAGCCTCTGGAGCATGTGTTGACAGTTGAGCAGCCTCTGGAGCATGTGTTGACAGTTGGGCAGCCTCTGGAGCATGTGTTGACAGTTGAGCAGCCTCTGGAGCATGTATGACAACAGTCGGTGCAGCCTCTGGTCGTTGATGATAATCAACTAGTTAAGAGCAATATAGACCACTGATGGCATTATAAGGAACTCTGGCGGGTGTTACGAACCCCGGACAGGTATTGTAGCGAACGCTGGCGAGTAGGCTATTGTAGTGTGTATGAGGCGCTCTAGCGTGGCATTTAATTCTGAACAGGACGCTCTAAAGGCCATATAACAAGCGGTAGTTGGGTAGTTATTATTAACCAGTGTTTAACCAGTGACACTGTGTTGTGTGCTTGTGGCATCTGTCGGGCGGGCAGTTGTTACAGGGGCTTAGCAGTCAATTTAGTTGTTGTTGTGGTGGTGTATTTTAACGAGCAGATTAGTTTCTGTGATTTGGATTTCATAGAGCATTTGGCATTTGAGCCTGTGTTCAGTCATTATTATTTGCTGGAATAGGCAGTTTATGGGTTAATGCGTGTTTTAACTAGCAGTTCAGTAGCAATTAGTTTAGAGTTGATAGAAGTATTATGTTTTATCTGTTTGATGACATGTATTTTTGGTGCCTAGGTCTACTGTATATAAGTTGATTATTAAGTGGTATTTGTCATGAAAGTCGTTATAATTGTTTTTTTTATAGTGTTTGCTAGTCAACAAATGTCCAATACATGAATTGGTTTGTAATTAGTTTGTATTAGTTTTGTCAGTTTAGCAGTAGTAGATCGCTAGTTACTGCATGATGTATAAGGCTGTTCAGTGGTGGTTGTGCTTTGCCAAGAAGTAATTTTCCCGCTGATATATAAACACCAACGACACAATATTTTATCCATTTAAAGTCAAGCAACCTCCCCCATCTTATTATGGCAAATATGATCATTGCGTAATACCACACACACAATTATTCCAAAAAGAATAACAACGGCAATATAGACAATTTCCTCAGATTCTTAGAAAGCCTAACCTAGAGTAATATGGCTAGGCTAGTCAACAAATTCAAATCGGGAGTTTGCACCGTGTGAGCTTTTGACTCCTGAGCTCCCTACACCTTTCAAACTGCTGTTTCACATTCTCTTGTCTGACGGACAAGATCGACATATATATCATATATCATAGATATATATATATCTATGATATGTGATAGAATGTTGTTGTTGTTAAAGATTCGCTACCTGGAACGAGGTTCCAAGTAGCACGGGCTATGGTGAGCCCGTAAACATGTGATAGAATGTTGTTGTTGTTGTTGTTTTATAAAATTCGCTAACTAGAACAAAAAGTTCCAAGTAGCACGGGCTATGGTGAGCCCGTAGTGGACTATGTAATAGAAGATATACATGGTATGTTATAGTGCGGTGTTGCCCTTTTTTGGACGATGGTCAAATCCGTATGTTAATACGATGGTTAACACGCAAATGCCGGTCTAAGATCCTTCCAATGGATCACATCAAATATAATAATAATAATATTTTTTTAATCTCTTATTATGGAAAAAAAAACTAAGAAACAAATAAGTCAGCCTATAGCTTAGAGAGGAACAGTTTGAGGGCACAGCGTTCAATGCGAACAGTCGGATATCTTATCACAACTGCCAAACTAATTCTGTGTTGAATGACGTGATCTTGTCAAACGAGAGCGGCCAAGGTAGTGATAATAATCATAGCATCTGTACTGGAATCTATTGCCGCACACTAATAGGCCATTTTAAGGCTTGTTTAGTTCATATGTAGAGAACATCCACTGGCCATATTTCGGCCTTGAGCCTAAACTATTCTAAAATAAAAATCAACAAAATTGTATTGCCTATAGTACGATGGATAAGTTCATAATCCAGGATTCTGGGGGGCTACACATGAAAACTACTGGTGAAAATGGTTCGATACCTACAGACTACCTCCAATGAAATTAGAGGAACGATGCGCGCAGAAAGCTGCTTTACCAGTAGTCTAAATATCCCAAGGAAGCCTGGGCCAGTAGCTAATGCAGTAGTATTTAGAGGTGGAAATGTTGGTGTGTCGTTTGAGGGCATTATTGTGCACTTAGGAACTGGGACTGGAATGGTAGGGGAAGTGGGGTGGGGTGGGGGGTTGTGGCCTGTTAGTGAATGACTTTATGGGTTCATTATTACTATTATTGTTGGTCCAGATATTTGGACGCAGATCTGCAGGTGTTGTTGGCTAACACTGGGGCTCTCAAGTGTGTTTTGTTAGTGGAGTGCCGGCGAGAGGTGTTACGATGGTTAAAATATGGCCCTGTGGTACATGCCATTGGTAGCGGGTAAGAGCAATTTAGAGGTGGAGTCGTTGACTGATGGACTGTGGTGGAGGTGTGTGACGCCGTAATTGAATGTGGGTGTTTGTGTACTAGTTAATCTCTCTGATTACTTCACTGCTGGGTCGTTAGCCCATCATAAACGCCCTAATTTACTGCCCTCTGCTGATCGCCCAGTTATGACCTTTTTATTACTGGTAATGTTTTTTTTTTTACATTTAGTTTTGTGTTGCTAATATTAGTTTTTTTTAATTTGTAATAGTAGCTTTGATACTGGTGTTGCTTTTAGATTTAGATTTATTAATATTTTGTGATTTGCATTATTATTTTTTGTATCCATATATCAGAAAATGTTTAAATTTTAACAGTGCGTATCCGCTTAACTGGACATATGTCTGCGTTACAGTCCGGGTTCATATAGGAAGCAAAATTAATTTTTGTTTTCGCATCTTTATTCACCATAACGACGAGTGTGGGGCCGCTTGCGCCAGACCGGCGAGTGTGGGGCCGCTTACGCCAGACCGGCGAGTGTGGGGCCGCTTACGCCAGACCGGCGAGTGTGGGGCCGCTTGCGCCAGACCGGCGAGTGTGGGGCCGCTTGCACCAGACCGACGAGTGTGGGGCTGCTTGCACCAGACCGGCGAGTGTGGGGCTGCTTGCGCCAGACCGACGAGTGTGGGGCTGCTTGCGCCAGACCGACGAGTGTGGGGCCGCTTACGCCAGACCGGCGAGTGTGGGGCCTCTTGCGCCAGACCGGCGAGTGTGGGACCGCTTGCATTTACAACTTGATCTTCTTTAGTATCATTAGTGTACTCTGTAAATTTGCATTACACAACACGTGACCAGAACGCAGGAGTGCGGTGACTTCCTCATCAGTGTGCTGACCTCGCAACAATGAATTGACTTCCACAACAGTGTTGACTTTTACGATTGTCTAGATTCTATCGACAGCTCGACTATGATAACGGTAACCTGGCTAGGCCTATATACAATTATTTAAACTATATTTTGGGAGGCTTTAACTTAC
This sequence comes from Procambarus virginalis, assembly GCA_020271785.1. Classification (NCBI taxonomy): domain Eukaryota; kingdom Metazoa; phylum Arthropoda; class Malacostraca; order Decapoda; family Cambaridae; genus Procambarus; species Procambarus virginalis. The sequence continues at coordinate 25,373,756 of WNGS01001312.1, read as the reverse complement.
ATTTGAACTCCCCGCCCCCTCCCTCCATCCTTTCTTTGTTCCTATCCTGGTGTCTTTGTCTGACACGATAACTAGGCTTAGACACGATGAATTTGTGCGATATTCGATAACTTGGGACAGTTGGGCGTTTTAGGCTTGGGCGGCCTGTCCTCTCGAATAATGCATCGTATTTTCACGCCCACAAATCCCCCCCAACGCCAAAATATGATGTTACTATTAATCATAGCTGCTTGCTAAATTGACGGGCTGTTCTCTTCCTGGATCCATCAGTGAGGTTGGGTTTGGCCAATTTAGTAAATATTTTTTTTGTGACTTGTCAAAATCAGAGGGACGGGCTGGGAAGGTTCCGGTAAAGTATGTTTTAAGTAGGCGAAAAAAATCAGTTAATAATGGTAACTATTAATATTATGCACATGTGAATGTTTAGCTCAGTTACCTCAAAGATGACGACGTTGTCGTACGTCTGGCAGCTGGATATATAAAGATCAAGCCGCCCTTTACAGAAATTATTTTTCCTGGATCTTTCTTGGCGGAGTTATCTCTTCCAGTCTCGTGTGTGAAGATTATTATGAAGGTAAATCAAGCTTTGTATCATTTATTGATATTCAATTTTTGTATTTAGATTTGTATTTTTTATGAATTATTGTATTTGTTATGTTTATATATATATATATATATATATATATATATATATATATAATATGAATGACAGTGTCAGACCACGGAAGAATTGAAACAGGAATTTCCTTAAGTACTTTCGTATATTAATACATCTTCAGAAGGAACCACATTCCTTCTGAAGATGTATTAATATACGAAAGTACTTAGGGAAATTCCTGTATCAATTCTTCCTCCGTGGTCTGATACGGTCATATATATAAAATGACTAAATCTGTCAGGCATTATATATATATATAATATATATATATATATATATATATATATATATATATATAAATATATATATATATATATATATATATATAATGACTAAATTGAATATTAATAAATCAAGTTGCCTAACATACCGAATTTTCGTGAATTATTATATTTTTCATAATTTCTTCTTTGGGATGATTAAAATTTGCTCAGTAAACAAACATTTAATTTAGTTAAATTTCACCATTCTCCAGCTTGTACATCATTGGTTTCGCCACTTATTTCAAATTTCTCCAAAAGTTGAAATTCTACAGTGTTTTGGATAATTATTGACCTGGGTGAAGGGGTAGGGGTCAAGGGTTAGTTGTGGCTGGTGGTGGTATAAGTTGTGTTGATGCTATTATTGACCGTGGGGGGAGGGAGGGAGGGAATTTTCAGGGGAAAGCGCCAAGCCATTACGACTATATAGCACTGGGAAGGGGGTCAGGATAAGGATTTGGGATGGGCACCCCAACCACTTATGGATGGTCGGGGATTGAACGCTGACCTGCACGAAGGGAGACCGTCGCTCTACCGTCCAGCTCAAGTGTTGCGGGCAGATGTCACTGTGATTTCTTCTAATACCGTCCACTTAATAATAATAATAAAGCTACCCAAACAGTTCTGCCAATGTACAAACCACACTATTTCCAGTGCCATCATTCACACCAGCTGCGTTACCGGCTAGTCAGAAAGTATAAGTTTTTCGCCCGGCGAACTATGTCAGAACTATGTCAGAACTAGCCTAGCAGCTCATATCTGTGGCTTCTAGCGGTTTAATGTGTCTAGAACTCAATTGGCTAATGTTATCTGAGGAATCAGGGCCCTGCATACTGTACTGTGGGGGAGATATCTCAAAGATGCACCAGCCCCGCTCCATCCCACTCGCCATGGAGGAACGGCGAGTGTGGAGCGGCGATTTTGCCTTGTGGAGAAATGATTTTCGGAGCAATAGTCCTGCTTTATGGAGGGGGGGGGAGGTCTTTGCNTCTCTCTCTCTCTCTCTCTCTCTCTCTCTCTCTCTCTCTCTCTCTCTTCTCTCTCTCTCTCTCTCTCTCTCTCACACTCTCACCACTCTCACACTCTCACACTCTCACACTCTCACACTCTCACACTCACTCACTCTCTCTCTCACACTCTCTCACACTCTCTCACTCTCTCTCTCACTCACCACTCACTCACTCACTCACTCACTCACTCACTCACTCTCACACACACTCACTCACTCACTCACTCACTCACTCATCACTCACCTCACTCCTCATCACTCACTCACTCACTCACTCACTCACTCTCACACACACTCACTCACTCTCACACACACTCACTCACTCTCACCACACTCACTCACTCTCACACACACTCACTCACTCTCTCACACACACTCTCACACACACAGAGTACAAGTACAGTGCTATTAATAAAGGTGGTCTAGCGTATAATTGCCTTTCGAATTGAGGAAAGAACAATATAAAACAACCATGCTGTTATTGGGCCTCCATGGCAACTGAGACGATATCAAACTGTAGAATTTTATTGATAATCATTAAATGGAATAAATTCCTACTCGGAAATACTTATCAATGACTTTGGCAAACTCTTTCTTGATGATTATTAGATCCCTTTAACCTGATATATGTCTCACCTGTTAACAAAATTCTTGTCTGAAGGTATAAGATGGTAGAACTTTGAACTCCTTGCTGATACAGTATTTGATATAAAAATGTAAAGCATTACCGTGTGCTATAATGTATAGTGTTGTAAGCCATTGCAAGGTTTGGAATAGGATAATTGTGGATAATTATGACTTCCTCAGTACTGTACCTCATTATTGAATGTGTGAAAGATTTGAGATTCTCTCTTGATTTCTCCAGGGGTTGATTTAGAGCTCTTCTTGATAATATTCAGGTTTAAATACTAGCCTATGCTTGTTTATGCAGCAGTGAAGAGCAGGGAGTGAATGATATTCTGGGTAAAGTTTCCTAAAGTACTCGTAACCCTTTGCATTACATCCCATCAATGGTAGAGTATTAGCAAAACTTCTGGGTGAACTGTGAACCTTTACCATTTGTGACATAACAACTTGAAAATTATTGGGAATACCATTGGCTTTATAAATCCAATGGCTTTGCTTTGCCTGACCTCTGTTCCTCCCTCCCTCCTTGCTTCTAGCCCTGAAGCATCTGAAGGTTTCTGGATCAGGGCAAGGTTTAGCACAGATTGTGGCTCGGCTAGCTACAAGGATTATCCCCCTTCTTATTCGGGTGCAGAGGCAGTTGAGCTGGCTAGTCCTGCTAAGGCTTCTGGGTCTTTGCATCCGGCTCCTCCTTGCTTTGAAGCCCCTATGGTTTGTGTTCAGTATCAATACTACTTTGTTGTCATTTTGCAGGCTGTCTCGTGCCTGTTTCACCTCAAGCCTGTTCATACACTGCCTGAGCCAGCCTGGTCTTTGGGCTGTGTGCCTGCTTTTTAATCTCTCTTCTTGTTTCCTGATGTCCCCTTCAGACTGATTCCTTTTTCTAATTCTTTGTTTTTCGTTTCTCTTGCCTCAGGTTGTCAGATTTGGGAGCTTCTTGATGTCCTAAGGAGGCGTTTTTTTTTTTGTTTTTGTTTTTTGGCCCTGTAGTGCATTGCGTTCATTTGCTGCCTGTATGCTAGTGTGTAGAGGAAATTTCATCAAAATGGATTTTCTCAATCATATTCCAATGGTATATAAAGTGAATCTTTGAATTAAAAGCTTCCCAGTAGATTAGTTTGGCAAAACATCATGATGCACCTTCACCTATATTATTCTTAACCAGCGGGTAAATCAAATTTGATGCATATGCAAGTTTGATTTGTCTCCCATGAAGCTTTTATTCAGCTATTCTTCAACAATATAACTCCTTTCTTTCAAGTCACTCAGTGACTTTGCAGCTTCCTTGTGACATTGGCTGTGATAGGCAACTCTCTTCCCCATGCGTACACAACTGCCTTTGTAACAACACCCACGAATGAATGAGTAAAAGTTATCATCATAAATGCATCAACAGCTCAGTAACTGAACATACTGAAACAATATGTATGGACAACCTTTGGGAATTTTATCATTTGAAGCACTTGGATTGTTCCATTTTGTGTAGCTGAGTTAGGGTATTGTATAGCTACCCAATGACAACTAATTTTACATAGTCCCACTACACGCATTTTTACTTTTTCTGTACTTTAAAATTTGTTAATAAAATAATTGTAAAGTCTTAGAACAATTTTGTGATATGTCAATGTCAGTAAATTTTGGCATCTTTGTTTGGTATTTGTAAGTATTTCATTGATAATGGGCATACTGTATACATGAAGTTTATAGAATTTGATTTAAGTGGCAGTACAATAATAATGTGTTGTTATAGCCGATACAGTATTGTAGACTTGCAGTATTCATCACCTGTAAACAGGTTGAGTAGGATTATGCTGGTGGTAAATATTGATACACATTTATTATATCAATAACACACAAGGATGTATACAACAAAGTATATACCCAACATGTATGTCATTCAGATATTGAGTGCTTGTGTGCAGGTTGATGAGTACAGGAGAGGACAATAATTATCTTGAGTTCTGTATATGGAATGACATGTGCCTTAATTCCTGCTTTTTCATACACGAAATTTAGGTGCTGTTGGTGACTGATATTAAAAGCTTAATGGCTGCAACAGCAACATTATGTTGTACAACGATCAGTTATTATATCATTACCTTCATTTTCATGTTGCAATTGTCTGATATTATATTTTTAATAAAAATCAAATAGATTTCTGTCTCTTTCTCCATGATATTTCCAGAGTTAAATAATTTTCTTGGGGACATGCAGTGTGTGTGTGTGTGTTTTTTTTTACTATTTGTGCCTGCAGAATCGATCTATTAGGCTGTAACACCACTATACATATAAACTAAAAATAAAGCATTAATAATCATTTGTAACACCACCATATAGCACCACTAATGGTTATACTGGAACCAAAGGTACTCTTCCAAGGAAATGCTACACAGGATTACGCTGCCACCATCTGCCTTGTTCATTAACTATAATCAAGCAACGAGGCAAGAAACATTGCTTGACTTGGAGAGTCCTCTTTCTTTAACTGTCATTAATTATGGGACGGTTGTTAGCAAATTATATCCAGAAGCTAAGGGGATTCAACAATTGATACCAATGGGAAGTTTTAACACGAGTTTATTGAGAACAAATTATGCTATTCACCACTATAAAATCCTACTTTAACACTGGCAATACTGGCAATTGTTACAGGATCCAGACATGGAAACGTATCAAAGATCACACACATTACCTTAATTAAGATCATTCTCTGCCTCTCAGTCTGGTGGATTCACTCTGTCTCCTGAGGCTCGCCTGATGACCTGCATCCTCACACTGCCTCCAATACTCCAGCACTCTCTCTATCCTAACTATCATACCATCTATATATATCCATTGAAACATGAGGGGGGGTGCATTTTACACTGTTGTGGGAAAGTCTGGTGTGGACCTGTTCCCAGCTGATTCAGTATACTCTGAAAAAAAAAAGTGTTTTGCACACCTAAATGGTTGGTCAGCACAACAGGGCGTCAACTTCCCATGATGTACAAAAACAATCAAGATGTACCATTAAGTTGTTTGTCAAGACCATCAAGATTATTCATAAATAGGAACAAGCTGACTAGGGAGGAGCCAGAAAATATTTCAATTAACTCTAGCTGAATCTGAGGTCACAGGCTGATCTTACCAGGACGTTCCCATGGTGAGTCATGTGTGTACTCTCCAGGCGTTACAAGGCCTTGGACCCCACCTTTCTAACCAATCTAATTTTTCCTCTATTGTCTTCTACACATATTTCTCTAACATACATGAATACACACACATCCCCAGGAAGCAGCCCATTGGAGCGCTCTAACTCCAGGTACCTATTTACTGCCTAGGTGAGCAGATGCATCAAGGTTAAAAAAATTCTGCCCATTTGTTTCTGCCTCGGCCGGAAGTAGAACCCGGGCCCTTAGGACTACGACACTCGTCTAATGTCTCTGGTGAGACATTATGGTTTGATTGTGTGACCATCACCATTACCACAGACATTTTAACAAGCAACACTGAAATATTCGACAGGTATAACGACAACAGAAGACTGGACATCAGCAAGGTGCTACATATCAAAAAGTCAAGACCAGCAATCAACAACCAGTTAACACACAATTACATTGTACCTACTTCACAACCTCAAGCCATTGCAGAAACAGAATCGTATGCCCCTGTCTTAGAAACACAAGCAGCTGCAAGAAAATAAGCTGTTTATATTGATGCATGCAATATCCTATCAATATCCTCTGCTATGCCATTCATCCACTTGTTCTGTACCATCTCACCCAAAGACAATATAAGCGTGTGCAAAAGCATGGTAAATTAGTCTTTGAGAATGTGAGGAGTGACCTTGCAAAATGCATCCCTAGGCATCAGACCAAAAATAAGTGTGAAAATGAACTTTGGAGAGTTAATTTTTCCACTTTCCCCGCCAGTTTAAAACAACCATGAAAAATATGGAAAAGATTTGTGTTAGAATTATTAATCTTACCCTTTTTGTCATAAATATAAATATATATATATATATATATATATATATATATATATATATATATATATATATATATATATATATATATATATATATATATATATAATAAAATATATCTATCGCAAGTCAATATTCAGGAAGGCCCTCAACCTAGATTTAGATGACAGTCAGTGGGACCAAGCAACACTACCAGTGAGATTTGGGGGAATAGGCATATGAAAGGCAACTGAGGTAGCACTTCCAGCATTCTAATCCTCATGTACAGCAGCCGACGAATTAATAGGGGAGATCCTACCGGAACGTACGAGAAACTGGGTGGGAACTCGTGATCAAAAAGTTCATCGAAGCAGCCGGTCAATGGGAAACCTTGCACACCCTTTACCTCGACCACAAGCCCCATAAGACCACAATCAGGCTCACATGTACAGTACAGGATGGGGGACGACCCATCCTGTACTGTACAGGACTACAGTCCTGTAGTACAGGACTACAGGACGATCTGGACAAACTGGAGGAATGGTCTAGAAAATGGCTGCTAAAGTTCAACTCAGGAAAGTGTAAAGTAATGAAATTAGGCGAAGGGAGCAGAAGGCTGAACACAAGGTACCATCTGGGAAGTGAAATCCTGCAAGAGTCAAACAGAGAGAAAGATCTGGGGTCGATATCACACCGAACCTATCCCCAGAGCCCCACATCAAAAGGATATCATCAGCGGCATATGCTAGACTGGCTAATATAAGAACTGCCTTTAGAAACTTGTGTAAGGAATCTTTCAGGACTCTGTATACCACTTATGTAAGACCAATCCTGGAGTATGCAGCTCCAGCCTGGAGTCCATACCTAGTTAAACACAAGGCGAAGTTAGAGAAGATTCAGAGGTATGCCACCAGACTGGTCCCGGAACTGAGAGGAATGAGTTACGAGAAAAGGCGAAGGGAGCTGAACCTCACAACCCTGGAAAACAGAAGAGTAACGGGAGACATGATAACCACCTACAAAATTCTCAGGGGAATTGAAAGGGTGGACAAAGACAAACTCTTTAGCACGGGTGGAACACGAACAAGGGGGCACAGGTGGAAACTTAGTACCCAGATGAGCCACAGAGACGTTAGAAAGAATTTTTTCAGTGTCAGGGTAGTTAACAAATGGATGGCATTAAGTAGTGTTGTGGTGGACGCAGACTCCATACACAGTTTCAATTGTAGATATGATAGAGCCCAATAGGCTCAGGAATCTGTACCCCAGTTGATTGACAGTTGAGAGGCGGGACCAAAGAGCCAGAGCTCAACCCCTGCAAACACAACTAGATGAGTACAACTAGGTGAGTACTTGGATAGCCTTATACTGGAAAAGACTGCCACAACAATTCTTGAAACCCCAAATGCTGAGAATAAAGCCTGCTTCCTAGTGGTAACATCACCCCCATGCTGGGGATTTTTTATTTGCTATGCCCAATGCAGCGATGGGAACTCGCCTCAATCATGATGCTCTCTGCATTGGCGTTGCCCTTCGCCTTGCCACCCCCATCTTTACTGAACATAGGTGCATCTGCGGAATCACGATGGCAGACCAATATGGTATTCATGGTCTGGTATGTCGTAAATCACAGGGTAAGATTGCAAGACATGACGTCAACGACACCATCAAGAGGAGCCTTGCCACGGCTCGCTGCCCAGCACAAAGAGAATCACATCTATTCAGACCCAACGACCCTCAGAAGTACCCAGATGGAGTCACCTTGCTTCCTTGGAAGGATGGTAAGCAAGTGGTGTGGGACTACACATGCGCTGCCACACTGGTCAGTACCTACCTCAAACACCGCACACAAGCGAAGGGGGCGGCGCTGCTGCTTTCAGGGAAATGCAGAAAACCATCGAATACAGAGGTCTGGCACACTGCTACAGCTTTGTTCCGATCGGTTCGGAAACACTCGGTTTGAATGGGAAAATGTGCATTGAAGTTCCTGCAGGAATTAGGTGACAAATTGATCGGCATTACAAACGACCAGAGCAAAAAGCTTCTTGATCCAGTGCCTCAGTGTCGTAATTCAGATGGGAAATGCCTGTTGCATCTTTGGCACAAGTCCAATTTCAGAGGAATTCGAAGAGATGTTTGACTTGCAACAGTGATCGAATCTATCTGTAACATTTATTAAGGTATCCCGTTGGTGGGTTTTTCATTTTACTTGTATTGGTTTGTGTTTGGTATGTGTCAAGGCCACATTTTGTAATCATAATCTTGTACAATATAGTTCCGTATATTTATAAATATATAGGGAGGTGGTAGGAGAAGACAGTATGTGCCAGTGCACGTGAGAGCTCGACAAGGTTCCCCGGGTGCTGCATGTCGTCGTCTTCGAGGCTTAAGGGTCCCTACAAACAGAGTTGGTAACCCCCCCCCCCTATTTGAAAAATATATATATTTATTATTATTTATTTTATTTATTTATTTATTTATTTATTTATTTATTTATTTATTTATTTATTTATTTATATTTAACAAATCTGTAGTCTGTAATGAGAGTTCGTGTAGATAATTTAAGGGCAAAACGACGTACAGTATATGCATCCTGCTGAACCGGATTCCCAATACGAAAACAAAACTGGGAAACTATCCCCGTGAGCAAAACGTAGCCAGCCGGCACAAGAAACCCGCCCAGTAGTGCTGACCACCTGGCGACCCCAGAGTACCCCCGGTAGGGCAGGCACCGTCAACCCACTTCACACACAGGGTAGTAACGACCCCGGCAGAGTGAGAGGCCGGGGCCCTCCACGTCCAGAGGGAACACGGAAGCCAAGCCGGCTCTAGGCCTCGCGCTCAACGCTCGAGGTGCAAGCCGGAAAAAACGCCAGAAAATCAACGACCCCCGTGGCGATATAGACCCCCCAGGCGGCGCAACCATCCGGCCCGTAGAACTTAGGTTACCTTTCGGCATGACGTAACCCAATGGCAAGGAAAAAGCAAAACGCAATCGGGTGACCTCCCGGCGGAGCAGAAAGTCAGGTGTCCGCACAGCATCCAGATGGGAACATCCTAATGGGAGAGTGACCTTCGTAAAGGTCTCACTCAGTTTTCATCAGCTGGTAAGTGTTGCCTACTTGGCCGGTGTAGTGCGTTGGGGGGGGGGGTGAGAGGGGGCTCTGCTCCAGCCTGCCTGACGTTGGGGGTGATTGCCCCCCCCCTTCCCCCTCATCATCCGGCAACACACTTTTTTATGTTCAGTTCATATATACTTGCCACGACTTCTTTTAGTCTTTGTACGCATGTATAAATATTCATCATGCGTACTCGTTCATGTTCTGTATGCGTGTAGCTTGTCTTTTCATTTACACATGTAATGGAATGTTAGACACTTCTGTACGAGGGTAATTGTAGGTAATTAGTAATGTTAGATATTTAGGATTACTTGTGCATAGGTGATATGCATCTTTCGTTATTATTATTAAGTGCATCATTTATAATTTTGGGATTAAGTCTCTAAACTTGTATATTTTATGTACGGACTACTGTTTTCGGGTGCATTTATTTATTTATTTATTTATTTATTTATTTATTTATTTATTTACTAGAAGGTACATTGGATTTATGAGAATACATAGCATTGATGTTTTTACATTCTTGTAAAGCCACTAACACGCATTGCATTTCGGCCAGGTCCTTCATCTAACAGATAACTTTAAGTAGGTAATTTCTTGCAAAATTTAGAAATGTTAACAGGTACATTGTAAGAAAATTTGACGAAGATTAGTAGGTACATTATAGTAACATTTGAGGATTATCAACAGGTACATTGTAGCCTAACTTGAGGATTATTTCTTGGTATAATGTAGTAAAATATGCGTTCAATACAACAACCATGATATTCAAATTCAAATTCAATTTCAAATTTTTATTCAGATAAAAGTACATACATAGATGATGAGTTTCAAACATAATGTTGGATTTATAGATAGAGCTAGTACATACAAATGCAGACGAGGAGTCATAATAACGTGGTTGAAATATGTTGACCAAACTACACACTAAAAAGTGAAGGGACGACGACAGAGGGCACAAAAGGTCTTTATCAAACCTCATCTTAGATTATTACATAAACAATTTCATCTATCCTTCACACACCTTATAGTTACAATGTGTGAATAAGGTGTATATGTGTGAATAATGTGCGAACAATGTGTGAATAATGTGCTATAAGGTGTGAAGGATAGATGAAATTGTTTATGTAATAATCTAAGATGAGGTTTGATAAAGACCTTTTGTTCATCTTAGATTATTAGTAGACTGATGGATGCCTACTACTAATAATCTAAGATGACGACGTTACGGTCCGTCTTGGACCATTCTCAAGTCGATTGTGCATACAATACCTAAAGCCACAAATACGCATAGCGTTTCGGGATATAAGATGATAGCAGTGATTACAATGGTGAAGTTGAATGGCTTAGACACATATATTGGGGAAGTGGGTAGCACAAGATACATTGCGAGTTTAAGGCACCAGGTAGGAAACTATGAGGATGAAATTAGTATTTTTGGCTTTATTTTTTAATAAGGCGTAGGTTGGACAGCTTTTCAATTCGTTAGGGAGTGAGTTGCATAGACCAGATGTGCAAAACAGTTTTCAAAGAAATGTTGACATATACTATTGGCACGATGAAAAACATGCAAGACTAAGATACTTCGTAACAACGGCCTGTTGGTCTAGTGGTATGATTCTCGCTTAGGGTGCGAGAGGTCCCGGGTTCAACTCCCGGACAGGCCCTGGAAAGTTTTTCATTGAGCCATCCTCATCAGGATAAAAAGAGATAACAGGATAAGAACATATATCAAATCTGTGGCCTGTTGGTCTAGTGGTATGATTCCTGCTTTGGGTGCAGGAGGCCCCGGGTTCAAATCCCGGACAGGCCCTTGCTTATTTTAGAACAGAACACTTCAACAGTTCTGCGAGGGCAACAGAGAAGCCCACGTGTTTAACAGGAAAATATAAATCGCCGACTGTTTGGATTAGGAGTAGAATTACTGTTTAGGGCACGAGAAGTCTTGATCATGTAACAATTATAAACATTAATTCATATTAGAACGTAAAATAAATAAATTTAGGCCAAGGTAGATCAATTGCGTCGAGTTGTGTAGGAATATGGTTCATAGTTTTGGTGCAGAAGGCTCCTGTTTGTCAATCATATTAAGTTAAATCTACTAACCTCCACGCTGTATGGCTACAGCTCTAGGACGACGAGACGTTTTGTCACAATGAGAGAGAAAGCAAGACGCAAAATATCACAGTCATGTTGGTCAAGGGCAGGGATGGATACGGGAGGGTAGAAATAGCCTAAGCTACTCTATCCCTTTGAGATGTATTTCTTGCTTATCTCAATAAACATACTTGAACTTGGGATGGATACTTTCCCGGGACGTAGCGGAAGACGAGTTGTAAACGACAACCATAAAATCTACGCGGGTTCCTCCTACATTAGAAACAAGAATCGTTCCCTTTGACCAGTTAAATTACTTTTACTTCTTTCGGTTAACTGGGGGAATGACTGTGCTGGGAGAGGTGAAGAGAGCACCCTGAGTTTACATTAGTATACGGTTAAGAGTGCAATTTTCTTTTGCGTTTTCTCTTGGGTTGAGTGGTTGGTATGGGATGTTCTATCAGATGGTAAACTTACTTATAAATCAGTGCCTAAAGTTAGGCGTCTAAGTCAGCCTCTTTATTCCCCGCCTATTAACCGTTTTGTACTTGTTTCATTATAATTTAAGTATACTGAAATTGAATTATTTGCGAATCTGTCCTTAAAGTTGTGAATGGCGGTGACTTTCACGACTTTTGTAACTCTTCATCTATGTGTGTGTACTTTTACCTGAATAAAAATTTTGAACTTTCAGTTCAATTTAATTGCTGTTCACACGTACAGGGTGCGATTATTTCTTTAACGTTCTTCAATTTATTTCCGTTTTCAGCCTCAACTTACATCCTCGTGTTCCACTTTCCTTTAATTTATAGAGCCTATCCTCCACCATTCTACCCCCCCCCCTCCCTTCAGTATCTCCTACGTTATCATCATATTCTCTTTGTTTCTTTGTCCTCTTTGGTTGTGAGGTCTAGTTCCCTTAACCAATCCTCACAGCTTAACTCTCTGACCTCTGGCACTAATCTTCTTGCAAAACTTCGTAAGTTTTATATTTTGTTTTTGACTTCATAATGTGCGGATTCCAAACCGATGTTTCATATTCTTGCATTAATTTTAAATAAAAGTTGCGTAGATTGCCTTGAAAGATTTCCGGTTTAGGTTTTTGAACGACGTTCTAATGTTTGCCAGCGTCTCATGTGCTGACGATGTTACCCTCTTCATGTGTGCTTCTGGTGTTAGTGTTGGAGTTATATCTACTCCTAAATATTTCTCTCATCCTACTCCATGTAGTTGTTTTATCCTTATGGTATAGATGCGACCTGGTCCTCTCCTTTCCGCATCTTCATTCCTTTACATTTGTTGGGATTGAACTCTAGTAACCATTAATAATAATAATAATAATAATGTTTATTCAGATAAAAGTACATACATACAAAATGAGTTACAAGCAGAATGTTGGATTTCCAGATAGAGCTAGTATAGTATATACTATACTATACTATAGTATATACTATACTATACTATAGTATATACTATACTATACTATAGTATATACTATACTATACTATAGTATATACTATACTATACTATACTATACTATACTATACTATACTATAGTATATGCTATACTATACTAAAGTCACTAGTACGCTCAGCGTTTCATCTAAATCTACGCTGACCTTTAGTTACAAAGTTCGTCCTTCCCAGGTACTCCTCCATTCTCAGTCTGATTAGTTTGTATTACATACCATGACTGATCTTGCTTAAAGAGGCCCGCCCGGAAGAGAGCGTAGTTCCACCTCTTTCCTAGCTAGTTGGGGAGGGGATGGGGGGGGGGGGCATCCATGTCAGCTGCCTTCCTGAAAGCTGCCTTTCCTAAAAGTTTCCTTCCACTTTTCAACCAGCAGCATGGCGACTGCATATCTTGACACGGTGTGAAGGAGTGTTTACAACAGAATACTGATTTGTCTCAATCAAGAATTTGAAAACAAGAACTTCCTAGCTGCACTTAAAACAAAAATCTAAGGAACACGACAAAATTATTCTTCATTTGACGATGTTGATTTTTCTTCCTCTTATTGAAGATTTGTCATTTAAAAATTTACCATTTGTTGAATCCGAAATCAAATCTCTAATCGAACAGACAACAGTTTTTGAATGTATCGTTATGTGGATATCCTGAGGAAAATTAAGGCTTATCATTTATAAATGTCCAATGCCTGTCCGAACGTTGAGCCCAGAACCTCTCTCATACTTCCCTAGACTCACACTGATCAACCAAAAAAAAAAATTGATGATAGTGATGATAGTATTGACTGAGTAAATAAGGTTTCCTGTTATATAATATTATGGGCCTGTCCGGGATTTGAACCCGGGACCTCCTGCACCCAAAGCAGGAATCATTCCACTAGACCAACAGGCCGTCGATTAAAGAGTTCTTAGTCCTATAGATTTCTCTGGTGTATTGGGAAAGGTTTATAGAAAACAGGTGTGTGTATCTCCCTGGGAATGAAAGTCGTGAACTGCTGTATTTGAGGAGGGAAACGTATCCAGCCGAGACCTTTAGTTTTAGTTCATTTATTATGCACCCCATACCCATCTTGTGGGCGGTAGTGGAAAGGGTTACAGAGGCACATAATGGGCTCAGGGACTGAACCCCACAATTCATTTAGCTAAGCAAGTTACAATCTTGATGAGCTAGTTACAAAATTCAATATAAGTTGTCACATCAACAATGGGTTCAAGATCGACCTCAAGTACAGGTTCTAAATTAAGCAACTGACATATGTGGAGAGCTAGTGTCACAATTTATATGTTTGTCCTGCACACCGCCCCCCATCCAGTGGGCAGCGGTGGATAGGTTACAATCACTCAGTTACTACCTACAGTTAGCAAACTGGGGATATTTGGCTAAAATTTCTGGTAGCAGATCATTTTGAATGAAATATTTACACATCGCTGGAACATTGGTTATAGAATTGTCTCTAAATTCACGTATCTTTTCGCACTCCATCACATAGTGACGGAGGGTGTGCGAATAATTTTGTTGACACAGTTTACATTTGGTTAGGTCTACATCGGCAGATAATGAGAATTCCCAGAGATACTTGTAACCGAGTCTAAGCCGAGCAGCAGTAACATCTAGAAGTCTGCTGATTTTATTGGATGATCCATAGATGTGTGGCTCCTCTTGCATGATAGTATGATGATAGATGGAATTACTGGTGTCAATTTCACTTTGCCTCAGATCTACAAGATCTTGTTGAAGTTCTCGGTGTACTGCTGCTCTCAGATTGCTCATTGACAATCCAAGGTTACACTCAACGGCTCCTTTAAAGGCAGATTCTTTGGCTAACTTATCAGCTCTATCATGCATTCGGAGGCAGCCGAGACCAACAACTATATTACTGTCATTTTCTTGTTGTGATAATCGTCGTTACTTTTTTATCCTATAAAATGTTTGATATAAAAATTGCAAATGGCTAGACTGTGTTTGGGAATCATAGCAGTGTCTCTTATGCTTATACAGTTAGAAGAAGTGTATTAAAAATAGATTTAATCTTTTCAAAGTTTGACAACAAAAACCTCTTGTTTGATAACAAGCAAAGCAGGAATACTACTCCTAAACATCATGCCAAATTGGTTCTACACTTGGCTATGTCGGTTGTTTCTCTTCCTCATATTGAAATTAGTCGTTTACCAGGAACTATGTAGGAAACCCTCGCACTCAAAGCAGGAATCAAACCCTACACCAGCAGGTCACTTTTTCTGTATCGTTATGCAGACGAGGAGTCACAATAACGTGGCTGAAATATGTTGACCAGACCACACACTAGAAGGTGAAGGGACGACGACGTTTCGGTCCGTCCTGGACCATTCTCAAGTCGATTCTCACAATCGACTTGAGAATGGTCCAGGACGAACTGAAACGTCGTCGTCCCTTCACTTTCTAGTCTGTATCGTTATGCTGCCTTTTCTTTCATCATCCTAGTAATAGTCCATCCTGGTATGGGTCCACATACCCACACTGCGAGTGGCTGGGAACAATGAGTGGGAGGCACATAGTGGACTCGGGAACTGAACCCCAACATTCTTTTACCTCAGCAAGTTGTAGCAGTGATGAGCTGGTTACAGCAGCGTTTGTTAACATATACACCAACAGTTTATTCACAGTTTTGTTAATTATACTCAACATGAAGGTTACAAAGCCACATAACAGGTTGGGGAACATAGCTCAATGTTCTACATGTCATTTGATTTACATTTGTAGCGTGCTGATTTTATTCACAAATTTGTGATGCAGTTTCAAGGCTAGTGATCTAATTTCTCTATAAGGTCTTAGGGTGCGGTTTATGGTCATGAGATCAGCATGAGACTTGTTTGTTTATAAAGTCACAGATTGATTGATTGATAAAGATTAAGTCACTCAAAAGGTGGCACAGGTATGAATAGCCCGTTAAAATATTTATGAACTCACAGCGTGAATGTGTGTGCTGTCACACTCCCTCTGTAAACTAATGATATCCGGCTCGGGTCTTGGGTTATATGTCATTCCGGATTCAATACATAAACATGTCTTGAACATTAGTGATAGAGTTGCTTCTCTCCTACTTAACCAACAGCAACAATAAACTGTTAACCCCGTGGCAGGTGTACATTCGCCCGGATCAACGCCGGAGTTTCCATCACGATAAGTTTAATATAATGCCAACTGCTAAGCATAATCATGCTCAGTGAATAAACTTATGGTGTATGCAGGCCTCAAATGATCTCATCTCGTTAACGTGTTGAGAGATTTAAATGTGTCTCCATTATCTCTCACAATACTAGTTAGAATGTCTGACATCTGGACATGCTACATTCATCAAGCAGCCAAACCATACCCAATATCTTAACATCATTGTAAACCCTGGGTAAACCAATGCCCTGGGGCCCCTACCCAGATGATCACCCCCCCCCCTCCCCCGCCTCTCCGCTAAAGTGCAGGATTACCCCTCAGTTATGCACAAATTATTTATTTGATCTGCGTGATCTGCGCTCTCCGCGGCAACACGTCTACAGTTAGGTGACAGTAGAGAGGCGGGACCAAAGAGCCAAATCTCAACCCCCGCAAGCACAACTAGGTAAGTACGTCCAGCAAGGGGCTCCTGACATACACTATTATCTAAGGTAATCTCTTCAGTAACGCGTTACTGGCACTTGCAAGTAATCAGGCAGTACTTGTTGACCGAATTTAAACATTATGTGAGTCTCGTAATAATGGAATGGTTTCTAACAAGCAGTTTGATGTCAGCGTTGTTCTTTATTTTAGTTTAAGGCGGCTCACACCTATGAAATTATTCCATACTCCACCATGTCATCAAATATAGCGAGCAGTCGAGGACGGAGAAGCGGGTTGTTGTCCAGCTGCTGGGAGACCTTCTCCTGGTGCTCCTTCATGAACTTGTCCATATCTTCTATCGGAGTGTCCAGATCCATCACGTCTGCGCCCTCACAAACCACAAGAGGAACGACCATCATCGACATGATTAACCCAAACAGGTTCTTCTTGTGATACTCCTGACGAAGTTCCTGAACTGTGAACCCAACACCAGCACCGCCGGCCTCCATCACCTTCCTCACGGAGTCGAAGTAGGTGTTTATGAACGCGTCTAAGTTGTCCTTTCTGTCGTCTCCGTTGAGACTGGTGTACATGAAGTAATTGAGGTCGGTGGCCGGGGAAGCTTTGCGACATATCTGGAAGTCCAAGAGTCTGACATCCACGGGGAGGCCTTGCTCATCATACCTGCAAGGTAAGCTTGGATTAGTAAGAATTTAAAACCAAAGAATCAATGCATGAATGTTCGTGGGTTGGACATGCATATGAGTGGGATTGGGTGGTTATAAATAGGAGCTGCCTCGTATGAAAATATATATATATAATATGAGAGAAAGAAAGAAAGATAGGTTACTATTTTCGAAAACACTCTGGAAGGCTGAAAATTAAGAGCTGTAAGAACATCGTGGACAGTGTTTCGGCGTTTGCGTGTTAACCAGTGTCACATGTTTATATAGACTAATTACACACAGAAATCACAATAGCGTGATAAATCAAATGAACAAGGTTTATGTACGTTTTGTTTATATAGACAAACAGGTATAGCTTACCTGAACAAAATATTATTGTTCCAGGAGTCACCATGGCAAAGGACGTCAAATGGAGGATTGTTTTCTAACTGCTGAACTAAACCATCCATACTCTTCGGTCCGAAGTCCCTCAGCCAGGAAGCCACTTTCTCGTACCCATCGATTTTACCAGCCATGTTCGCTGCGGTGACGAATGCTCCTCCGAGCATTTTAACGAAGTCCGCAGCAGCGTCTTCATAGAAAGAATGGAAATCTTTCTGAAGGTATGTATACTTAGCTCCCAGATCTTCTGAAATTTCGTGTTGAAGCAAGATAGAGGCGGCATGAAGCCTACCCAGCTCCCGCAACACGAGGACGGCGTGTGCCTTGTTCATTCCTTTCTTGCGGTCAAACATCTTGTAACCTTCTGGACGTAAGTCTCCAAGAATTATGACTTCCTCGTCTTCCTCCAAGTGGAAGAAATAGCAGGGGCTACCCGTAATGGTTCTTGTCCGGCGCGCTTCAGTTGGTCGTTTAGCAAAGGCACCAAATCCGTGTAAAATCCGGCTTCCTTCTGAAATATTACGTTAGTAAATTTGTTGAAGGATAACATCTGACGACACGGGTTACACTTGGCTACATACGTGACTTTCTTCTCTTCTCCTCCTTGACGATAATTGACCGCTATACTTGTCACGATGCATGCGTAGTTGTCACCTTTGGTAGTGAAGTCCTTTACGGACCACGTCAGCAGCTGAGCGTCATTGCCTTTGTCTGAGGTCAGCGCCGCTTGCACGTGGTTCTCGGTAATGAGGTCCTGGGACAGCCTGCTGGGTGCCTGCTGACCCACTGGTCCATTTGTCTCTTTGTTACTCACTGTAAAGTACAGATATCAATATGAAGTCATTTAAAAAAAACTGTATATTAAAATATATATATTTGTTATAACGCCATGAAATGACCCGGAGGTGCTAAAGAATCTTTCCGGTTTGGTGCCGTCTTTTGTTTATCACTTATACAGTGAAATACGCGCTCATCTTCAATACATTTTGTTAAGATTTGCCAGACCTCCGATCTTAGTCTATATATATATATATATATATATATATATATATATATATATATATATATATATATATATATATATATATATATATATATATATATGTTGTACCTAGTAGCCAGAACGTCGTACTCGGCCTACTATGCAAGGCCCGATTTGCCTAATAAGCCAAGTTTTCCTGAATTTATATATTTTTCAATATTTTTTTCTTATGAAATGATACTGCTATCCATTTCATTATGTATGAGTTAATATTTTTTAAATTGAGTTAAAACTAACGTAGATATATGGCCGAACCTAATCAACCCAACCTAACCTAACCTAACCTATCTTAACCAAACCTAAACTAACACAATTAAGTCAATAA
Source organism: Procambarus virginalis (assembly GCA_020271785.1). Lineage (NCBI taxonomy): Eukaryota > Metazoa > Arthropoda > Malacostraca > Decapoda > Cambaridae > Procambarus > Procambarus virginalis. Next base: position 25,354,568 of record WNGS01001312.1, on the reverse strand, counting down.
TTTATGTTCTTAATATAATATAATAATAATAATTCAAATAAACTAATTGGAAACAATTTATTAAGAATAAAGAATATCACTCGGCCTATTAGGCAAATCGGGCCATGCATATTAGGCCGAGAAGTGTGTTCTGGCTACTAGGTACGACATGTATATATATATATATATATATATATATATATATATATATATATATATATATATATATATATATGTGTGTGTGTGTGTGTGTGTGTAAATGACAATAATTAACACGTGATGAAAAATGTGTCACACCACGGAAGAAGAATTAAAACAGGAATTTCCTTAAGTACTTTCGTATATTAATACAGCATTAATATTGCATTTATCAATATACGAAAGTACTTCAGGAAATTCCTGTTTTAATTCTTCTTCCGTGGTGTGACACATTTTTCTTCACGTTTTAATTTTCGTGATTTACACACACATTTATATATATATATATATATATATATATATATATATATATATATATATATATATATATATAATATAAAACATGTATTTACAATAATTTTTTGTGTATTTACAATATCAATTAAGATTCATTGAAGAAATACGAATGCGTGAATTTGCAATATACTTACTAGCAATGTGCCTCTTCACTTCCGAACTTGATTAAGTGTTAATAGGCTACAATTTTGCAATGCAATTAAAATACGGTGTCGTTGTAATCGCTGTCTTAGTGGCCTGACGCAGATGGGTACCGGGTGCAGGTAGGTGTTCCAGGGGAGGAGTAACCAGTGTTGACAGAGGAGGAGGCCGCAGGCGTGTGTTGTAAAGTAGGTAACAGTGGCGGAGCCTCGTCCCACCGAAACCCTTTCATAATGATGACTAGGCTTTTTGGATCCTGTTGCCAGACGTAACGGGTGTTGCGAGTGGAATTGAACAATATTGGTTTAGTTATTAATTTAGTTGTAATAGCTATGTCCATCAAAACCCTTCTCAAGATTGTTTAACAACGATTACTCACCACGAACGAGGTAAAGTGTCTTGAATAGAACTGCAGGAGGGTACTGCTTATATTTAGCGAGCCTCGCCTTAGCGGGATCAAGGTTCATGTTACACAATTATCTTGCTTTATCAGCCAGTCTGCCAGATCAACATGAAACTGTTGAAATGAATCTTCAGGGTATCAAGATGATAGGGAAATTCAAGGTCATCAAGATGGTAGGGAAATTCAAGGTCATCAATATGGTAGGGAGTACATCTTTAGGCTATCAAGATGGTAGGGAAATGCATCTTGGTCATCAAGACGTTAGGGAATATTTCTTTACGTTCCGTATTCAGCATCATAGAATCTATTCACAAATAAAGTATTAACAATGTAAAGAAATACAAATATTATCAATTAAACACACAAAATAAACATGTTAAAGTGTTCCAGGTAGGCCTACATTATATGGTGAAAATGTAGAATTACGTATTGAACATAATTTATATTGCTAAATTCTATATCAATAAATATGTAACTTTTGAAATTAGACACATTCACGATAGTTAACATATTTGGCAAACGTAAATTTTGATAGAATTCAATGAAACTTAAACCTTCACAGAAAACTTTCGTTCTGAAGTCGGAAACATACAACCTACAAGTCTAAAGCAACTCTCAAAATTTTAGTCAGTGACAGGTTTACTAACTGACAACTTTAATCTACTTGAAGCAGTCGGTAGAGCGACGGTTTCATTGCTTGTGTGGTGGGCGTTCGATCCTCGATAATGCAACAGATGATTGCATAATTAGAAAATTACCTTAAGAAAGCACTCTACGTGTTTATTGTGATGGTTCAGTTATGGATAGGTAGGATGTGGAGTCTTGATTAGGGAGTACACTGACATCGGCACCGTAGACTGGACATCGCTTAACCGACAATCTCTCTCTTCGACGCAGGTTGAACTTCAAGCTGTATTAGCTGGCGTAACAGAAGTACGGTATAGTTAAATATGATAAGGATGCCTGTTTCTTATTGATAGTAGATAAGCGCTGGAGTCTTTAAATAGCAGAAGATCAGTACATACCAGGTCTGTCTGCAATAACTGATTTTACGTAAATAGTTTAACGAAAAATGTATGAAATATACAGGCTCTCTCCCTTACATAAACCTTGCAAATGTTGCATCCTTCACCTGGCCTCAGTCGCTGTATGAGCAGCTTGTCCTGTGTATGGCATCAACCGACAATGATCTAACCTCGAATTTATGTTTCCATTAATGCAATTAAATATCTGTCAATTACAAATGAAGTACCTGGTCAACAGGTTTAGAAAATAGCACAATCGAGTCATCAATCTCAAAGTCACTATTCGGTGCTACTACATTTAACCTTTATCAGTTCAATAATGAGAACATCTTCAATTTCTTATAAACTAATCAAGACATCTTAAACGAGACAAATAGAGAATAAGAAAAGGTTTAAATAAGAAAATAAGAATAAGAAAAGGTTTAAATAAGAAAATAAGAATAAGAAAAGGTGTCTGTCCACTCACACACTCACCATCTACATTAACAAAACACACTACATATGACTTGGAAACAAATCTACCAATCAAATAGAACTTATAACTAATATCTCAGGTAACATCTTAGAACAAACAGTATCCAAATTGAGAGTAAAGCAGATTGTAAATCCTTTAGTATACATTTAGACTATAAAGTAACTGCAATTCTCATAATTTTTTTTATCTAAATGTGTAGGCCTAATCCCCTAAAGCTTAATTTACTATATAAAGCTTTTTTTTAATTTGTTATTTACTATAAATATTATCTATTTATTTACTATAATTACTTTAATAATTACTATGAACGTTGATGTGGACTGGTGGTACTGTACAATGTGCCACCCACTCATCTACCCTTATCTTCCTTACAGTGGCCTCGCCTGGCCAGCTACCACTCAATGCAGTCACAGTCATAATTACTCAACACAAATGAGCCCTTAGTTACCGCACATTTATTTAATTAACATATAAATCCTTTACACAACTGGTATAATCATGACATTCTCCTTGACAAGCGGTTAAGTAAACGACTATTTTTGTAATTACGTTCTACTTTGTTTCTCTCTTTTAAAATTGGTTAAAATCTGGTCATTGTATTGCACTTGGGAGGTCATTTCACAATTTAAAACTCCTCATATTTACATAGCATTTCTGTTTTGGTTGAGTTGAACTCGTGGAACATTATGTAGGAATTTTCCCTCGTGTGGTGTCCATGGGTTTTGTTAGTCCTATTATTTTTTTTTAATATATACAAGAGTTGTTACATTCTTGTACAAAAAAGAATGTACTATACTCTATAAAAAAGAAGAGTTTAAGAATAGGATTTGTATTACACTTTAGAATTTTGAGGATATAATAATAATAATAATTTAATATAATTATAATAATTTAATTCATTGTGTCCGGGACAGAAAGCCAGAGTGTATTCATACACGTTTGGCTTTTAATAAATAAAATAAATACATTTTTATTCAGGAAAAGTACATACATAGTTGTTTTACAAACATAATGTTGGATTTATGTATAGAGGTAGTACATACAATACCTAAAGCCACTAATACGCGTAGCGTTTCGGGCATTTATTGTCCGTTTATTGAGGTCAAGGCCGAATTACTGACCCCGCCCAAGATGCAACCCCACAATAAGCTGACTAACTGCTGAGTACCTACTTACTGCTAGGTGAACAGAGGCATTAGGTGAAAGGAAATGTGCCCAACCATTTCTGTCCCGCCCGGGATTCGAACCCTGAATTCTCGATTGTGCGTCGAGAACGAACCCGACTGTAAATAAATAAATAATAACAAATAAATACATTTTTATTCAAGAAAAGTACATACATAGTTGATTTACAAACATAATGTTGGATTTATAGATAGAGCTATTACATACAAGACCTAAATTTTTGGACAATTTTTTGCCCGAAACGCCATGCGTACTAGTGGCTTTAGGTATTGTATGTACTACCTTTATCTTTAAATCAAACAGAATGTTTGTACTGTAACTCTGCAACTATGTATGTACTTTTCCTAAATACATCATTATAATTATTATTATAAAGCCACTGATACGCATAGCGTTTCGGTCAAAACCCGCATATAGCGTTTCGGTCCCGGTAGCACTGTACTATCGGGACCCTTGTATGTACGTAGTGCTGTAATAATTAGCATGGTCAGGGATTTAAACAAAAGTGCTGCAAGCTGCCTGTGGCTGCAGTGTATTGCTCTGTTCACCTAGTTGTGCGTGCCGCCGGGGTTGAGCTCTGGCTCCTTGGTCAGCGTGTGCGCGCGCGTTAGAGAAATATATGTAGTAGACATATATTTCTCTAAGCCTATTTCCTAGGCCTATTTCTCTTATATTTCTATATAAGACATAGAGGAAAAATAGATTGGTTAGAAAGGCGGGGTCCAAGAGCTAATAGCTCGATTCTGCAGGCACAAATAGTAAATATTGCTAAGAGTTAATCCATGTGATAAGTATATGTTGAATATACGCAAGTTATCCCTAGAAGCGTTTTCGTTTCTTTGTATTTAGTTGCATTTTCTATTATTATTGATTAATGAACTTTTGAATATATATATCTTTCAAGCATTATACTTTTGTCGAGGACATGAAATTGTTAGCCTTATCAACGTTCTCTCTAACCAGAAGTGAGTGTTCTCTGAACACTTAGTGAGAAACAATCAGGTTTTTTTTTCATTGTAACTTTCGTATTGATGCTGCAGTCTAGCAGATTATAGCTCACAAAAAATATATTTAAAAAAATATTAAGTATATTTTTAATTCAAATGTTGTCATTATATTAATATAATATTACATCTAATACATTTAAACAATTTTACATTTTTATGTTTGGAAATAAATATTTGCATAAATATTTTTGGCTCTTAAATTAAATATATTTACTTTTAGAAAATAGTATTTTCAAGTTTGACTAGCAGATCCTTCTTTATAAGGTTTAAAGGGAGTTGATGAGTCGGGGTTACATGCTTATGCATGACACCTGTTCCGCTGTTACGACATGCACAGGTAAAACCCATCTGATCCCTTAGTAAAGAAATACTTATATTTCTTTTTCTTTTTAATAAATGTGCTGTTAACGCACTCACACGTTCCCATGAATTAGCACGGCTCCCAGAACTGAAGGGCAAGAACTACAAGGAGAGGTTAGAGGCATTAAATATGCCGAAACTAGAAGACAGAAGATAAAGAGGTGATATGATCACTACGTACAAAATAGTAACAGGAATTGATAAAATCGATAGGGAAGATATCCTGAGACCTGGAACTTTAAGAACAAGAGGTCATAGATTTAAACTAGCTAAACACAGATGCCGAAGAAATATAAGAAAATTCACATTCGCAAATAGAGTGGTAGACGGTTGGAACAAGTTAGGTGAGAAGGTGGTGGAGGCCAAGACCGTCAGTAGTTTCAAAGCGTTATATGACAAAGAGTGCTGGGAAGACGGGACACCACGAGCGTAGCTCTCATCCTGTAACTACACTTAGGTAATTACTGGTTTCCAGGGAATTACGTATTTGTTTAGGTATATATACAGTATGTATGAAAGCAGAACTTTTTTGGTGCTGCTTTATACGACGATTTTACAGTACAAATAAGTCATCCTACAATCATTAAGCCATCGTGGGAGCTCCAGGTCAGCCAATGTTGTGTGTTTTGACCTCGGGTTGATCAGTTCTGGCGTTTTACCGGCTCCTAGTTTTCTATGAGTGTCCTTGGAAATTTGCTCCTTATTATAGAGGCTTTTCTTAGGGGTTATACCCTTTCCATGTTCAGCAGCGGAGGTAGTTAAGGTGATGTTTCCCTGCTGAGGTTCTGCTGCCTTCTATTTCTCAAGGGGTGTAGTTTGAGACTCGGTTTCTTGAAGTATGTTTATTGAGACAAGAAAAAAAAATACATCTCAAAGGGATAGCGTAGCTTAGGCTATTTCTTCCCCCTCCCCCCACTCGGTTTCTTTCCCTCGGGGAAGGCGCTATTATGTTTAAGAGTGTCTGACGCTGTCTGACTCTGAGGTTAAAAGGTCGCTCTATAAGCCCGGCCCCTAATTCAGCCTCCTAGTGAATGAAAATGGTAATAAAATGAGCTTTGATAACATTTAGAGGGTGAAGAAATGGAGCTGGGATAGGAACGGTGCCCAACCACTTTGACTCTTTTGTTTTTAGAGAAACAAAGATTATCGGGCATTAAATATACGAATAGCCTGTTGATCCAAGCCTATTATTCCGGCTTTGAATGTAAAATTTTCCCTTGTATAATTCCCAAGGAGCTGCAAGCCTGTTTCTATGAAACTTTCACTCTGCATTGGTAAAATAAACAAATCTATAAGAAAAAAAACCCTGTTAACAACGGCCTGTTGGTCTAGTGGTATGATTCTCGCTTAGGGTGCGAGAGGTCCCGGGTTCAACTCACGGACAGGCCCTGGAATTTTTTTTCCATAAGGAGCCATCCTTATCAGAAAGGAAGGGAACTATCAGGTGAAAGCACCAAGCCATTACGACCTACCTGATTTACCTGACCTGTTGGCTTGCGGGTTTTGTTCCAGCTGCAGGTGCAGCAGGTTCCGGGTTCAAATTCTGAAATCAAACAGTAATCAAATAGACCTGTAGACTAATAAGAACATCCGAATAAAGGTAACTGCAGAAGGCCTATTGGCCCTTGCGAGGCAGCTCCTATAAACCCGCAAGCCAACAGGTCAGGTAAATCAGATAGGTCGTAATGGCTTGGTGCTTTCACCTGATAGTTTCCTTCCTTTCTGATAAGGATGGCTCCTTATGGAAAAAAATTCCAGGGCCTGTCCGGGAGTTGAACCCGGGACCTCTCGCACCCTAAGCGAGAATCATACACTAGACCAACAGGCCGTTGTTCTACCTGTTCTTTCAAGTCTTATAAGTTTCTGGTGTGCTGATACAACGTGAAAGTTTCATGGGAGACTTGCAGCTCGGTGGGAATGAGAGCCAGCAAGTCTTACAAAGACCGACACGCTTCTGACATTTTCAGAGCTTGTTAATCTTTCTTCATTTTTCTTCTTGAAATAAGAAAAGTTTTTGTATTAAAAACAATTAGACTTCAAATCAAATCAAATGTTTATTCAGGTAAAAGTACATACATAGAGGATTAGTTACAAACATAATGTTAGATTTAAAAATAGAGCTAGTACTAAGCCACTAGCACGCACAGCGCCTCGGGCAAGGTGAGGGAGGGAAAAAACACTTAGACTAAAACTAAAATGTAAAAAACTACTTATGTAACTGTATCACCTTTATGCTAATAATTTGTATAGGAATGTATATATTTTGATTAATAATTTTCCTAGGGGAAAGGAAGCCTTTAATAGACGTGTATCGAAGTCACCCAAAGGCAGATAAAGACAATATTTAACACGGGAGCTGCAAGTCTGTTTCTATGAAACTTTCACATTGCATTGGCTAAGCAGACAAATATATAAGAATGGGACGATCCAGACAACGGCCTGTTGGTCTAGTGGTATGATTCTCGCTTAGGGTGCGAGAGGTCCCGGGTTCAACTCCCGGACAGGCCCGAGTGTTTTTCCATGAGGAAGAAGTAAATATCATCACAAAAAAAGAGTAGTATGTTGGTCATGATTCCAGGTGAGGGCGCGAGGGTTTCCGGGTTCGCATCCTGGACAGGTCTTGGGCATGTTACAGAAATATGAGGTGGGGGGGGAACTTATCCAAAATGTTGAATAATTTTCACGTGTTGTTAAAGACTATGATTTCTGATGCTAAGTGCAGACGGAAGAAAAAAATGGTTCCCAAGCTCTTGGATCATCGGGGATTGAACGTTCTCTTGCATCAAATGTGCAAAATCCCACATTTACCTCAAAAATGCACTTCAGACACACTCAAATGTTCAAGCTGTGAGGGCGCCCATGACATAAAATCCAAACAATACGCTTCCTCCATAGCAGCCAATATCACCAATGAGACTATCTCACACACACCGACACACAATACAGGAGTGCACTGAAACAACACAGCATATACCTTCACCAATCGCCACCAATCACTCAACAAGAAACTTAACACTAACACCCTTACACCCCAGATAACAGTCCCACAGAACTCTCGACAAACTGCAGGTCTCGTCTTCACACTCGTGACTGCCATTGAACAAGTAATAAAGTCACTGGGCCGACTCCTTTACAAATTCTTAACACGACAAATCCAACTCATCCCTGAGACTGTCTCAATAGTCCAATAAGTGGAAGGTTTGGAAAGCAGAAGTCGCGACAGTCACCTCTAATCATAAATTTATGAACTAAACACGACATGGAACTCGAATGTCAATTAAGAGATTTAGAACACATTGTAGGTATGAAAAAGAGCTATAAGGTGGGGTCCAAGAGCTAGATTTCGGCAGATGCCTCAGTAGACGCTGACAGGTAAGCACTGAAAGCTTTTCCAAGTGCATAAGTTTTTTCTTATTAATGAAGACATTTTATCTTTCAATGTTCAAACATTAAAAACATTTCACAATCATAATGATTTCTGACTTCTTACTGACAATCTAATTGTTGAAACAATCACTAAGTGTTAATTTACCTGTTGACTGACCGCATGTTGAAAATTATGCTTTGCTCAAGAAAAAACATTGCTTGCATTAAATACTTGCCTCCCAGGTTCGAATCCCGGACAGGTTCTGGTAATTTTCAATAGGCATATTACATTCTAAAAAGGAGAGTTAAATAACGTAACTAAACTCAAGTGTCTATGGCCTGTTGGTCTAGTGGTATGATTCCTGCTTTGGGTGCAGGAGGTCCCGGGTTCAACTCCCGGACAGGCCCTCAATGTTTTCTTTCCCGAACAAGTAATTATACTATAATTTAATTATACTCTGAACTTAACTGCTTACCTTTTACCAACATTAAGAAACGCACTATTGAACATAGGAGACATCATAAGACTTAATTTTAAGCACCAAATCAGTATGATACATATAATATAAAATGTAACTAACTAATTTTAGAATATAGTGAAGGAAAATTGCACAGCCTCAACTTTTACATTAAACAGATTCAGGAGAAAGCAACAGGAAGTGGCGGACCAACCGGGCTATAATGGATACGAGAGGCTACGGGCCGCTCCGAGCAACAGCCTTGTTTGATCAAGTAATCACTCGACGAACCTGGGCCCCAGACCGGGTTTTGGGAAGAGTAGACTTTCCAGAACCTATTTCAGGTATATTCCGGGTATACGCAAGGTATACCGCAGGTAACCAGGATCGAATCCATCTGAACACACACACACGAGGTTTCAAATATCTTCTTTACTAAACAAACACTTGACTCGTTCATATTTTAGTGGTTTACCTGTTGCAACGTCAATCGTGTCTACCCGCGTCGACGTCGACCGTGTCTACCCGCGTCTACCTGAGTCATGATGAACAAATGTTCAGGAGATGTAAGTATATATAGCGAAGAATAATGTTACATCTTCGTTGTCATTACTCATCTGTTCTTCAACCGTTGTTGTCATTACTCATCAGTTCTACAACTGTTGCAGTTATTACTCATCAGTTCTACAACCGTTGCCGTCATAACTCATTAATTCATCGCATTTTATCAAAGTCAAATACTGACATATTAAATTCTACGTAATTAACCGAACATTTGACTCAGACTGAGGGTGTCTAAATTTCTTTAGCATCATTGTATAATTAGTTATCCTTTATAACATGTGTATCATATTGATTTGCTGTTTAAACTGTAACCATATGATCTCTGCTTTCCTTAATAATTCATCTCTTAATGTAGGTAAAATGCAAAGAAATATTTGTGCAACTAAATTTGTCTTTTGAAAAGAAGTTCAGGATGGAAAACATTGAGGGCCTGTCCGGGATTTGAACCCGGGGCCTCCTGCACCCAAAGCAGGAATCATACCACTAGACCAACAGGCCACTTGTGTTATGCGTTTGGTTATGCTATAAAATTTACATTCAAGATCGTTTATGGAGTTGAACCGGGGACCTGTTTTTGGTATATATGCCCGTGTCTCACTAGGTAAGCATTACGGGCTATTCGTGTCCGTGCCACCTTTTGGGTGGCTTAATCTTTATCAGTTAATCAATCTAGATAAGCAATCATAGTCAACACGCAGACAGCCGAGAGCTAGACCGTCATATGCGGCAATTGTCAGCTTGTGTTCAACCAATGCGCTCTAAGGTGCTGTAAACTTTTGTCAGAACTCGATAAGAGTTGCCAGGTGTTGTCGTCAAAGTTCTTGCATTGCCAGAAAATGATTAAAATTTGGTGCTAGTAAGAACTACGCGTTTCAACAAGAAAACCCTTAAATTTTTATATATTTGTTCATTGCTATACAGTTATTACTATAATGGTTAACAATTAAGGCTTTCTATATGAAGCCATAGCTTATGTTTTAATTTATATTTTGGACAAACATTTCCAGGTTGAGAGAAAGTGTCACAAGTCTTAACATTATGTTGCTTTTTTAACTCAAAATACAGTCCGGACGTGTCTTGTAAGTTTGTATGAATTTGTCTTGTCTCGTGGCAGTCAACAGCAGCAACCTCGGTGATATATATATATATATATATATATATATATATATATATATATATATATATATATATATATATATATTAATATATATATATATATATGCAAACAAGCCTAAATGGTCCCCAGGACTGGATACAACTGATATATATATATATATATATATATATATATATATATATATATATATATATATATATATATATATATATATATATATATGTCGTACCTAGTAGCCAGAACTCACTTTTTGGCCTACTATGCAGGCCCGATTTGCCTAATAAGCCAAGTTTCCTGAATTAAAATATTTTCTCAAATTTTTTTCTTATGAAATGATAAAGCTACCCATTTCATTATGTATGAGGTCAATTTTTTTTATTGGAGTTGAAATTACCGTAGATATATGACCGAACCTAACCAACCCTACCTAACCTAACCTATCTTTGTTGGATAGGTTAGGTTAGGTAGCCAAAAAAGTTAGGTTAGGTTAGGTTAGGTAGGTTAGGTAGTCGAAAAACAATTAATTCATGAAAACTTGGCCTATTAGGCAAATCGGGCCTTGCATAGTAGGCCGAGAAGTGCGTTCTGGCTACTAGGTACGACATATATATATATATATATATATATATATATATATATATATATATATATATATATATATATATATATATATATATATATCTTTATAACGTTGAATTTATCTTATCAGGAGATTCATATAGTAATCTCATCGATGTCTGTTATTATCAAGTTATTATCTGTCTGTCCGTCTGAGGCTAGATGCCTCGCCAACTTTCCAAGATATGGGCGAGGAGATGACACTCCCACACCCCAAGTGGGGTGGGGGAGTGTCATAGGCCAGTCGGGGGTCGGCCCAGTGCCAAACTACACGATATATCGGAATGTATAGCAACGCCCCCCCGTCCTCCTAAGGTTCCCAATGTCAAGAAACTGTCGTACTAAAATGCCCTATCCTGACCTACCTACAGCGGACCCAAAACAGAAAACGGGACAGTATGTCAACTTCGCGAGCTGCTACCATTTTCTAGTACGACAATTTTGGCGTTAAGTCAAATACTTCAAAATACGACGGTCTTTTAGGGGGGCGGGTTGCTTCAGACCCGCTGGTACGACGTACCTGGAGATCGGTTCTTATTTGTATATTCAACTTTATGAGTTGCAATATCATTTGTATTGCACGGATATTGATTAAATAATACTAATTCACCATTTATCAAATGAATGAATTAGCCGTACGGTAATATCACTGGGAAAAAAATTGTGTTGCGCCTCTACCATATGCAGTTTGTGTTTTGTTTCCTCGTCTCATTTGGCTTTGTTACTTCAGTTTTAAATCCTTTGGTAGAGTTTTAAACATATTTTATTGTTCCTTTACTGGCTTGAATTTGTCTTCCGTTTCTTCGCCTTCAGTTTCATATGTTTTGGTAGCGTGTGTACACAGTCGCTGTGTGCTGAGGCTTCACAGTTTTAAATTAGGTAGTGTCTGTGTCTTTATTTGCGATTTTGTCTGCTTCTAATTCAGAATCCTGAACAGGATGTTTGTGTGTCTGAATTTTGAGCTACAAGATACGTAGCCAGGAAAGTTCGTTGTGTTGTACATTTCCTCTCTCTGCCGTTTTCGTTTCTCGGCGTCGCGACTAAAAGAATGGACAGCAGACTTTGAGCGCAGTTCCGTTCACTTCATTGGACCGTTACCCTGTATGAGAATGACGTAGTGCTTAGGTGGGACGTGTGTCCTGCCCGATGCTTTAGTGTTGTTTGGTGATTACGCCTTTAGAACCGGGAGAGGTTCTTGCTAATATAATTTTTTTGAATTTGTGTCGGCGCTTGGCGACGATTGCTTCAACAAAAGAGAGTGCAATGGGTTGTCCACGACGAGGACGACCTGGTTCTTATGGAATTGAAGTGTCCGATATGTTTGTAAGACATAAAATGGAAATCACGTCGCAATGGTTTTGGAAGAACTCTTTCTCTCAACACAATCTGAATGCGAAATCCGGAATATTTCAATCAATTGACTCAAATGCGTGAATCATTAATTAACGCATTTCTGCGACTGTACTCGGCCCGTCTAGACACTTAGTATATCCTTTATTATGTTACCGTTTTGATCAATTCACAAAGCGTTAAATATACAAAATCAATATTTTTTAGACCTACCCTTGCAATATTGAACCCCAAGCGTGAGCTTCTTGCGCCTGTGCTGGGATCAGCTAAGTTTAGATATTGTATGTACGAGCTATATCTATAAATCCAACATTATGTTTGTAACTCATCTTCTATGTATGTACTTATACCTGAATAAATATTTTGATTTGAATTGTAGTTCTTACATGAGTTTACCATACTGCAACAACAGCTGACCAACATAGAAAATGAATTTAGAGTTGCAGCAACTAAATTATTTGTCAATATTCAGGGACATTTTACAATGTCGGAGATAACTACATTATTTCTCAATATTAAGATTCCTCTACATTCGACATTCGACTTGATAATGGTCCAGGACGGACTGAAACGTCGTCGTCTCCTCATCTTGTGGTGTGGGGTTTGGTCAGCACATCTTCAGCCACGTTATTGTGATCATAATCTGTTGTTGTTGTTAAAGATTCGCTACCTGGAACAAAATTCCAAGTAGCACGGGCTATGGTGAGCCCGGACCATAATCAACACACCAAAAATAAATATCTCTGATATCCCCAATCAAACTTAATTTGTGTAAACACTCTATGCAAATAAAGAGACCTGGTCTATGGAACTCGCTCCATAACGAATTGTCCAACTTTTGATTTATTTAAAAATAAAACCAAAAAGTACCTACCTAATTTCATCTTCATAATATCCTACCTAGTGCCATAAACTCGCACTGTATCTAGGGCTACTCAGTCCCCCAATATATGTACTACCCTATACATATATTGGGGAAACGGGCTCACCATAGCCCGTGCTACTTGGAACTTTGTTCCAGGGAGCGAATCTTTAACAACAACTATATTGGGGGATTTCATCCAATTTCACCATTGTAATCACTGCTAATCATCTTATATCATGTTTGTTATATTAAACGCATATTTTGCAACATTATACCTTGAAATAATCCCCAAATTATGCTACTATGTACCTATTGATACCCTAAAATTTTACTTTAATGTACCTACTAATCTTTGTCAAATTATCTTACAAGTACCTGTTTACATTTTTCAATTTTGCTAGAAATTACCTACTTAAAATGATCTGTTAGATTAAGGTCCTGCCCGAAACGGTTGCGTGTTAGTGGTTTTACAAGAATGTATAAACATTAATGATATGTACTCTCATAAACCCATTGTACCTTCTAATATATNACGGATCCAGCCGAGACCAACAACTATATTACTGTCATTTTCTTGTTGTGATAATCGTCGTTACTTTTTATCCTATAAAATGTTTGATATAAAAATTGCAAATGGCTAGACTGTGTTTGGGAATCATAGCAGTGTCTCTTATGCTTATACAGTTAGAAGAAGTGTATTAAAAATAGATTTAATCTTTTCAAAGTTGACAACAAAAACTCTGTTTTGATAACAAGCAAAGCAGGAATACTCTTCAAACATCATGCCAATTTTTCTACACTTGGCTATGTCGGTTGTTCCTCTTCCTCATATTGAAATTAGTCGTTTACCAGGAACTATGTAGGAAACCCTCGCACTCAAGCAGGAATCAAACCTACACCAGCAGGTCACTTTTTCTGTATCGTTATGCAGACGAGGAGTAACAATAACGTGGCTGAAATATGTTGACCAGACCACACACTAGAAGGTGAAGGACGACGACGTTTCGGTCCGTCCTGGACCATTCTCAAGTCGATTCTCACAATCGACTGAGAATGGTCCAGGACGAACTGAAACGTCGTCGTCCCTTCACTTTCTAGTCTGTATCGTTATGCTGCCTTTTCTTTCATCATCTTAGTAATAGTCCATCCTGGTATGTGTCCACATACCCACACTGCGAGTGGCTGGGAACAATGAGTGGGGGCACATAGTGGACTCGGGAACTGAACCCCAACATTCTTTTACCTCAGCAAGTTGTAGCAGTGATGAGCTGGTTACAGCAGCGTTGTTAACATATACCCAACAGTTTATTCACAGTTTTGTGTAATTATACTCAACATGAAGGTTACAAAGCACATAACAGGTGGGAACATAGCTCAATGTTCACATGTCATTTGTTACATTTGTAGCGTGTGATTTATTCACAAATTTGTGATGCAGTTTCAAGGCTAGTGATCTAATTTCTCTATAAGGTCTTAGGGTGCGGTTTATGGTCATGAGATCAGCATGAGACTTGTTTGTTTATAAACTCACAGATTGATTGATTGATAAAGATAAGTCACTCAAAAGGTGGCACAGGTATGAATAGCCCGTTAAAATATTTATGAACTCACAGCGTGAATGTGTGTGCTGTCACACTCCCTCTGTAAAACTAATGATATCCGGCTCGGGTCTTGGGTTATGTGTCATTCCGGATTCAATACATAAACATGTCTTGAACATTAGTGATAGAGTTGCTTCTCTCCTACTTAACCAACAGCAACAATAAACTGTTAACCACGTGGCAGGTGTACATTCGCCCGGATCAACGCCGGAGTTTCCATCACGATAAGTTTAATATATGCCAAATGCTAAGCATAATCATGCTCAGTGAATAAACTTATGGTGTATGCAGGCCTCAAATGATCTCATCTCGTTAACGTGTTGAGAGATTTAAATGTGTCTCCATTATCTCTCACAATACTAGTTAGAATGTCTGACATCTAGACATGCTACATTCATCAAGCAGCCAAACCATACCCAATATCTTAACATCATTGTAAACCCTGGGTAAACCAATACCCTGGGGCCCCTACCCAGATGATCACCCCCCCCCTCCCCCGCCTCTCCGCTAAAGTGCAGGATTACCCCTCAGTTATGCACAAATTATTTATTTGATCTGCGTGATCTGCGCTCTCCGCGGCAACACGTCTACAGTTAGGTGACAGTAGAGAGGCGGGACCAAAGAGCCAAATCTCAACCCCCGCAAGCACAACTAGGTAAGTACGTCCAGCAAGGGGCTCCTGACATACACTATTATCTAAGGTAATCTCTTCAGTAACGCGTTACTGGCACTTGCAAGTAATCAGGCAGTACTTGTTGACCGAATTTAAACATTATGTGAGTCTCGTAATAATGGAATGGTTTCTAACAAGCAGTTTGATGTCAGCGTTGTTCTTTATTTTAGTTTAAGGCGGCTCACACCTATGAAATTATTCCATACTCCACCATGTCATCAAATATAGCGAGCAGTCGAGGACGGAGAAGCGGGTTGTTGTCCAGCTGCTGGGAGACCTTCTCCTGGTGCTCCTTCATGAACTTGTCCATATCTTCTATCGGAGTGTCCAGATCCATCACGTCTGCGCCCTCACAAACCACAAGAGGAACGACCATCATCGACATGATTAACCCAAACAGGTTCTTCTTGTGATACTCCTGACGAAGTTCCTGAACTGTGAACCCAACACCAGCACCGCCGGCCTCCATCACCTTCCTCACGGAGTCGAAGTAGGTGTTTATGAACGCGTCTAAGTTGTCCTTTCTGTCGTCTCCGTTGAGACTGGTGTACATGAAGTAATTGAGGTCGGTGGCCGGGGAAGCTTTGCGACATATCTGGAAGTCCAAGAGTCTGACATCCACGGGGAGGCCTTGCTCATCATACCTGCAAGGTAAGCTTGGATTAGTAAGAATTTAAAACCAAAGAATCAATGCATGAATGTTCGTGGGTTGGACATGCATATGAGTGGGATTGGGTGGTTATAAATAGGAGCTGCCTCGTATGAAAATATATATATATAATATGAGAGAAAGAAAGAAAGATAGGTTACTATTTTCGAAAACACTCTGGAAGGCTGAAAATTAAGAGCTGTAAGAACATCGTGGGCAGTGTTTCGGCGTTTGCGTGTTAACCAGTGTCACATGTTTATATAGACTAATTACACACAGAAATCACAATAGCGTGATAAATCAAATGAACAAGGTTTATATACGTTTTGTTTATATAGACAAACAGGTATAGCTTACCTGAACAAAATATTATTGTTCCAGGAATCACCATGGCAAAGGACGTCAAATGGAGGATTGTTTTCTAACTGCTGAACTAAACCATCCATACTCTTCGGTCCGAAGTCCCTCAGCCAGGAAGCCACTTTCTCGTACCCATCGATTTTACCAGCCATGTTCGCTGCGGTGACGAATGCTCCTCCGAGCATTTTAACGAAGTCCGCAGCAGCGTCTTCATAGAAAGAATGGAAATCTTTCTGAAGGTATGTATACTTAGCTCCCAGATCTTCTGAAATTTCGTGTTGAAGCAAGATGGAGGCGGCATGAAGCCTACCCAGCTCCCGCAACACCAGGACGGCGTGTGCCTTGTTCATTCCTTTCTTGCGATCAAACATCTTGTAACCTTCTGGACGTAAGTCTCCAAGAATTATGACTTCCTCGTCTTCCTCCAAGTGGAAGAAATAGCAGGGGGCTACCCGTAATTGTTCTTGTCCGGCGCGCTTCAGTTGGTCGTTTAGCAAAGGCACCAAATCCGTGTAAAATCCGGCTTCCTTCTGAAATATTACGTTAGTAAATTTGTTGAAGGATAACATCTGACGACACGGGTTACACTTGGCTACATACGTGACTTTCTTCTCTTCTCCTCCTTGACGATAATTGACCGCTATACTTGTCACGATGCATGCGTAGTTGTCACCTTTGGTAGTGAAGTCCTTTACGGACCACGTCAGCAGCTGAGCGTCATTGCCTTTGTCTGAGGTCAGCGCCGCTTGCACGTGGTTCTCGGTAATGAGGTCCTGGGACAGCCTGCTGGGTGCCTGCTGACCCACTGGTCCATTTGTCTCTTTGTTACTCACTGTAAAGTACAGATATCAATATGAAGTCATTTAAAAAAAACTGTATATTAAAATATATATATTTGTTATAACGCCATGAAATGACCCGGAGGTGCTAAAGAATCTTTCCGGTTTGGTGCCGTCTTTTGTTTATCACTTATACAGTGAAATACGCGCTCATCTTCAATACATTTTGTTAAGATTTGCCAGACCTCCGATCTTAGTCTAATTATATATATATATATATATATATATATATATATATATATATATATATATATATATATATATATATATATATATGTTGTACCTAGTAGCCAGAACGTCGTACTCGGCCTACTATGCAAGGCCCGATTTGCCTAATAAGCCAAGTTTTCCTGAATTTATATATTTTTCAATATTTTTTTCTTATGAAATGATACTGCTATCCATTTCATTATGTATGAGTTAATATTTTTTAAATTGAGTTAAAACTAACGTAGATATATGGCCGAACCTAATCAACCCAACCTAACCTAACCTAACCTATCTTAACCAAACCTAAACTAACACAATTAAGTCAATAATTTATGTTCTTAATATAATATAATAATAATAATTCAAATAAACTAATTGGAAACAATTTATTAAAAATAAAGAAAATCACTCGGCCTATTAGGCAAATCGGGCCATGCATATTAGGCCGAGAAGTGTGTTCTGGCTACTAGGTACGACATGTATATATATATATATATATATATATATATATATATATATATATATATATATATATATATATATAATGTGTGTGTGTGTGTGTAAATGACAATAATTAACACGTGATGAAAAATGTGTCACACCACGGAAGAAGAATTAAAACAGGAATTTCCTTAAGTACTTTCGTATATTAATACAGCATTAATATTGCATTTATCAATATACGAAAGTACTTCAGGAAATTCCTGTTTTAATTCTTCTTCCGTGGTGTGACACATTTTTCTTCACGTTTTAATTTTCGTGATTTACACACACATTTTATATATATATATATATATATATATATATATATATATATATATATATATATATATATATATATATATATATATAAAACATGTATTTACAATAATTTTTTGTGTATTTACAATATCAATTAAGATTCATTGAAGAAATACGAATGCGTGAATTTGCAATATACTTACTAGCAATGTGCCTCTTCACTTCCGAACTTGATTAAGTGTTAATAGGCTACAATTTTTGCAATGCAATTAAAATACGGTGTCGTTGTAATCGCTGTCTTAGTGGCCTGACGCAGATGGGTACCGGGTGCAGGTAGGTGTTCCAGGGGAGGAGTAACCAGTGTTGACAGAGGAGGAGGCCGCAGGCGTGTGTTGTAAAGTAGGTAACAGTGGCGGAGCCTCGTCCCACCGAAACCCTTTCATAATGATGACTAGGCTTTTTGGATCCTGTTGCCAGACGTAACGGGTGTTGCGAGTGGAATTGAACAATATTGGTTTAGTTATTAATTTAGTTGTAATAGCTATGTCCATCAAAACCCTTCTCAAGATTGTTTAACAACGATTACTCACCACGAACGAGGTAAAGTGTCTTGAATAGAACTGCAGGAGGGTACTGCTTATATTTAGCGAGCCTCGCCTTAGCGGGATCAAGGTTCATGTTACACAATTATCTTGCTTTATCAGCCAGTCTGCCAGATCAACATGAAACTGTTGAAATGAATCTTCAGGGTATCAAGATGATAGGGAAATTCAAGGTCATCAAGATGGTAGGGAAATTCAAGGTCATCAAGATGGTAGGGAAATTCAAGGTCATCAATATGGTAGGGAGTACATCTTTAGGCTATCAAGATGGTAGGGAAATGCATCTTGGTCATCAAGACGTTAGGGAATATTTCTTTACGTTCCGTATTCAGCATCATAGAATCTATTCACAAATAAAGTATTAACAATGTAAAGAAATACAAATATTATCAATTAAACACACAAAATAAACATGTTAAAGTGTTCCAGGTAGGCCTACATTATATGGTGAAAATGTAGAATTACGTATTGAACATAATTTATATTGCTAAATTCTATATCAATAAATATGTAACTTTTGAAATTAGACACATTCACGATAGTTAACATATTTGGCAAACGTAAATTTTGATAGAATTCAATGAAACTTAAACCTTCACAGAAAACTTTCGTTCTGAAGTCGGAAACATACAACCTACAAGTCTAAAGCAACTCTCAAAATTTTAGTCAGTGACAGGTTTACTAACTGACAACTTTAATCTACTTGAAGCAGTCGGTAGAGCGACGGTTTCATTGCTTGTGTGGTGGGCGTTCGATCCTCGATAATGCAACAGATGATTGCATAATTAGAAAATTACCTTAAGAAAGCACTCTACGTGTTTATTGTGATGGTTCAGTTATGGATAGGTAGGATGTGGAGTCTTGATTAGGGAGTACACTGACATCGGCACCGTAGACTGGACATCGCTTAACCGACAATCTCTCTCTTCGACGCAGGTTGAACTTCAAGCTGTATTAGCTGGCGTAACAGAAGTACGGTATAGTTAAATATGATAAGGATGCCTGTTTCTTATTGATAGTAGATAAGCGCTGGAGTCTTTAAATAGCAGAAGATCAGTACATACCAGGTCTGTCTGCAATAACTGATTTTACGTAAATAGTTTAACGAAAAATGTATGAAATATACAGGCTCTCTCCCTTACATAAACCTTGCAAATGTTGCATCCTTCACCTGGCCTCAGTCGCTGTATGAGCAGCTTGTCCTGTGTATGGCATCAACCGACAATGATCTAACCTCGAATTTATGTTTCCATTAATGCAATTAAATATCTGTCAATTACAAATGAAGTACCTGGTCAACAGGTTTAGAAAATAGCACAATCGAGTCATCAATCTCAAAGTCACTATTCGGTGCTACTACATTTAACCTTTATCAGTTCAATAATGAGAACATCTTCAATTTCTTATAAACTAATCAAGACATCTTAAACGAGACAAATACAGAACCAGAAAAGGTTTACATTTGCCTGTCCACTCACACACCCACCATCTACATTAACAAAACACACTACATATGACTTGGAAACAAATCTACCAATCAAATAGAACTTATAACTAATATCTCAGGTAACATCTTAGAACAAACAGTATCCAAATTGAGAGTAAAGCAGATTGTAAATCCTTTAGTATACATTTAGACTATAAAGTAACTGCAATTCTCATAATTTTTTTTATCTAAAAGTGTAGGCCTAATCCCCTAAAGCTTAATTTACTATATAAAGCTTTATTTTAATTTGTTATTTACTATAAATACTATCTATTTATTTACTATAATTACTTTAATAATTACTATGAACGTTGATGTGGACTGGTGGTACTGTACAATGTGCCACCCACTCATCTACCCTTATCTTCCTTACAGTGGCCTCGCCTGGCCAGCTACCTCTCAATGCAGTCACAGTCATAATTACTCAACACAAATGAGCCCTTAGTTACCGCACATTTATTTAATTAACATATAAATCCTTTACACAACTGGTATAATCATGACATTCTCCTTGACAAGCGGTTAAGTAAACGACTATTTTTGTAATTACGTTCTACTTTGTTTCTCTCTTTTAAAATTGGTTAAAATCTGGTCATTGTATTGCACTTGGGAGGTCATTTCACAATTTAAAACTCCTCATATTTACATAGCATTTCTGTTTTGGTTGAGTTGAACTCGTGGTACATTATGTAGGAATTTTCCCTCGTGTGGTGTCCATGGGTTTTGTTAGTCCTATTATTTTTTTTTAATATATACAAGAGTTGTTACATTCTTGTACAAAAAAGAATGTACTATACTCTATAAAAAAGAAGAGTTTAAGAATAGGATTTGTATTACACTTTAGAATTTTGAGGATATAATAATAATAATAATTTAATATAATTATAATAATTTAATTCATTGTGTCCAGGGACAGGAAGCCAGAGTGTATTCATACACGTTTGGCTTTTAATAAATAAAATAAATACATTTTTATTCAGGAAAAGTACATACATAGTTGTTTTACAAACATAATGTTGGATTTATGTATAGAGGTAGTACATACAATACCTAAAGCCACTAATACGCGTAGCGTTTCGGGCATTTATTGTCCGTTTATTGAGGTCAAGGCCGAATTACTGACCCCGCCCAAGATGCAACCCCACAATAAGCTGACTAACTGCTGAGTACCTACTTACTGCTAGGTGAACAGCGGCTTTAGGTGAAAGGAAATGTGCCCAACCATTTCTGTCCCGCCCGGGATTCGAACCCTGAATTCTCGATTGTGCGTCGAGAACGAACCCGACTGTAAATAAATAAATAATAACAAATAAATACATTTTTATTCAAGAAAAGTACATACATAGTTGATTTACAAACATAATGTTGGATTTATAGATAGAGCTATTACATACAAGACCTAAATTTTTGGACAATTTTTTGCCCGAAACGCCATGCGTACTAGTGGCTTTAGGTATTGTATGTACTACCTTTATCTTTAAATCAAACAGAATGTTTGTACTGTAACTCTGCAACTATGTATGTACTTTTCCTAAATACATCATTATAATTATTATTATAAAGCCACTGATACGCATAGCGTTTCGGTCAAAACACGCATATAGCGTTTCGGTCCCGGTAGCACTGTACTATCGGGACCCTTGTATGTACGTAGTGCTGTACTAATTAGCATGGTCAGGGATTTAAACAAAAGTGCTGCAAGCTGCCTGTGGCTGCAGTGTATTGCTCTGTTCACCTAGTTGTGCGTGCCGCCGGGATTGAGCTCTGGCTCTTGGTCAGCGTGTGCGGGCGCGTTAGAGAAATATATGTAGTAGGCATATATTTCTCTAAGCCTATTTCCTAGGCCTATTTCTCTTATATTTCTATATAAGACATAGAGGAAAAATAGATTGGTTAGAAAGGCGGGGTCCAAGAGCTAATAGCTCGATTCTGCAGGCACAAATAGTAAATACTGCTAAGAGTTAATCCATGTGATAAGTATATGTTGAATATACGCAAGTCATCCCTAGAACCGTTTTCGTTTCTTTGTATTTAGTTGCATTTTCTATTATTATTGATTAATGAACTTTTGAATATATATATCTTTCAAGCATTATACTGTTGTCGAGGACATGAAATTGTTAGCCTTATCAACGTTCTCTCTAACCAGAAGTGAGTGTTCTCTGAACACTTAGTGAGAAACAATCAGGTTTTTTTTTCATTGTAACTTGCGTATTGATGCTGCAGTCTAGCAGATAATAGCTCACAAAAAATATATTTTAAAAAATATTAAGTATATTTTTAATTCAAATGTTGTCATTATATTTATAATATAATATTACATCTAATACATTTAAACAATTTTACATTCTTACGTCTGGAAATAAATATTTGCATAAATATTTTTGGCTCTTAAATTAAATATATTTACTTTTAGGAAATAGTATTTTCAAGTTTGACTAGCAGATCCTTCTTTATAAGGTTTAAAGGGAGTTGATGAGTCGGGGTTACATGCTTTTGCATGACACCTGTTCCGCTGTTACGACATGCACAGGTAAAACCCATCTGATCCCTTAGTAAAGAAATACTTATATTTCTTTTTCTTTTTAATAAATGTGCTGTTAACGCACTTACACGTTCCCATGAATTAGCACGGCTCTCAGAACTGTAAGGCAAGAACTACAAAGAGAGGTTAGAGGCATTATTAAATATGCCAAAGCTAGAAGACAGAAGATAAAGAGGTGATATGATCACTACGTACAAAATAGTAACAGGAATTGATAAAATCGATAGGGAAGATATCCTGAGAACTGGAACTTCAAGAACAAGAGGTCATAGATTTAAACTAGCTAAACACAGATGCCGAAGAAATATAAGAAAATTCACATTCGCAAATAGAGTGGTAGACGGTTGGAACAAGTTAGGTGAGAAGGTGGTGGAGGCCAAGACCGTCAGTAGTTTCAAAGCGTTATATGACAAAGAGTGCTGGGAAGACGGGACACCACGAGCGTAGCTCTCATCCTGTAACTACACTTAGGTAATTACTGGTTTCCAGGGAATTACGTATTTGTTTAGGTATATATACAGTATGTATGAAAGCAGAACTTTTTTGGTGCTGCTTTATACGACGATTTTACATTACAAATAAGTCATCCTACAATCATTAAGCCATCGTGGGAGCTCCAGGTCAGCTTATGTTGTGTGTTTTGACCTCGGGTTGATCAGTTCTGGCGTTTTACCGGCTCCTAGTTTTCTATGAGTGTCCTTGGAAATTTTCTCCTTATTATAGAGGCTTTTCTTAGGGGTTATACCCCTTCCATGTTCAGCAGCGGAGGTAGTTAAGGTGATGTTTCCCTGCTGAGGTTCTGCTGCCTTCTATTTCTCAAGGGGTGTAGTTTGAGACTCGGTTTCTTGAAGTATGTTTATTGAGACAAGAAAAAAAAATACATCTCAAAGGGATAGCGTAGCTTAGGCTATTTCTTCCCCCTCCCCCCACTCGGTTTCTTTCCCTCGGGGAAGGCGCTATTATGTTTAAGAGTGTCTGACGCTGTCTGACTCTGAGGTTAAAAGGTCGCTCTATAAGCCCGGCCCCTAATTCAGCCTCCTAGTGAATGAAAATGGTAATAAAATGAGCTTTGATAACATTTAGAGGGTGAAGAAATGGAGCTGGGATAGGAACGGTGCCCAACCACTTTGACTCTTTTGTTTTTAGAGAAACAAAGATTATCGGGCATTAAATATACGAATAGCCTGTTGATCCAAGCCTATTATTCCGGCTTTGAATGTAAAATTTTCCCTTGTACAATTCCCAAGGAGCTGCAAGCCTGTTTCTATGAAACTTTCACTCTGCATTGGTAAAAGAAACAAATCTATAAGAAAAAAAANGCGGGGGTTGAGCTTTGGCTCTTTGTCCCTCCTCTCAACTGTCAATCAACTGGTGTGTGTGTGTGTGTGTCTCAAAACTAATTTAATACCAATTCCTACCAATGGCAGGGCTGAAGCAACATACACTGCAATTGGGAATAATGCATTTCAGAAAGGGAGAGAATTATCAGAGGGAAAGAGCCAAGCCATTATGAGTATATGGTACTTGGAAGGGTCAGGATAAGGGTTTGGGTGTGGGAACGGGATGAAGGAATGGTGTCCAACCACTTAGACGGTCGGGGATTGAACGCCGACCTGCATGAAGCGAGACCATGGCTCTACCTTCCACCCCAAGTGGTTGGGCTAATGAAAAAACAAAGCCCGCATTGAGAACTACGCCTCTGGAACGCATGCAGAGCTAACTGACAATGTTATAGCGTTAAGAAGCCATGAAAGAAACACTAACATATATAAGTTATCACTACAAATGCAACACTACAAAACCTTAGTAAAAAACAGGCAGAAAACTTTTCAATACAGTACTCGCAGAAATCGAGCGAGAGAAGTGTGAGAGTGCTAACTAATCACTCCAATGTTATAACATTTAACTTGGTTGTCAAGCGATTAGCAGTCCCCATTGCGTAGTGGTAAGACACTCGCCTGGCGTTTCGCGAGCGTTTAGTCCTGGGTTCGTATCCTGGCCGGGGAGGATTTACTGGGCATCAATCCTTAACTGTTTGTTGCCTCTGTTTACTCAACAGTAAAATGAGTACCTCGTTGTTAAACGATTTTGTTGGTCGTATTAAGGGGAAAATTAGGATTAAGGACTTGCCCGGAACTTAATGCGTTCTTGTGGCTGTACAACATTATAAGAACTTTTGTATAAATAAGTAAATCAAATTAGAGCTATTACCAGGCAACATCGCCGTGGCAAGGTAACTGAGGAAAGGAGGATAGAAACACAAATAACAAATTTTTAAAATCAGCGAATCTGTACGCTGGTACAATGTGGTTGCAGGTGACAATCCCAATTATTATAGATGAAGATTGTTTAGTCATACTTGTTATGTTTTTTTTTCACATTTTATATTTAGTGTCTGTGCAACTTGGCACATTGTCATTCATACCAACAAATGAATCCTATTAATCAAATGGAAATAAACTAATCTAACATGGATATGAATTTATTATAAAACATCAAAGCTAATAACTATATTACAAATTGTATAGCCTCTCTTAGAGAACTTATAATGAGTAGGGAGCGGAGAAGTGCCAAGAAAAGCCTGAAGGGAAGTGTGAGGGTGTTGGCAGCCCTGGGTGATGACAGCGGATGTAAACACGACATGACTTCAAGGGGCTGGGCAGGCTTCACAGAGGAAGATATTCATAATGTACAAAAGGGCAGTGTCTCACGAGATGGTCAAGGTAATAAGGCAATGCGTAGGCACCTCTTTATGTATAATATTGCTCGAATGTGTCATTTTGCTTTTATGTTAACTTCAAAACATGTTTGTAGGAAAGTTTTTGCCAAGAGCCTCGTGTTGAAGTATATTGGTTTTGTGCTTGTAGGTCCGCCCAATGCAAATTTAAATAATTTTTTTTAATAAATGTACATCAGTAAACTTGTACAATATTTTCTCCATTTTTTGTAGATTGACGATACCATTTGAATAGCACCAGTCAGTATCACGGTACGAGGAAATAACATTGCCTAACTCAATTAACCTAACCTGCTTAATCTAACCTTATTCTATGTATTCCCTCTAAACAAGGTACCTGAACACTTAGACACGTCTGTAGCCCCATGTTGGACTTGACATTGAACTTTGAGGTGTGCATTTACTCTCCCAGTCCATTCACCTGGACCCTAGAGTCTCAAACCGTGGACCTCACACGTGTGAGACCGAAGCTTTATTTTATGAGCATTTGCCATTTCCTCATCATGAATTTAGTGGCTGGTGCTATTATCACAATATGGTAAAATTAACTACAACATTGTTTTATAAATTTTAATTTGATTTGTTGAAGTTTATGTTTTTTTGTCTTTATATACTAGTCTTTAAAGACTATAGTCATTTTGTAGGTTCACTACAAAATTTAATGTAATTTTAATACAAAATTTTTATACAAAATAATGTACATTGGCAGTTTACTAATAAAAATAGAAATTATTTAAAAGAAATTACTTACATTTATTTACCCAATTGTGTGCACTAGATTGCTTTTGTCCTACATGTAATTTAGGTTTCTATGACCTTATGGAGGCTGTGCAGTTCATGGGTTAAGTTTTTTCTTTAGTAATGCTGCATAGATACAAAATCTTTAACTTGTGTTTTTGTGTTTTTATGTTAAATTTCATTGGTTACAAAATTTTGTTTCCCCAAGTGTCTGCAGCATACTTTTACCTAGGTTGGTTTAATTAGATTTGTAGTCTGTATTTAGTTGTATTTAGGTAAATTTGTAGCCTATAGTTAGGCATACTTTTCTTATCGACTATATGTAAGAGGAGGAGTTTTCGTATCGGCTGCATGTAAGGAAGAATGTAAGAATGTAAGGAATCACGTGGAAAAAGATAATACACAAGGGTAGAAACAAGAAGAGTAGGGGAAAATTTAGAAAAAAGTAATGAAGTAGAATTAATTTTAAGTAATGAAGTAAAAAAGTAATTTTGAAGATTTGAAATTTGCATCAGACAACTGAAGAAGCTCCTTTTAAGGAATGTAGAAGGTTCATCTCAACCAACGTATTTCTTAACATAGATGCCATCTAGTTGAGATAAACCAGAACCATTTTAGTTTTGCAATTTGATGTATTTTTTGTTTTGATGGTTTTATTGTACTTACAGCATCATATCAAAGGTCCGAGTTACACCAGGCCAGGCTACTCTTCTCAGGAAAGGCATCAACAAAAGAGAAATTGGGAAGGTCTAGGTCGGCTAAAACTCTGCACAATTATTCACCAATTCCATTACAAGCTAGACTCTCCCAATCTCAGGTAAGGAAAAAGTAAATATGGAATATTTATTTTGCCAGTGGCATAGTGCAGTGGATGATATTTACATCTCTAGGCTATTCAGGTTAGAGCCAGCACTGGATAGCTATTCATGCCAACAGCTGCACCTTGAGCTACTGTATGGGGACCTCAATTAGCGAAACAGGCTTAATATCGTCTTCAGTAATACACTGTAGTGTAATGTATCACACACATCCTGTGGTACAGTGGTAAGCTCAGTCAGGTTGCAGCCAAAGGTCCCGCTTCAATTCCTGCTATAGAACGGAAGTGTTTGGGCAATGCTTCCCTCTGTTCACCTAGCAGTAAATTTATATCCTGAATTTAGGCAACTGTTTTGAATTGCATCCTGGGAAAGGTTAGTCATTGGCCTAGGGGGGGACCTCAGTAATCGTTACAGGCTTTCCGTCCTCAACAGTAAAATGCCATAAGAGATGTTACAACTGATGTTAATGCCTGTCCAAGATTTCTTTAATGTTGGACCACCTTTGTGTGCAGCTAGG
Organism: Procambarus virginalis; assembly: GCA_020271785.1. Classification (NCBI taxonomy): domain Eukaryota; kingdom Metazoa; phylum Arthropoda; class Malacostraca; order Decapoda; family Cambaridae; genus Procambarus; species Procambarus virginalis. Next base: position 25,326,644 of record WNGS01001312.1, on the reverse strand, counting down.
CTAGGACAGGCGTGCTAGCCTCTCACAGTACAGTAGTTATCAACAACATAAAATGCGTAAAGAAACGTCACAAGATCTTGAGATCTTGTCAGATATATGTCATGTCTGATTTTGACTCGGTGGTGTAGGGAAATAAAGATTAGTTCATCACATATATTTATTCAAATATGAGGGAGAAGGGATTTCCTGAAACACCATGTGCCAAAAAATATTTTTGTATTTTTCATATAAATAATAATAATAATGAAGTACTGTACTGTACTGTACTGTATATGCAAAAGTAAAAAAAATACTAAAATACAGGTATACTGATCTAGCAAAGATCATTATGTTGGCCTTGTAAGTGCTGACATACGATTTTCTAATTACCCGAGTGTAATTACAATAGGTAATTACATGAGTGCTTGGAAACATTTTTGAGCTAATTTAGCCATGTAAGCAACATTGGTATTCAAACATTGAGGCAAAATGTAGTTCTTCATTGACAATGACCATATTGCACTAGCTTGACAATTTTAGAGTACTGCATACAGTATTCTCATTTAAAATAATTAAATAAATAATTTATTTGTAGGTTTTCTTGAATATATAGATGCAGCTTTAAACCTATTTAATACAGTACAGTATGTTCTTAAATCTTTGCAAAGGTTCTAACAGTACCTAATACAGAAACTTTTGAATATTAATTTATATTTATTACAGACAGGAAATGTATTAGATTTATCAAGATTTTCCTAGTTCAACGACTGACCTCCAAGATGCTGCCTCTGCACTTTGATATTAAGTGACGTACAGTTTCGGCTGTTGATAGGCACAATAAAGATAAATGCGCTTAGGAATTGTGTATAAAGAAGAGGAATTAGTGATTAGCAGATTTTACATTACATAGGCTTGGCTACAACACAACCTATTTTGTGAATTAAGAGGAGCAGACTTCATATTGTGTATGCAGATATTTTACAGCGCCTTATTGGTTCTGTGGAAAGTAAGAGGGAGATATATATAGCAATGACCATGCCTTTCTTATCTGGGAAACTTTCTTCTATGCATATCAAGACTATTTATTATAGCAATTTCTTCTTTGACATAAAGACTAGGGAAAGCACTGATGCTTTAAGTGTACAATACTGTATTTAAAATCATGATATTGCCTATAGTAGTTTCAAAATCCATGTTTTATGAAAAACAATAAATGTTTTCTACTTTAAGAATTTTCAGCATATTATTAATAATTAAAAATAAGGTATACAGTACAGTACTGTATGTTTCAAAATCATTATTATTATTATAATGTAGATTTAGCTTAAATACATTACAGTACTTAATTGTCACATTTAATTGTTTAAATGAGTTAGGGCAGGAAATGCTGATGTAAAATAACTGTAAAGAATTGAAAAAGTATAAATAATAACTCCAGTTTTGTTCTCTAGGAGTTGGAACCTGCCAGCCCATCACACTCATCGGGGCACAAGTCCCCAGATTCACTGCAGAGTTCCTCGTCACAGTCAGAGTCTCCTGTACCTCCCTCACCATGCAAATCACCAACAGGTAAGTACAGTACTATGGTACAAATGTGTTTTTTTTTATTTACACAAAATACAAAGTTTATATGGAAATTACAATTTTTGAATCCCTCAATATGGGATTCTGAAAGGGATAAATCCCGGCCCCTGCTGAGGAAGCTCCAAAACTCATGATATGGTACAGTAATTGTACTGTATTGGTGTTACAACAACAGTAGGGTGTACTGTATAGTACTTCAGATCACCTTAACATTACTGTAATTTCCTACTAAATTTTGAGCATAATCTTTATTGAAGATAATGTTTCTGTTCCAAAAAATCTTAAACATAGTAATATTTTAATCCCTTTCAATCATCAAGATTGTAACTTGCTTAGCTAAATGAATTGTGGGGTTCAGTCCCTGAGCCCATTATGTGCCTCTGTAACCCTTTCCACTACCACCCACAAGATGGGTATGGGGTGCATAATAAATGAACTAAACTAAAACCTTTCAATCTCTATACCATTTTTAAGAGGTATATCTATAAATATAAAAGTTTGTGTCTCGTCGCACATTGAACAATATATTCCCTTGGCAATTAGACATTGATAAACACTTGCCAGTGGTCAAGGAAGAACATTTTCAAGGCTGGGGGTGTAGCCGCTAGATGTATGATGAATTAACTTGCTGAAAATGAAACATTAATGAATTCATTAATGAGGCAGCCATATAAGTATGGCAAGCATCATGGCTGTAGTGAAAATCACTTTCATATGTGCACAATATTTCATGCACCCTGAAGGGTTATGGCATTGTTTCATGAAATTTAATTTTCAACCAGAGCCTTTATTATAAATGTTTAGATTTCAAGGGGTCTGGAACTAAAGTAAATGCATTTGAGATATTTGAAAAAATATTTTGTTAAGCAATAGCTTGTAAGCTTCAGCCACTTATGGGATCTCTTGTGTGCAGGGAGTAAAAAAAGTAACTTCCTTTATTAATTATTTTTTTATGGTTTAGTAATATGCTCCACCTTCTTCACATTCACATTACATTTTTTATCTCTTTGTTTCCTTTTGTATTAATTTTTGCATTTGTACATCCCATAAGGGTGGTTCCGCTCATGGTTTGTGCTGGCCCTTTCGCGGTTTTTAATTATGTGGACAATAGTGTGTAGTGTTTTACAGTATACAGTAATAAGAAAAAAAACTCTGAATCGAGTTACTATGTCGCAAAAGTTGTCATGGGAAGGTCTCTTTAAATTCAGTCAGAAAGGCAACCTGATCGAACATTTGAGAATCCACACAGGCGAAAAACCCTTTACGTGTGATGTGTGTGAAAAAAATTTGTCACTGTGTCAAGTGGGACCTGTTTCATTGATGTCACCTCGAGCCTTAACATACTGGACACATACCCAACAGCAGTTACTGTTAAAAATTAAGTGAGACTAGCCCCAATTGTCTGGCCTCCAACCTTTGATGCAGACAAATGCATGCTAATGTATAGACAGATTTATTTAAGAAATCTTTGATGAAGTGGATTTAAGATATGTGCTTGAGAACATTTGGGTCATGGAAGATCAAAACCTTATTGTAGCAGGGAAGATGGGGGCATGTATTTTACTTTACATCTTTATCTGATATCATTTTATAAATGTTAAGAGAAAATTATATCTCTTGATATAATTTTCTGTCTGTGAACAGGTGTATAATGAGAGCTACAGGAAAGTGAAGACATTAATGACCAGTTATTGTAAAACATTAACAATTTTGATCTGCAACTTGGCATTCACAAATTATTCTATGAATAGTATTATGTCTAAAAGTATGATTGTAGTGTATTACAAGCATTCTCCTATTGTTTTCAGGTAGTCATGCTAAGAATGTCAAAATCCGCCTACGAGACAATAACTCATATGAATTGATATCAACGAATGGATCACTTCTGGAGGACCATCCACTTGGCTCTAAGGTTGAATCTGATTGCTCAATAGAGGAAAATATGCTTAATGAAGAATGTGAAAAAGATGGAGAAGAAAAGCCATCACTTGAAAAGTTCCAGAGGCTTCAAAAAATGATGGAAGAGCAGAATAAACACAGAAGAGAGTTACTTGTTAAGGCAATTGCTGATAGGTATGTTAAAAATAGTTTTTTGTGTCATGACGTTACATAAATGGTAGCAAAAAATTTAGTACCAAAGGATTATTTTGGATCTTGAAAAGATTTATGACTGGGAGTGAAAAAGATTATGACGGAGCCTTCTGACATCGATGACAAATGTTCTGACAGAAAAATGAGGGTGGTGATTAGAGGCACTGTATCAGACTGGAGAAATGTTACAAGTGGTGTACCTCTGGGTTCAGTACTAGCACCAGTAATGTTCATTGTCTATATGAGTGATCTACCAGAAGTAATGCAGAATTGTATGACAGGTTTGCTGATGATGCCAAGCTTCTAGGGAAGATAAGAAATTTATATGACTGTCATGCCCTTCAAGAAGACATGGACAAAATAAGTGTATGGAGCAATACTTGATTGATAGAATTTAATGTGAATAAATGCTATATTATTGAATGTGGAATAGGAGAACACAGGCCCCACACAACATACAAATTATGTGAAAAAACTTCAAAGACCTCTGATAAATAAGTCTTTGACTGTCTGTCTTTCCTCAAGTTGGGAGTGTTTTTTGCAATTGGCACACTGTTGTTTGCATGTCCAATTAAGTAGTGCTAACACAAGATTAATAAGAACCCTGTGACTGATGACACCTAGTAGTATGGCACTGAATCAGTATAATTGCTTCAGGGAGCCCCCAGGGTTCATCCAGAAATTTGCATTTCATTGCATTCAACACTTTTTTTTTTTTTTTTTTTTTAATTGTATATTGTTTTTTGTGAAAAATCATGTGTATATTTATGCTGTAACTTACAATGACTATCACATTTGCAGGAGTCGACGCACGCAGTCAGAAGCACAGAAGTTGAAGCAAATTCAGTCAGAGTTGGCCAAGTTGGATTCACTTTTGTCGTCTGATGTGTCTATCCTTCGAGACCAGATAGAAGTTGCTAGCTTGGAATTTAATGAGGCACAGTTAGTGTGATACAGTGTATTGTACAATATGTTAAATTTAAATTGCCATATAATTCACTGGGTATCAATTAGCTGTGTACTTGGTATATCAGTGGCATTTCTGGAGGGGGCCACTCATTGGCTCCCAGAGCTAGCCACCTGGTTAGCTCCACATCTATCATGGCACACCAGGCCCTTAAGAATCATAAAACCTTACCATTTACCAGAAGCAGACTCTGTTCTGCTCAGTAGAGGTGCAGGGAGTCTGAGGGTACTATATAAGCCCAATCCAAGAAGAAAAACTTCCGAAAAAGATAAAGTACCCCAAAACAAGCAACTACAAGAAGTAACATTGGCAACCGTGTCAACTAGATAACACTCATTACCTAACACTCATTACCTAGTTACCACCACCCATGGTTAAACCTCCCTATCACCAGATAGCAGCCGTGGCAGCCCAGGGATCAAGCCTGTGAGCTAACTCAGCTATGCGCCTGGTGGGGTTTCCACAACAGCTCCTTCATGTTTCCCCCTCCCTTCCTGGTCCATGGTTTTTCAAATAAGTGTTGATTATCCTTCAGGACTCTTGTCAAACAGGGGCCTGTGTTTGTATCTGTTCTAGTTCTTATACCGCTTCACATGTTTTTGGGTCGCTTATTGTGTGAACCTCGAGTCAAGCCTTGACTGCATGTGACTAGGGGTCACTTATTGGTTATTACTGGCATTGCCCTCTATCCAGAGTTACTTGACCTGGGAAGTCAAGTGTTATCACATTTTCCCTTGGCAACACAGCCCAAGGGACCCCAGTACACAGCTGGAGGACTCCAACTCGCCTTTGGTTGCCCCGAGAGCAATGGAGTACACTGAAGATTTACATGCCCTCCTTCTACTGGCCTGCTTGCCTTCCGGCCTCTTGTAGGCCTTCCAGTTTTCAGCACCACCATAGTGCATAGCAGGATGCCAACAAACACAATATTGTATAATGGGATACTGGATACTCCACCCAGTGGCTACTTACAAATTATCACCTGAACTCAAATGGGACTTTAATGCAGAGCCACTGAACAAAAGGGTAGGCATTTTACCCTTTATGAATTATCAGTAACTTACTATATACTCTTCTGTTAAGGACTCCTAAGGCTGATGCACTCGTGTTTGGAGCTAATTCAGCGAGCTGGTTACAGGGAGCCACCAAGGTTCAACTTGAAAGTGGCATTTCATTGCATTCAATGCTGGCTTTTTATTGTCTGCTTTTCTTGCTTTTATAATTGAATAGTATTATTTAGTTCATGAAGGCTATATATGTACTTAAAATATTTAGGCCCTTGCATCTTCAGTGCAGCATTCATAACTATTGTTAATATGAAGATCAGTTTTATCCATCTGTTTGCCTGCATGTCCATCTGTGCAGCTTTCCTTACATTCATCTATTTGTATATCGGCAATTTATTTTATTTTATGGTAGAAAGCGGTATGACAAGGCAGAAAAGGAATTCATCGAAGCTAAACTACAACTGTTTGGTAAACTGGAAAAGAAAGAACTCCTTACGGAGCATCTGTGCCGAATCATTGAAGCCAATGAACGAAGGAAAGCCTGTAAACTCTCAGAACTTATGGCCAAGTTGGAGATGGAAGATGTTTCATCTGAAATTGTTAATGCTAATACTGAGGAGGTAGGTACTGTAGTACTTATTTGATGGAATAATACATGTGTAGGTGTGATAATTCTGACAGTTGAAACAGTATTTCTGGGGGGAGCCCAAGAATATGTTTTGGGGAAAGCCATCTCACTGAGACGATTCCCAACTATTAGGCCACGTCAGCTGTAGAGTTCTGTTTGGCCTGTCAGAGACCAGAGTCAGAACTTGGCACCTCACAGAGGCACAGAGAGCAGGTGACACACTGCCACCCCACCAGGAAAGCATAGAAAAAGTTAGTGAATCAATAAAGATCACTTCTGTGTTAATAGAGACCAAAGCCTTAAATCTGCCAAATGAACTGCCCCAAACAATGTAAACAATCAATCAAATCTTTTGAAACTAGCGTGAATACATTAGCACCCCTCTTGCCAGGTGAGGTGAGGGTCCAGAGCTTCAAGTCTCCCCAGGGCCTCTAAGCCAGTTCTGTCTCTGATGCAGACATGATTAATTGTCATCTGTTGGGTTCTCAGGTCATCAGCATGACACATGGGGCCCCTGCTGCTACTATACCAAGTGCCAGCAATCCATGGACTTTGTCAAGTGGGGGGGGGGTCATTTCCTGTGTGTCATTTTTCATGTTTTCTGTGTTTTTTGTTTATAGAACTTTTCTGGCATGTTTTCTATCTAGTTTGTTCTCTGTGGTCCAGGTGCTCCTTGGTGGCTGACTCTGCCTTGGTTTCAGTCACAGCTTGCATGGTGTGCAAACTCGGCCATGTTTCTGCCTCTTTCAGAAAATTGACCCAGTGAAACATCTTACTGGTTCAAACTTCTCTTTAGCTCTTCACACGTGGTCTTTTTGACGCATTTTGATTGCCATTTCTATGGCGAACAGGTGACTGAATTGATGGAGTTCCTCCTGCATTCATATTCCTAGCAGCAGTATGAGGTAGCTTGGTGCTATTTTTGCCACTTTCTTTTTCTTCATCGTCTGTCTTCTGTCTCCATTTGGGTGACGCTTTTGCTCCTTTCTTAGTTGTTTCTTGACCAGCATAAATTGCCGAATAATATTGCCTCATGTCGTTCAGTGCAGGAGGAGCTGCTGCTACTTGCATTCTGCTTAGATACTGCCTTGGCACTGTCTCAAAAGCTGTCTTGCACATTATTTTACCTCCAGACTGGTTATGCGCCACCTGAGCCCTTCTAGTCTCTTGACCTTGCCCTCGCATTTCCTTCTTGTCCTCAGTTTACGGTGTCCTCGGGTCAATGCTTGCTTTGTTGTAGGGTTGGAAAGGTTCATGCTCTTTTTCAGAGATGTGCTTTTTATTCATTTTTGTCCCTGGTGGGTGTTATGCTCATTGCTGCTATCTCCTCCTTTTCTGGTGAAGAATGAATTGGCAGGCTTCTTGAGCAATCCTTCAGTTATTGACACTTGGCTGGTTTGGCTAGGGGAAGTGCATCATGTAGAATTGGTGGATACCTTTTGGGTTGATTCTGTTTCCTTGGGCCTCTGTTCCAAGGCTCATGTTTCTCACATTGTCTGCAGTGTCATCAAGTCCAGCCACCCTATGGTTTATCCTTGTGCCAATGATGCTCGTAAATGTATGTTCTCGCTATAATACTTACCTGTCAGTGACAAATTTTTCATGGATATGATACCAACATCAAATCATATATCAGACGTCACCCTATCCCCACTGGATTTTGAAGAAGCCATAAACAGTATGCCTATGCACTCCGCACCAGGCCCGGATTCTTGGAACTCCATATTCATCAAGAACTGTAAAAAACCACTATCGCAGGCCCTTCACATTCTGTGGAGACAAAGCCTAGATACTGGCGTTATTCCTGATATACTAAAAACAGCAGAGATAGCACCACTTCATAAAGGAGGAAATAAGGCAGTGGCAAAAAATTACAGACCGATAGCACTAACATCGCACATCATAAAAATTTTTGAGAGAGTGCTAAGAAGTAAGATCACAAAATACATGGAATCACAGCATCTCCATAACCCCGGACAACATGGTTTCAGAACAGGGCGCTCTTGCCTGTCGCAGTTGCTGGACCACTATGATATGGCATTAGATGCTATGGAAGACAAACAAAACGCTGATGTAATTTACACAGATTTCGCAAAAGCTTTTGATAAATGTGACCATGGTGTTATTGCCCATAAAATGCGCTCAAAAGGAATTACCGGAAAAGTAGGCAGATGGATCTACAATTTCCTGACCAACAGAACCCAATGTGTAATAGTCAACAAAATAAAATCCAACCCGTCAACCGTTAAGAGCTCAGTCCCCCAGGGTACTGTGCTTGCTCCAGTACTTTTTCTCATCCTCATATCGGACATAGACAAGAGCACAACCTATAGCACTGTATCATCCTTTGCAGATGACACTAGGATCTTCATGAGAGTAGGCAACATAGAGGACACGGCGAACCTCCAGTCAGATGTAGATCAGGTCTTTCTATGGGCTACAGAAAATAATATGGTGTTTAACGAAGACAAGTTCCAGCTCATGCGCTATGGAAAAAATGAAAATATAAAAACGGAAACCACGTACAAAACTCAGGCAAATCATAACATAGAACGAAAAGGCAATGTAAAGGATCTGGGTGTACTCATGTCGGAAGACCTTACCTTTAAAGAACACAATAAAGTAGCCGTCACAACTGCAAGAAAAATGACAGGTTGGATAACAAGAACTTTTCACACTAGAGATGCTATACCGATGATGACACTTTTCAAAACGCTTGTGCTCTCTAGAGTGGAGTACTGCTGCACAATGACAGCCCCTTTCACTGCTGGTGAAATTGCTGACCTGGAGAGCGTGCAGAGATCCTTTACTGCTAGAATCCACTCGGTAAAACATCTAAACTATTGGGACCGACTAAAGAGCCTAAATCTGTATTCCCTTGAGCGCAGGCGGGAGAGATACATAATAATTTACACGTGGAAAATATTAGAGGGGCTGGTCCCAAACCTGCACACAGAAATAACATCACATGAGACCAGAAGACATGGCAGGATGTGCAGAATACAACCGTTGAAAAGCAGAGGTGCAACTGGTACTCTGAGAGAGAACTCTATCAACATCAGAGGCCCGAGACTGTTCAACACGCTTCCACTACACATAAGGGACATAACTGGCAAACCCCTCACAGTGTTCAAGAGAGAACTGGATAAGCACCTCCAAAGGATACCTGATCAACCAGGCTGTGACTCATACGTCAGGCTGCGAGCAGCCGCGTCCAACAGCCTGGTTGATCAGTCCAGCAACCAGGAGGCCTGGTCGATGACCGGGCCGCGGGGACGATAAGCCCCGGAAGCACCTCAAGGTATCCTCAAGGTAAGGTAAGGTGACTACAGGGAAGTGAGATCTAGTTCTTTATGCCCAGCCTCCTAGTTGTTTATTCCTGGCATGCTAATTGCCCCTCTCACTATTAATGTTTTTGTTAAAGTTATGGATAGAAATCCACTTACCTACTACCCGTACTGGCAGTGAAAACTTCCTTCCATCTCTTCAACTAAATTGCATATCCAGCTATTGTCTACCCCTGTGGCCCTTGATGTTTGCAAATACACTGCTTTTGCAGTATTTTTTAATTTGGGCTTAGGAGGTTTTGGTGGTCTAACAGGGTCATGGCAGCCAGGTATTTAGTCAAAGTCCCTGGTACTTGTCCGTCCTTTGTGTTTGACCAACGGCTGCAATGTGTTTCACAGCCGTTGGTCTCTCCTTTGTATTATTACCTGCTGCCTCTCCTCCTCTCTGGTAAATCCCTTAATTTTTCTCTTTGGCTATTTTGCTACAGAGTACCACCAAGGGAATTTCCCCAGAAACCCCAGGGACCGGAGCTACCAGAACTCCAATAGCTCCCTGTCTCCCTTCCAGTTTTGTTGGTTTGTTGGAGTGATTTTAATTGCTTCAGAACAGAGTAGTGAGTAGTCACCTGGTGGCAATGATCAGTACTAATGGGTTTAAGCTAGTTTTGAGTCAATTATTTGGCTTGGTTGAATTATTTGGGGAGTTGTTTTGCAGTTTTAAGGCTTCAAGTCTTGCGATCACAGCAGTTGTCTGTAAAGCTTTGCTGACTTTCTGGTTGCTTTCCCAGTGAAATGGTGGAATGTCATTTGTACTCTGTGCCCCTATGAGAGGAGGCCAGGTTCTGGCTGTCCCCCGGTAAACGAAACAGAACTCCCATGTGCCTCTGTTACTTGTAGTATGGAGTAATCTCGTCAAGATAACTACAGGGACTCTACCAGAAAAAGGCATTTCACTACATTCAAGTCTGGGATTTTTTTATTCTGGTACATAAGTATAGTCTTATGGTTGAATAAAAACATAGAATTAATATGTTCAATAATTCTATGAAAGATTGAGCTGTTTAATGATGTGTCAATTAGGAATGTTTAATGAACAAATTCACAAGGGCTGTGAGGAGGGTTTGAACCTAGGTACAGAATGTTCCCAGATGCTCCTTGGTCAACTGTACCACGACATGGTGAAATGGCCCTTGTGGATTTATTCATTGGATATGTCACGCCATTGTGATTTCTGTGTGTATAGGAATATTTAATGTTTGGGTACTGTTGCAGGTTTTGCCTCAGCTGGCCAGCTTGGATGAGGTGACCTATGCAGCTTGCACAACTATTAAAGATCCTAAGAAAACCAGCTTAGCTCTACAGATGGGCATTGCCAAAATAAATGGTGATATTTCTATAGAAACTGTTAAGGAACTGCTGGAAGAAGGCAGAGGAATGCATGTTGTGAATAATGAGAGGATCCCAGAAATTGATGGTGAAAGAAAAGAAGATTCTCCAGCTGACAGCAGAGAGAAGACTTCACAAATAGATGCCAAGACAGCAAAGGAAAGTAAGAAAGGGAAATGTGAAAATCAAGATTTTGCTCCAAAGGGTGAGGTATGTAAATTAGATCCTGAGAAGAGGGTTACTTGTAGTGACAGTGAGGTATGTGAAGTTACTGTAAATGTTGAGGCCAAAGTAGAAACCGAGAGTAAAAATACCCCAGATATAAACATTCAAAGAAATCTGAAAGAGGATGGTGTGTCCTTTAAAGATTTCAGTCAATAAAGGTATATCTGACCTAGAAATGGTTGCCGCTGTGATGTTAGTAAAAATGCCTTGGTGCTTGTCCATCCTACTTTTGGTGAGTATAATTATTATATTTTCTAGGATGAATGATTAGCTCTGTCCAATTATGGGTACAACAAGACAATCGTTCAGTCTCTAAATATTGTTTAATTTAACCTGGTTCGAACAAACTTACTATAACATTCAATAGACATACATGTGAGTGTAAATTTTGATAGGTCTTTGTATACTTGTATGCACACATACACTTGTTTATATGGAGAGAAACAAATTTGTATACACATCATTAAACACATACTTTCATAGATAAATACTCTACTGGTAAATTCAACAAACATAATTTATATAAACTTGCTTAAAATGTATCTTTTATAATGAGATGCGTAGTCAACTGTTTATAAAGGGTTACATATTCATGTTTTTTTGTAGAATATTTAATTGTGAGTCTTGTCATTATTATAATGTAAAAATATTTGTAATTATGTTTTCAGACAAACAAATTATATTGGGTTTCATAATGATTATTTTTTTTATTAAATTTTCAAGATACAGTAAATGATTTCAGCAATTTGATTTGCTTGATGAATTGTTATTTTTTCTGATAGTAAATAATATGATTGGCTTAATTGAACTATTGTGAAAGTAGATTTTAACACACACAACATTTTTTTTTTTACATCAATTTGCAATAGGGTGGTGCTATGTTAGATAAATATATGAATTACTTTTCCCTTGCAAATAGATGCGGCATGCAGTGTGATCAAGAGCAGACCTAAAACAGTGAGTTGAAAGCTTCTGTAAATATGCTTAGTCCTATCATAAGTTGCCATAAACACACGCTCAGAATGATGGACACCCATTATGCTCTTTGTTGTGCAATACAATTTAGGGGGGGAAAATGCTCATCCCACACCTCTGCCCTTGTAGTTTTGTGTCCATGACAAAGTGATTTTTGTTGTTCCAAGTGCTAAAGCTGCATGGTTTAGGACAGGCATGTCAAACATGCGGCCTGTGGCCCATGTGGCTAGCTGCTAAACAATTTGTATTCACAGTGTTATGTTTCTAAGTTCAAGTAATAAAAATATTCTGCAATAATTGTTATTAAATGAGTTCAATTAGTTGTGGTGTGTGTGGTTCTCATGACAACACAAATGTGACCCATATAGGCCTCAGGGGACCCTCAGTTGTGGTGCGTGGCTCTTGTGACAACACAAATGTGACCCATATGGCCCTTGGGGGGACCCTCAGTTGTGGTGTGTGGCCCTCGTGACAACACAAATATGACCCATATAGCCCTCGGGGGACCCTCAGTTGTGGTGTGTGGCCCTCACGACAACACAAATGTGACCCATATGGCCCTCGGGGGGACCCTCGGTTTGTGACATGCCTGGTCCAGAATGTTACGGCGAGCTTGACTGAATTAAAATTTGTGTAATGTTTCTGGAGCAGCTAAATATAACAATGATAATGTGGTAGTGTGAATTGTACTGTAAGAACGGTGTCCACATGGCAGATTTAGAATGCAAGAGGGGGGTAAGGAAATTGTTGTAATTGTTCAACAAATTTCAGGTGATAGCTAAGTAAAATATTTTAGCCTCCATATCTGAAATGCTCTCCACATACTTGTATACATATTTCAGTATGTACAGGATTGGTTTACCAGGTTATCTGCTTATACATCAGTAACACAACTTTATATAGACTTTCTTAGTCAGTGTTCAATTTATTTTGAGTTAGAAACAAAGCAACAGTTTCTCTGAACTAATAGTTTTCATTGTAAGGAACTGCATGACTTGCTTGCACCGTGTTGGGGGAATATCATTTTTTATTATTTGATATTTGTATAAGTTTCAAAGTTTTATTGTTTCATATTTTTACTATTTCAAAGTTATATTATTTCATATTTTTATTATATGCCAGTGAGGATGTAGGACAAGTGGCAGAGAAACTTGGGTTTTGTATGTTTATTTTCATGCTAAGGTTTTAATTAACATAAGAAACATATTTTAAAACCCTATTTCCCAGTGAAATGGATGGATGACTATATTAACAATTTCTGGTATAAATTCAGTTTTATAGCTACAGTGTGTTAGCCTGTGTTTAATGCATGCTCATGCATATATATGTCATGTTTTCATATACTGTATGTAAATCTTCATTTGTATACAGTAGACATACATGAATGTACAAATTTAGGCTTTCCTTATGTACCAGGAATTTGTTGTCCATGAATTGCATTTATTCTAAACTTGGGAAAAGCAAGATAGGTTCCTGAGGCCGCCTATCTCTCCCATCTTCACTAAATAATGAGAAAACCAAACTTTACACTATAATGCTACTGAGCTCATCGTGGTCAACACTGGCCAGACTAGCCAACAAGTGTGGACTCCAAAACTTGAGACAAATGACTATGATGATGCATGGTCCACTGCTGTATCTTACAAATCCTGGCAATTTTTTGCTGCTTTAACCCTTTCAGTGCTGAGTTTAAAAATGCTGTACTGAGTTTTTCATTGTCAAAGAGTTGTACAAAATTTTGTATATAGTTTACTAATTATACCAATTTTTTTAAATTGGACTTAAATCAAATATATTCACCCATACTGAACTTCAAAATGGGGTTAAAAAAAAAAAAGCAGGGTTCATCACCACTTAGGTAGAAATTTCTCTAGAATAGCAAAAACCTTCTCGCTATCTTTATCATATAGAGTAAATGAGAAGTTTTAAAATTTATAATCACCTGTCCAATATATACAGTGTACATAATATGTTTTTCAAGACAAATCTAATAACTCTCTGCCATGGTATCTTGAGTGTCACTGCCAGTGTGATCACCTCACTCAAGGCACTTCTTAGAAGCACTGGACATGGCTGCCAGATGAAAAATTCTGTTGTACTAAATGAAATGAGTAAATGTCAACTGATATAGAATATAGGAGACTCGAATCATATTGTTTACGGCTCATGCACCCAGTTAATACTTTTTTCACAGTATGTACAGTATATTGATGCCATACATTACAAAAAGAGTTACTCTATTTAGCCATTGTATGGAGGCTGAAAATTCTTCTGTAG
>WNGS01001312.1:25294738-25309738 GCA_020271785.1 Procambarus virginalis | reverse complement strand
TGGAATACAACATTGTCAAGCTCCCAAAGCGACACCCTCTCCTTCTGCCTCCCAAAACCCCCTACCTCACTCCCAATAGGGCCACCCTAACCTAACCTAACCTGTGCCTATATATGCACAATATGCTAATATATTATAATACTAATTTATATTTGAGAAAATTCGCGTCTTCAATGAACAGCATGTTACAAAAGATGAATGCGTCTTTGGGGTCGACCGCTGGATGGAATGGACTTGGTCTGAGGCACGGGTTGTACCAGGTGTACCTCTTCCTCACCCCCCCCCCCTCCACCCCTCCATTCACTCTCCCTGTAAAAAAAATCATCCCCTCCTCTCACCTCGCCAACTCCTTCCCTCCTCCCTCCCTCCTCCCATCTTCCCTCCGCCCATCTCCCCCCCTCCCCCCCCCCCCGGTCCCCGCTCCCCCCCCCCGTCCCCGCTCCCTCACAAGTATTTAGGTCAAGAGACCCTCCGCTGGTCCTGATCTATCCCTGTCCGTTACTTAAATGTGGCCGGAGGCGGCGGGGCGGGGCCTTCCCAGGACACCCCGGCACCTAGACGACACCTGAACGCACCTGGGGGCGTCCAGGGGCACGCGGCGGGCACCTTGGGCCTACCCTGGGACACACCGGGGCCCAAGAGCTAACAGCGCGATTCTGCAGGCCCAAATAGTAAATACACACGCATATACACATACATACACCCATACATACACATACGTTCAAGTATGTTTATTGAGACAAGAAAGAAATACATCTCACAAGGATAGAGTAGCTTAGGCTATTTCTAGCCCCCTGCACACACGTTAACATTAATAAGAGAATACGCCAAATGACAAGCATAGAATAGCGCATGTGTTGTCATCCTTCATGACGCCACGCCACACGTGTGAGCCCTTCTGGAGTCTGCCACCAGCACGAACATAAAGGTAGACTAAGGAGGTGTTATTCAATGAGACTCGAACCAAAACTGCACACGGGAGACATCTGCCGTCACGCAGGGTGCAGTCGCACCTCCACAGATCTCCAGTATCAGCTCTTGATACTGGTGATGGCTCAAAAGGGCCACCACTTACGGGCTATTCATGCCCGTGCCACCTTTTGGGTGGCTTAATCTTCATCAATCAATCAAAACTGCAAGGATTAACTAACCTGTTAGGAGATGCTGAGGGGGCTCGGATGTCACCATTCTTAAGGAGACACTAGAGGAGCCATGGCGGCAACATACAAGATTATAAGAGGAACTGATACGGACAGCAGAGACAGCTTTGAACGTCTTAGATCAGAACGAGAGGACAGAAGAGGTAGTACTTCAGAATACGTAAGTAACAACTTGTAGAGGATCGTCTTGAGATAGTGCAGACGAGTCACAGGAATCTTATAATGACTTGTTTTATGTTTTAGCAGAATTAAACAAGAATCAAGAGGGAGGGGTTTGTTAAATTTTGTTAAATCAGTTTCAGCTACAAAGAATAAAAAGTTGCAAGTAGCACGGGCTATGGTGAACCCGGAGTGGACTTACCTGGCACAGGAGCGGGGCTGTATAACTCAGAAGCTAGCTAGCACTGGGCCCAAGAAGCGCGCTCGGGTGAGTTTAAGGTGAGTACAAACTAACGGTGCCAATCGTGGTGGAACTACCAATTTGTGGTGGTTCAACTGCATTGTTTACTTCGCCGACCGCTTCCTACTGGACCCTCGTGTGTTTACAGCTAAAATTGCTCTTGTTAACACTGTAACGTATTCAGGTATACTGTGTATGTCTTGTATGCTCTGTATGTCTTGCATGCTGTGTAAATTAGTCATGGATTCAGCAGTAAGCAGCGCTGTTTACAGTATATGTCTGCAATGTAAATCTCTCGCTCACAGTGTAAAGGGGCTCGTGTTCAGTGTAAATCGCTGGCAATTGGGCAGTTTACAGAGGTCCTTCGAGATTCGTTTAAGGAAACTGTGTACTCACCTAGTTGTACTCACCACACCAAGTTGTGCTTGCGGGGTTGAGCTCTGGCTCTTTGGTCCCGCCACTCAACCGTCAATCAACAGGTGTTCAGGTTCCTGAGCCTATTGGGCTCTATCATATCTACACTTGAAACTGTGTATGGAGTCAGCCTCCACCACATCACTGCCTAATGCATTCCATTTGTCAACCACTCTGACACTAAAACAGTTCTTTCTAATATCTCTGTGGCTCATTTGGGCACTCAGTTTCCACCTGTGTCCCCTAGTGCGTGTGCCCCTGTGGTTAAATAGCCTGTCTTTATCTACCCTGTCGATTCCCATGAGAATCTTGAATGTGGTGATCATGTCCCCCCTAACTCTNACTATTTTGTACGTAGTGATCATATCGCTCTTTTCTTCTGTGTGTGTGTGTGTGTGTGTGTGTGTGGCGTGTGTGTGCGTGTGTGTGTGTGTGTGTGTGTGTGTGTGTGGTGTGTGTGTGTGTGTGTTGTGTGTGTGTGTGTGTGTGTGTGTGTGTGTTTGCAGCGCCACAAGGTATAGTTCCTCTTGAATTAAAACACTGTAGTTACTGGTGAAACCAAAAATATAATTACCGATCAAGCCAAAAAGTTATAATTTCTGGTTAAGCCCAAATAATTATTTCATGTTGAAAGTCGAAAGTCACGTGACCGGTTTCCACTGTTTTGGTTAGAAAACTTAATAACCAAGTAAACAAATAGTTACATATACCGGAATCAAAAGACAAGTTAATTATCTGATAAATATTATAATTAATTGTTCAAATAAACCATATTGTTCACATTATTTTTACATAGTGAAAGATAACTATTAAAGCAATACAGACTAATCATTCATGACAAACTAATCAGACAAGTGAGGAATACGACTGACAGTTTGTATAGGAGAGTTCTTCCCAATCAGGGAAGAGTCATCAAGTTTCTGTGGATCCCCTCCCATGTTGGGATATGTGGGAATGAACGAGCAGATGTGCTGGCTGCTGAAGGAGACCATATTGAATACTTCATACCCAAGACTCTACTACAAATTAGAGGTATTGTCAGGCAACATCACCGTGACAAGGTAACTGAGGAAAGGAGGATAGAAGCACAAACCAGTGAATCTGTACGATGGTACAACATGGTTGCAGCTGGCAATCCCAATCATTATGGCCGAAGAGGAGGAGGACGAGGGAGAGAATCAGTAATAGCGAGAATCCGTCTTGGATACAGATATCCATGGAGATATGGAATGGAAACAACAGTTGAGCAGCGAAGTTGCAGAATCTGTGGTGAGAGTGATGGACACCGCCTTGACCACTACCTGAGAGAATGTGAACACCTGAGAGACATCAGAAATATGTGTAGATTAATAAACCCCACATTGTTTGAGTTAGGAAAACATTATTTGTCAAATATTGATACTGTTCTTAAAAGATTTCCCCATTTTGCACCCGCAAGATAACGTAAGCTTTTAAGGGTTGATAGATGTTAATCTTCTTGTTTGAGGAGCTGTTCACTTGAGACAGCTAAGCAAGTCCCAGCTGTGTCTGGGTACAAGTGACAGGATGAACAACCCAGCGGGTTTTCTTCCTATTGGGGAGTGTTGTACATGCTGCTATGGCGGTGTGTCCACTCACAAGATGAGTGGCGCTGCCCAATAAACTCGCCCCTCGGGGCAAAATTTAAAATTTAGTTTGTATAGTGATGGGGAGGTGGGGGAGGGATGGACCTGTAAACCGTAGGGGATGGGGGGGGGGGGGTTATACTCGCTCCACCATAAGTATTAAGTATACTCCACTATTAAGTATACTTTAGTCCTGGATATATTCATGGCAACAGTAGATTCTCAAGAGGTAGGTAGACCCCTCACTTAGAACACCTCACCTACCCTCTACTCCCTGAGACTTGACGCAGCGAGGGTAGTTATTGAGAGGCAGGAATGGTTGTTAGCACGGGAGACATCTCCTGTCCACGAGGCTAACCATAGCCCGTGCTTCTTGCCCAGCTCCTGTGCCAGGTAAGTTACGGGCTCATCATAGCCCGTGCTACTTGGAACTTGTTCCGAGTAGCTGAATCTATAACAACAATGGTTGTTAGAGACGGGAGACATCTCCCGTCACGAAGGGTGCAGTCGCACCTCCACAGATCTCCAGTATCATCTATTGATACAGTTAATGGCTCAAAAGGGTCACCATTTACGAGCTATTCATTCCCGTGCCACCTTTTGGGTGGCTTCATGTTCATCACATTCACACGGGAGACATCTCCAGTTACGCAGGGTGCAGTCGCACCTCCACAGATGTCCAGTATCATCCATTGGCTCAAAAGGGCCACCACTTACGGTCTATTCATGCCCGTGCCACCTTTTGGGTGGCTTAATCTTCATCAATCAATCAATCAGGGTTGTTAGAGGCTAGGCCGCCCATCTTAAGGCAGGCGTATCAAGCCTTCAAGGTCAGGATGGTGGAGGTGGTTTCCATGACTTGTTCTTGCAGTGCGTTCCATATGTTGAACCGATATCCGTTCAGGTTACACTCATCCTATATTTTATTGGGCTTTAAAGTGGCTGCTCAAGTTAACTTTGTCTTGTATGTAGTGATCATGTCCCCTCTGCTCTAGATTGAGCTTGATCTCTTTTAACATGCCACTTTTGTTGTAAATCTCTGCAGTCTTCCAGTTTAGTTGTCTGCTATACCATACGCGGGAGACTTCAAGTCGTGCTCTCAATTATAATATTGATCTTAAATCGGCTGTATAGATTGTCTTCAAATATTTCCAACTCAATATTTAAAATGTTGTAATGTTTGCCAACTTTCTATTTGGTGCCGATGTTACACTGTAGGTGTAGGGGGTGGAGGTCCCACCCCGGTGGAGGCGGAGACAAATGGGCAAAAGGTTTCTTTCACCCTGATGCCCCTGTTACCTAGCAGCAAATAGGTACCTGGGAGTTAGACAGCTGCTACGGGCTGCTTCCTGGGGGTTGTGTAACGCAAAGAAGGCCTGGTCGAGGACCGAGCCGCGGGAACGCTAAGCCCCGAAATCACCAAGATAACCTCAAGAAAGGTGCCGCAGGTGTTAGCGTTGTGGATATTTAAGCCCCTTAGTCTCTCTCTCTCTCTCTTGACGATTCCTGTGGTCGTTTTCCCTCTCGGTGTAAATTCCTTCTGGTCTCCTGACTCCTTTTCTTTAATTTTCCTCCCATATTCAGTACCTTCACCGGTTAAGAGTTTAACTCTAACAAAACCTTGTGTCTTCCGACTCCTGGAGTTCGTCAGGGTCTGTCTGCACTTCTTTGTAATGCTGACCAGACCACACACCAGAAGGTGAAGAGACGACGACGTTTCGGTCCGTCCTGGACTATTATCAAGTCGACCTTTCGGACACATCTTTGTAGTCATTGTTTTTTAGCTTCTCATTAGCCGCGCGTCATCTGCAAATCTCACAAAAAGCTTATGGAGAGGAATGGTTCTAGGACCGACCCTTGGGATAGGGGGGGGGAGTCTCCTATCCCGTCCCTCCAACTAGACACCTCCTCTCTGATTGATTGATTGATGAAGATTAAGCCACCCAAGAGGTGGCACGGGCATGAATAGCCCGTAAGTGGTGGCCCTTTTGAGCCATTACCAGTATCGAGAGCTGATACTGGAGATCTGTAGAGGTGCGACTGCACCCTGCGTGACGGGAGATGTCTCTCTCCTCTCTGA
This sequence comes from Procambarus virginalis, assembly GCA_020271785.1. NCBI lineage: Eukaryota > Metazoa > Arthropoda > Malacostraca > Decapoda > Cambaridae > Procambarus > Procambarus virginalis. The sequence goes on along the minus strand of WNGS01001312.1, from coordinate 25,304,080 downwards.
TTGTGACCCTCTGTTTTATGTCCGTCTGGTATCCCTATAATTAGTTCAGTATTTCCCAGTAATATCAGCATGTCTTTCCATCTTGTACAGCAGCCTTTCATGAGGAATATCATCAAATGTTTCTTGACAGTCTAGGAACGTGCAGTGTTCCCAGTTTTCATTTTTTCCTTTCCATTATTCTCGTCCTTATTAATTTTTCCAGCACTTTACCAAAAATGGAGGTTAGTGACACTGGTGTATACGTCTGTGTCTCCCATTGGATAAAATTGAAACTTCGTTCACTAAATTCATATCCACTTAGACATTCTAGAGTGGTTTTTGCAGCGAGGTGTGACCCATATGGACAACCTTGTACCCGGACCACCGTTAGTTCTGACCTTGCGCCAACTAAACCGGTTCTGGAGGAGGAGGAGGTTTTTGTGACGGGGTGTTGTATTAGGGGAGGTGGGGCAGGAGGTCAGGTTAGGGGAGCAGGTACCTGATACAGGTGTCTTGGGTCTTAGCAGGTTAACTTGATACATGGCACTTCTCTCAACTCCTATTGGCCCATAATTGATGAAGATTAAGCCACCCAAAAGGTGGCACGGGCATGAATAGCCCGTAAGTGGTGGCCCTTTTGAGCCATTACCAGTATCAATAGATGATACTGGAGATCTGTGGAGGTTCGACTGCACCCTGCGTGACGGAAGATGTCTCCCGTGTTGGCCTATATGAGGCATCTTCTATTTATATCAATCCAAACTCCTCTACATCCTCCTGACTCATATTATTTTCAAAGTAAACCTTTTAAACCCATTTATCTAGGATCTCGTTTCCTGTTATCATGATTCTCGAAACAGTTTCATTTGTAAACAACCTGCCCTGCTAATAGCACGTCGCATTTCGACGTATAGTCTACCCAAGGCTAAAACGTGTCGTACTAAAAAATTGGTAGCGGCTCGTAATAGTGATACACTACCCCGTTTTCTGTTTTGAGCCCTCTGGTAGGTTAGGATAAGGAAATTTTAGTACGACAGTTTCTCAACGTTGGGAAACCTTAGGAGGACGGGTTGTGTAAATACCAGCTTCAGTGGTCTAATTGTTATGTTTTCTCGTTCTACAGTATATGACCCCAGCCTGTATACTTCCACTTAATCTCACTCAGCTTCTTCATTAGTTATCATTTGCTAAATTTCTTGAACAATCCGTAAATATTAGTTTACATCTCGTTTAGTATTGAAAGTTTACCCCCCATTAAACATATAAATAATTTAAGTTAATTATTTTAAGCTATGTTCAAAACTCTTTTTGTGTATTGGTGGCTTCGTGAAGAATGTTATTTTTATTTAACAGTTAATTGACCAATGAGTCATGTTCTTACGTCTATTGTTTAGGTATATCGCTATTATTATTGTTAACATAAACTATTGTCTGTCGTTGGTGTTTGTCTAGTGAGGTAAGGCACTTCGGGCTCACTATAGCCCGTGTTACTTGGAACTTTTTGTTCCAGGTAGCGAATCTTTAACAACAACAACGACAACAGTCTAGTGAGGTGTTGTGCTCGGGTTAACAACCCACACAAGTTTCCCCTCACTCGCCGGTGTATTCACCTAGTTGTGTTCACCTAGTTGTGTTTGCGGGGGTTGAGCTTTGCTCTTTCGGCCCGCCTCTCAACTGTCAATCAACTGTTTACTAACTACTTTTTTTTCCACATCACACCACACACACACACACACACACACACACACACACACACACACACACACACACACACACACACACACACACACACACACACACACACACACCACAGGACACAGCCCGTGACAGTTGACTAACTCCCAGGCACCCATTTACTGCTAGGTAACAGGGGCATTCAGGGTGAAAGAAACTTTGCCCATTTGTTTCTGCCTCGTGCGGGAATCGAAGCCGCGCCACAGAATTACGAGTCCTGCGCGCTATCCACCAGGCTACCAGGCCCCCCTGTGTGTGTGCGTGTGTGTGTGTGTGTGTGTGTGTGTGTGTGTGTGTGTGTGTGTGTGTGTGTACTCACCAAGTTGTACTCACCTAGTTGTGCTTGCGGGGGTTGAGCTCTGGCTCTTTGGTCCCGCCTCTCAACCGTCAATCAACAGGTGTACATGTTCCTGAGCCTATTGGGCTCTATCATATCTACATTTGAAACTGTGTATGGAGTCAGCCTCCACCACACCACTTCCTAATGCATTCCATTTGTCAACCACTCTGACACTAAAAAAGTTCTTTTTAATATCTCTGTGGCTCATTTGGGCACTCAGTTTCCACCTGTGTCCCCTTGTGCGTGTGCCCCTTGTGTGAAATAGCCTGTCTTTATCTACCCTATCAATTCCCTTCAGAATCTTGAATGTAGTGATCATGTCCTCCCTAACTCTTCTGTCTTCCAGCGAAGTGAGGTTTAATTCCCGTAGTCTCTCCTCGTAGCTCATACCTCTCAGCTCAGGTACTAATCTGGTGGCAAACCTTTGAACCTTTTCCAGTTTAGTCTTATCCTTGACTAGATATGGACTCCATGCTGGGGCTGCATACTCTAGGATTGGTCTGACATATGTGGTGTGTGTGTGTGTGTGTGTGTGTGTGTGTGTGTGTGTGTGTGTGTGTGTGTGTGTGTGTGTGTGTGTGTGTGTGCGTGTACTTACCTATTTGTACTTACCTATTTGTGCTTGCAGGATCGAGCATTGACTCTTGGATCCCGCCTTTCCAGCTATCGGTTGTTTACAGCAATGACTCCTGTCCCATTTCCCTATCATACCTAGTCTTAAAAGTATGAATAGTATTTGCTTCCACAACCTGTTCCCCAAGTGCATTCCATTTTTCCACTACTCTCACGCTAAAAGAAAACTTCCTAACATCTCTGTGACTCATCTGAGTTTCCAGTTTCCACCCATGTCCCCTCGTTCTGTTATTATTACGTGTGAACATTTCATCTATTTCCACTTTGTCAATTCCCCTGAGTATTTTGTATGTTCCTATCATATCTCCTCTCTCCCTTCTTTTCTCTAGTGTCGTAAGGTTCAGTTCCTTCAGTCGCTCTTCATATCCCTTCCCTCGTAACTCTGGGACAAGCCTCGTCGCAAACGAGGTTTGCGACGAGGCTAACGTGTGTGCGTGTGTGTGTGTGTGTGTGTGTGTGTGTGTGTGTGTGTTGTGTGTGTGTGTGTGTGTGTGTGTGTGTGTGTGTGTGTGTGTGTGTGTGTGTGTGCGTGTGTGGGGTGTGTGCGTGTGTGTGTCAACACACAACTGGAGGCCCGGAAGGTGACCCAGATCACACGGCCACACCTGGGCGCACACCTTCCGCCAGCCTCCAGTCTCCCATCTCAAGCAGGTTACCTGGGTGGCTGCCTCTCCCGCCTCACCGGACGCTTGACTGCCAGCCGTCCTGACTGGCTCCCGGTCAACCCGAGTCTCTGATAAACACCAATCTTCTTGTGGCCGGTTTCTCCATCCCCCCTGCTTTGTATGTATTCCAATCTGATTGGAGTGTTGGCACTAGCGCCGGGCCTGCCTTAACTAATCTGATTGGTTCAGGCCAGCCCAGGTTCTGTCAACATCACTCATCATCCCCCCCCCCCTGGTATTCCCACGCAGAAAGCCATCCGTGACGTCACGGCACATACCCAGTGACGTCACCATTCCTGGGGGCCCAATGAGTGACGTCCTCGTAGCCGTATATACCTGGGCAGCACCCCAGGAGTGGCCCGGGGGCACGACCCTGGGGGAGGAGGGCCCGGGGTGGACGACCCGGGCCGGTTGCCAAGTGTGTCGCGTCAGGGGCGTGGGGTGAGGGACTAAGCAGGGGGGCCCAGGGGGCCACCTGGCTAGGGGTCACTCAACTGTTTAGCGACTGTACGGGCTCGCGGAAGCATACCTTATGAAGCTATTGAGGTCAAGGGAACTATTTGTTCTCGCATCAAGTAGCAAGTTCGAGGAGACATTAAGATGACGGCATCTCGTGATTATCAAGTCCACGGGTTCGATGCTGGATGGCATGTACCTACCTAGTGCTAGTTCCGGGAATCAATGGACCCAGAGGGCCCGGTCTCTCTGACTAGCGTTCCTGGTCAACCAGCTGTTTTGACAGCGGTGGGCACTGTAGAACCAGAGAGTGGTCATGGACTGCTAGAGGCGGTCCTCAGCGCACTTCCTGGTGGGGTGCCATACTGGGGTGCCATACTGGGGTGCCATACTGGGGTGCCGGCGGGTGCCTGGCACCAGGAGCCATATTTATCACCTGCTGGGCTTCCATCCCCCCCCCCCCCTCCCTCTCACATGACACCTCTCCATCTATCTGTCTGTCTACCTATCTACCGGTATCTCTTCTTGTGCCTAACTAGTTCTGTGTTATACAGCTATATTTGTATTTGTTATTCAATGGTGACCAGGTCAGGTTGATGACAGTAGCATGCAGTACGGTACAGTGGCATGCGGTACGGTACAGTAGCATGCAGTACGGTACAGTAGCATGCGGTACGTTACAGTAGCATGCGGTACGTTACAGTAGCATGCAGTACGGTACAGTAGCATGCGGTACGGTACAGTAGCATGCAGTACGGTACAGTGGCATGCAGTACGGTACAGTAGCATGCAGTACGGTACAGTAGCATGCGGTACGGTACAGTAGCACGCGGACATAAACAAACTGGATGAAACGGTCAGCGACCATTTATTCCCCAGAATAAATCAAGAAATTAGAATCAACTGCGGACACTTCCGGTGTGAGCCGTTACAACGTTATTATTATTATTATTATTATTTCCTTGAGACGACTTGACCTTGTAATGCAGAGGCTGCAACGTCACGATCTGGTGGCGTTGTGGTTGGTCGCATTGGTGGAGGAGGCAGTCACGTTGTTCAGGGCATGGGGGGGGGAGAGAACAGGGGAGACGGTGAGCTGGGGGAGAGAGTGAGAGGGGAGAGAGTGAGAGGGAGATTGGGGAGAGAGTGAGAGGAGAGAGGGGGAGGGGGAGAGAGAGTGAGAGGGGAGAGAGTCGTCTCCCTGGAAGCTGTGAACCATGACGTGAGCAACAATTTTTGTTCTTATATTCTTGTACAGCCACTAGCACACACAGCGTTTTGGGCAGGTCTGTCATCCTAATTTTCCTCGGAATGCTACCCGCCAAATCGTTTAACAACCAGGTACCCAGTCACTGCTGGGCACAGAGGCTACAGTTAAGGATTGCGCCAGTCAATCCTCCCCGGCCAGGACACGAACCTAGGCTAAAGCCGGAACAACGTGGACATCTTCAAGAGGAAACTAGATTTATTCCCCAGGAGTGCGGACCAGCCGGGCTGTGGTGGATATGTGGGCTGCGGGCCGCCCAAGCAACAGCCTAGTGGACCAAGCTCTCACAAGTCAAGCCTGGCCTCGGGCCGGGCTTGGGGAGTAGAAGAACTCCCAGAACCCATCAACCAGGTAACCAGGTAAAGCGCTCGCGAAGCGCCTAGCGAGTGCTTTACCACTACGCCACGGGGGCTGCTAATCTCGTTTGCGAAAAGATGCTAAGATATCTGTATTAAATTAATTTTGATCTGAAAACAAGTTTTCTTGAGGTATCTTGATGAATTGACCGAGGAAAGTTAAGTGTGGTAATAGGTTTTATTGTGGTAATAGTGATTGTAGGGAATTCAGTTACAAATGTATACAGGACATCTTCATGTATAAAGAAATGGTTCAGACTACCACACTCTTGAATGTTTGTGACGGGGCCGAACCGACATATTCCTTCCGGAGTCTCACGGGGAACCGGACGGTGGACCCAACAATGAACCGGTCGCTCCTATCATGACACAAAAACAATCGAGATTGTACCAACCTAGTTGTGGTCGCGGGGGTTGAGCTCTGGCTCTTTGGTCCCGCCTCTCAATTGTTAATCAACTGATGTGCAAGTTCCTGAGCCTACTGGGCTCTATCATATCTACATTTGATACTGTGTATGGAGTCAGCCTCCACTACATTACTGCCTTGTGCATTCCACCTATGAACTTCGAAAAGTTCTTTCTAACGTCCCTGTGGCTCATTTGGGTACTCAGTCTCCACTTGTGTCCCCTTGTTCGCGTACCCCTTTGTTAAACAACTTATGCTTTTCAACCCTGTCAATTCATCTGAGGATTTTGTAGGTAGTGATCATGTGTCCCCTTACTCTTCTGTCTTCATGTCGTAAGGCGCATTTCACGCAGCCTTTCCTCGCAGTACATGCCTCTCAGTTTTGGGACTAGCCTAGTGGCATACCTCTGAACTTCTTCCAGCTTCGTCTTGTGTTTGACAAGGTACGGGCTCCATGCTGGGGCCGCAGACTCCAGGATTGGTCTTACATTAGTGGTGTACAAGGTTCTGAAGGATTCCTTACACAGGTTCCTAAAGGCTGTTCTGATATTAGCCAGCCACACATCAGCCCATCACCAACCACACTCCGGTGTGGCTGGTGGCCACACCCTGGTGGCCACATCCTGGTGGCCACACCCTGGTGGCCACACCCTGATGGCCACACCCTGGTGGCCACACCCTGATGGCCACACCCTGATGGCCACACCCTGGTGGCCACACCCTGATGGCCACACCTGTGGCCACACCCTGATGCACACCCTGGTGGCACACCCGGTGCCACACCCTGGTGGCCACACCTGATGGCCACACCCTGGTGGCCACACCTGGTGGCACACCCTGATGGCCCACCCTGATGGCACACCCTGGTGGCCACACCCTGGTGGCCACACCCTGGTGGCCACACCCTGGTGGCCACACCCTGGTGGCCACACCCTGATGGCCACACCCTGGTGGCCACACCCTGGTGGCCACACCCTGGTGGCCACACCCTGATGGCCACACCCTGATGGCCACACCCTGGTGGCCACACCCTGTTACCACACGCAGATCTACCTCCCAACCAACCTGTCACCACACCATTCCCTACTACACAGCCACCAACTACCACTCGACCTAACAATTTATGGCGTGAAACTTTTGAAAATACACAGAAACTATCATCCCAAAAAGCCTGTTCATGCCCAAACCTACGGGACACGGATTCCATCTAGAAACTCACAACTGCATCCACACCAGTTGAACAGGAAGTCTTTTCAGCAGTCGAGCAAGAGGCTCCCTTCACTTGCTGAAAAGTGCGCATCCAACATCCAGTGATCAGCCTAAACCTTCAGTAGTTGATAGACAAAACGAAGGAGGACAGTCACTTCCGTCCCTCTAAGGTAGACCCTTTCCTCCCTTCAGGACGAGAGCCATCCAACTTTCGTCCTTTGGTCTGATGATAAATCTAATCCGATCATTTGCATACGGGCTCTCAATCTTTACCTCCGGTGGTCAACACATACGACCGTTCTACCAGAAGACCCCAGCCTCTGCCTGTCATCAGTACAGTATTCAACTAATTGTCCTTCAAAGCCCCTTTTCTCCTCTACCACCTCCATCCACAGCCACCCATGCAGACCATTCTATCTTACCACTTCTCCCACCTATACCTCCACATTCTAGTAGGCCATCTCTCCCCCCTGGTCTTCAATCTTTGCCGTCACTATCACCACCACCCCACCACACACCCTCTCCTGCATCTTTCTTACCGCCTCTCCACCTGAATTTCCAGAACAGCCTCTGCCCAGTCCCGCCCTCACCAGCCAATCCAAGACCTGACACACCTCCAGCAGCCCCAGTTTGCACTCGTTCCCCCAGCACCCTTCCCTGGACTTTCCGCTGATCACTCGGTTCCTTTGAAAACACTCAGCCAAAGTCATAAACCTATTTCATGGGAGCATCGTCCTTTTCCTCCCGCGAAGATACACCCACCATTTCAGATAGTTCCTGCTGCAGAGACACTTCCACCCCGTCCTCAGACTAGCTGAGCAGCCCGAACCTGGCTTTACTCTACCTGCAGAAGCAGGTAATTTGCCAAGGCGCCGTGTACAAGAGGAGAATCTCGTCCGACCACAGTCTCAGCGGTGCTAGACCAAATGTGCTCCCTCAATTTCGTCCTAATGCGCCTCCCCAGCAAGAAACGTTTAGCTATCAAGGATTTCCGACAAGAACGTTCAACACCCAACCACGGCCACTATACCCTGACAGACGTCCAGTTCTGAGTAAGCGTCCATCTTTCCTAGATAATTTCAATTTCTTTGTAAACGTGATCCTGTGAACCGTCGTCGTGGCGAGACAGGGCCATTGCTGGAGGCCAATAGTGCTGGAAATAAAGTGGCAACCAAACAGAAACCAGACACTGAAGTTCGGTATCAGCTGACTCATGGGCCCGCCCCAAAACATGCACAGAAGGTAATGGTTGTTGGGCCTTTTCAGCTAGCCACCCCTACTGGAGCACCAATAATCAACGTACCCAACAGAGACCCTTCACCACAAGTCACTGATCAGGATTCAATCTTCTTGCCTCCCCCTCCTCCACCTTTACCAAGTCGGAGAATCTCGCCCCCACCATCTACAATGAGCGAAAGTACTCATGATCCCGTTCCGGAAGTGAAACCACAACCACCCATCTCAAGACGGACACACCCAATTGAGACAGTTAATGGAGTTGTCCCGCCCATGCTTCCTACCCCTGAGGCTTTGGTAGAGAATCCCCCTGAACTGCTACCACGTGAACCCGAAGTCACAAATATAGGCATGAATAATGTGCCGGGTGTTGTATACGGGCGCCCTGTTGACCCTTGCCATCTACTCCACCCCAGCAGATAAAACCATGGCTAATGTGGTGTAATCCTATAATATCAGCAGGGAAAATACGAGTAGTAGTACCAATATATCACCTTCTTATTTATCCACATTGGGCTCCCAATATGCCCCAGTCTCTGATGCCCATGTTATCGAGGAGGTGAGTGATGAACACAAAGAAGGAATAATTGCTGGTAAGGTTAGATTTCCTCCCATGCCTATTGTTGAGAGAACAGGCGAAGACGGACAGCTTCGTTCTGGCATCATCCCTGTTCCGAGTACCAATCTATGCTTCACGCCAAGAACTGCCGCCACAGTCGTTCTCAGACTCTTTTTGGTCGTTCTTAGGATTTGGCAATTCCAAGCCTGAACCTGTAGCTGCTGAACGACGTGATGTGGTGGAAAGCACTAGAATCAAAAAGCAACCACGCACTAAGAGCAAAACTCGCACGCGGAGACGACGACCCCGCCCTAATAAAGTCAACAGATTTCATGATGACACACCACTAGCACGTGCTGCTCTGTCCTCGCCCCTTCAGCTACCGCCTGTCTCCAAGTCCCACCTGGTATATGGCTCAAATCCACGTTTGTCACAAACTCCACCTCCAGCAACAATATTGACTCCAGATTTAGCAACACCTGTGAATAAACTTCATCCAACA
>WNGS01001312.1:25223853-25273860 GCA_020271785.1 Procambarus virginalis | reverse complement strand
AATTACCACAACGAATGTATTATATCAGGGTATAAATATATAACTTCACTTTAAAATAAGTAATTATTTTTTATTAGACCTTGCCATATTCTACTAAATCAAATAAGAATGTTGAAGTATTGATAACGTACATGCAAATCGTGCTATTTCCTGGCAAGAGAAAACTGTTATTCAACTTTCATGAGGAAGTAATCCAACATAGGCACCTAGCTTAATAATAAACTTTGTAAATATAAATTAAAACTCCATACCCAAATAACCTGATTTACCTATGAATGGTCTTGCCTATTCTTGTGACAAGCAACACTGACAAGCACCCACTGTACAGTTTACTATACCTATCACCACCACTACACTACTGTACATTATTCTTGCCAACTGCTAGTCTACATCGTGTACCTATAAATTACGTCATGAACTCCTTAATTTCAATCACTTTACTTCTCTGAAACCTGATATCTGTACTTTTGCGGCACCCACCCAAATTGCCAAATTACTTTAAGACATCTTAAAAATTAATAGTGTGTAGCCACTATTTGGTCTACTACTACTTAATTACAAACCAATATTCAAAATGAAGTCACTTTTTTAACACAAATTAATGTTACACAGGAATGAATACATTACAGGGAGTCCCCTCCCCCCCCAACTATGAATGGGTTATGTTCTGAAAAGGTGCTCATAAAGCATTTGTTCAAAATGTGGAATGAGATTTTCCATAGACAATGGGAGATATATTCCTGGACCTTTAAACAAAATTATTACAAAACCAATATTTTGGGGGCAATACAAAATACAGCATATTTACCACGAATAATAGTTATCCTGCTTGTCAACGTTTACCGATTTTGACGAGTGAAGAGGTTTAATTATATGAACAAATGATTGAAAATGCAAATACTGTATTCTGTACGTACTGCATTATAAGTCAGCCATTTGTAATTTATTGCACGGGTAAACATCTATGGAATGCATTAGGCAGTGATGTGGTGGAGGCAGACTCCATACACAGTTTTAAATGTAGATATGATAACAGCCCAGTAGGCTCAGGAATCTGTGCACCAGTTGATTGATAGTTCTAAGGTGGGACCAGAACCAAAGCTCAACCCCTTCAAGCACTAGGCGAGTACCACTCTCCATCCATCAACCCTCCCCGTGATCTGGTCTTGTTCGAATCGAGTGTTGGGGTCACCGAGAAGGCGTCTACTCACTCCACGCCCATGAACTGGTAACCTTCCTCATTCAAACACGTCACATTAAATATATATTTTCTCAATTTCCCATGATTAGGGAACACATTTTAACAGTATTAGGAAGAAAGTTTTTGAGGGGATAGAGGTTACCTTACCTTGAGGTGATTTCCTCAAGAGGGGGGGGGGGGGGAACCCATGGTGAAAAAAGGGGGTTAGTATTTTTATGCACACCACAGGGCTGTCACAAATAACATGGGCACAGTACCAGAGTTAACTGCTGTTATCTAATGGTTTGAGGTACAAAAAAACCACAGTACCAATACAGGAGCCAACAACAAACACATTAGCGATGTATTCAAACTGAGTAAGGCAAAATCTAATGCTACCGTGTTTGATAAGGTGTCACGTGTTACTTTACAATCGTTCAGTATTTAAATAACTGTTCATGTAAATTACAGTATATAAAATAAATAAAAGTATATCTCGCAAACAGAAACAAGTAAATTTTGGTAGCAGATACCTAAAAACTAAAATATGTATGAATCCTGAAATAGCCCAGCTGTAAGCACTGAATTTTTAACAATTCATTTAAAAATTCACTTCCACTAGTAAGCCAAGACCCTCTGTCTGATAGACTTTTTTCCAAACCCATTTCCACATTAACGCAGTTATCCCCCAACCGCTTCATTTTGTACTTCACCTAGATGTGCTTGCAGGGGTTGAGCTCTGGCTTTTTTGGCCTGCCTCCAACTGTCAATTAAGTCTTCCCCCCCCCCCACACACACATCAAAGAAGCACCCCATAACAGCCGTCTTAGCTCCTATTTATTGCTAGGTGAATGGGCATCAGGGTGAAAGAAACCCTGCCCATTAGTTTCTGCCGTCGCTGGGGATCGATCCCCAGACCCTAGGATTACAAATCCTGAGCGTTGTCCCTCAGCCACCAGGCCCACTTGGCTCGTATTGTAAATTAAACCTGGTTTTTATTCCTAACTTTACACATTCATTCACTTTTCTTTCTTTTAATCACGCCTGCAATCATGCAGATATGGCCACGACATTTCATTTCACACTGAAGGCTCTCCACAACACCATCAAATTATAGAACTGTGAAAGAATTGTACTACCCGACTTATATATTTTTTCTTACAGATACAAGTAGTAAGCTGTTGGATAATATAGATTTATCAAGTAATGATGGTTTGACATTATTTAGAAAAGCTTTGATATCCAAGATTAGAACTTCGGAGCGTTTAGAAAAGCGGCCGTTCTTATTACATTTGTGGAAGAGTTTGTCGAGACCTGTGTCAAAACCGTAAAGTTTTGGACACAGGTATTTTCGCTCAAATTTTTCTGATTTAAAATTATTATCCTCTCCTGTATGACCAAATCATTGTTTACATTGAAGGCAGTACAAGAAGAGTAGGGAGTCTCCAAGGCAATGGATATTTATAGGACTTTTCCTCACATTTAAAGGAATGCTCTCTGATTAAATGGTTTTTCTTGTGCTTTTGATATTAATTTTCCACTAGAGTGCACTAATCTTGACACTTTTTTTTTTATAATTCATGTCATTTATTTTTTAACTTGATGTATAATGGTCATATGCAATATTTTAAACATTTGTATAAATAACATTTAATAGTTTGCAATATGAGAAAGATATAAATTTGACACAAAATAGTAAGTTATTTTTTCTGCTCCGATTTTAATGCTTTTGTCTATTTAACTACTGCAATCTAAATACAAATGTGGGTTTTATGATTGCCATTGGTCAACAAGCATGTTGCATGCCATCATTTATGTGGCTGGTACCATCACTACCTTGTGGATGTGGGAATTCAAATGCTTAAAAATGGGTGCTTACAATAAATCAGAAGCCATAGTTTTCTCAACACTTAAACCTGTAGAGAGTTTGAAAAGATGCAGTAGCTATATATGAATGTTCAGTAAATAAATGTATTGCATATGACCTTCATGTCTTCAGCAAGTGAATAACAATGTGGGTAATTTCTTTGCCTATTCAGTTGAGACGGAGGAAGTGAAGAGAGTATCATCAGTCCTCACCTCGCTCTACAACGAGAAAGTTAAAGCTGGCAAACCCAAAAGCAAGAAAAGGCAGCAGGAAAGGCCAAACTGAATGTGGGACAGGGCGCTCTTGTTGTAAGTTGCTTCTAAAATATCAAGCTTGTATTATGCTGGATAGTATGGTTGTCCTCATAGTTCTCTTAGTGTGATGATTCGCTCCATGCAGTTGGGAGATAATAGCATTTACTTTTTTTTTTTTCTATGTAATACTTAAATAACATTTTGGATTTTGACTTCAAACTTTCAATACCAATGGTCCCATTCCTGGGACAGGAACCAAGTTAAGCTTATCAAAGTTCTACTGACCTTCCCCAATATGCAACCTTCAACAGTTGCCCAATGGCCAGGTGCCATTTATACTGCTAGATGAACAGCAGCAGCAGCAGGAGAATGGAAGCATGCTCAAATGTGTATGTGTTATATTCTTTGAACAATTGAACACTTGATAAGTTCAGAATCACCGTAAAACATATTTAGCATATCATAAGAGGGAATGATTAAAAATCTACAAATGTTTAAAGCTAGATAATTTAGAAAAAATAAATGTTTATAGAGTATCTTAAGTTAAATTTTTTTTAATTGTTGCTTTTTTCTTTTCAGGATGATGTCGGCAATGATTTTTCTGCTACACTGAATATGATGATTTCATATAGTGTATTATTATAATAGACAATTGCTTTTGTTTGGCTTCCTATGAGGTTTTCTTTGTATATACTCAATTCCAAGCTTTAAAAATTGAGTGGAAACCTGTTGGGTAAAATCTGCATCAGTCAGGCATATGAAAAATATATATGTATTTTTCAAATTTAGTCCATGTATTTCCATAATTGCAAGTGATTGTTTCTGATGCTAGTTTGCATCCCGTCCACAAACTTCACTTTGTGTAAAGATACACGCCTCTCTCTCTGCTCGATACTTACCAATGCGCGTTTGAATGTTAATTTACATCACATTCATTGTCATGATAGGCAATGGGGAAAATCATAAATTGTTTGGAATTGAGCAATCTGTTATAATCCTTAGAATTGAGATTTACTTGAACATAAAATCAGCAGTCTAGTAAAATAATTACGTCTAAACCCTCGGTTGTTATAAAATTGCTCAGTCTTCTGAATTTAAAAAAGACTTTATATAAAAAAAAGGCAGCCTTGGTATATATTGTATTGATCAAGTTGTTACTGTAGGACCCTAATGACTGCCCCTGCAGCATACACTTCCATACAACTGTATTTGAAACAAAAATAATTAATGCTTATTATTTGCTGTTACAACTTGTGGCCTTAAATTTCTCCTGTGATTGGCGTTTCAGTTATACTTGTATTTAACTCGGCTCTTCACGTTCTAACCATTCCTCCTCACCTTTTATAAGCAGCTTTGAAATTGGCCACCTTTAGGATTGTTCACATAGTTTTTTTATATATTTTTTTTTTTTGGCTTTGGAAAGAATGGCAATTTATCATTTACTACTAATAAAAATGTTTGTTATTTTCCATTTGTTTTTAGCTGTTTTTATTTATTTTTGGGTATACACCCCTGACTGATGCTGTTTTAGCACTGAAGAAAGTGACAGTTGCTGCATCTTTGGTTGTATAACAGGAATACTGATGTACTAGTGTAATATGTAATTTAATTTAAAGGTATACAAGTTAGTAAATGTTGCAGCATTATCTTTATGCAACAGGATGTCACTGTGAAAACACTCTACCCGCTACACTTAGGGGGTAGGGAGTTTTGTCTTTTTGGGAGGTCTGTCTAGCCTCTTACTACTTTCTGCCAGAATAGCTTGCATCAAACAATTTATCCTTGTCATATTATAAGTGACTAGACACCTTTGTTTAGGTGTTGTGACTCATCAAAATAAGCCTCATTATTGGGAAAAGTGATGTGGAATACAGTATTATCTCGACTGCTGAGAGAATGCAATACCTAAGTGTAGTTACAGGATGAGAGCTATGCTCATGGGTCTTGTTTTCCCGGTATACTTGTCAGATGAAGTTTTGAAACTACTGGTAGTTTGACATCCACTGCCTCCTCACTTGTTCAGCAGTCTACTATTCTATTTGCAAACAAGAACTTTCTAATATTTTTTTGGTACCTTTGTTTCAATAGCTCAATCTTCTTAAATTTGACCTTGTCCCTCAAGGTCATTTACCCATAAGTGAATCTGTTATCTTTAATATCTCTCGCCTTATGTGCTTTGTTCTCGTATTGGCATCCTCAGTGATATTTAGAGCCTTTGAATATCCTGCGACACTGTTGGTGTTGTATGGTCTCCTTGAGTTTGTACCTTCTTTTATGAGTACTTAAGAGATACTGTATACTGTAATATGAGTGAGTTTGAGTGGATATAAAGAAAGGTCCCTCACAGGGTCAATAGGTTCGGTTTCATAAATTCTTACGCTGTTATGTCTACAAATTGAAATCATTCCTTTTAACATTAGATATCGCAGTAGAATTTGTAACATTTAGTACAGTACTGTAGGCCCATTAAAAAAGACTGTTCAACAAAAAACTCAAGAGATAACATGAAGGGCCAAAGGTTTCCAACACTATCCCTCTACACCCACCATTAGTTGGCTGAGAAGGGTGTCAACCAGTAGGCTTAGTTAAAGACTGGGCCATGAAACCAGTAAATCTGGAAACCAGTTGTGGTCACGAACGGAAAGCTGACAATCTTGAGTAGGGCTCTACACCACCCAGTGACATCCAGTGCTGCTCTGCTTGTTAAATAGCACTGCTTAGGTTTCAACTCTTACTAGAGGCGTGTCAGTATTCTCACACTATATTATTGGATTCAATAAAGATAGAACATTTGTTAATATATATAGTTGATATGGTATTGCTTTATTGAATTTATTGGTATGACAAGTAATTATCAAAAGAAGATAGGCTGAGAATATGTACGCACCATCATAAGCCAGCTAAACTACAACAGTCAATTGGATATTTAGGATATAAGGAAGTAAAGAACATATTGAACATTTTAATACATATCACTCGTTCCATTACACAATAAATAAACAAGTTATATACAGTACATTATTCAAGAAATAGGGATATTGGTTTTAATTTATATATCGCACTAAGAAAAACAGGCAGAAAGATGATTTTGTGAGCAATTATACAACGCTAATAATTTCTTGTTACAATACGTCAAACTGAGTCCACCTGTGGAACTATGTATATACTAGCGGGAACTATGTATATACAAACTGTTCAAACTCCTATGATTCGATGTAGAGATTAAACATTAATGTACATCTATCAAACAGATGTCCACAAATGGTTGAGCATATATAAACCAAACAGATTGTACACAAATTAAAAGGCAACATCATTGTTCATTGAAGATATAACATATAGAAGTGCAGTTATTTAAAATATATTCACAGACAAAGTACATCATACATAAACACTCACGTTCAGTCAAAGGTGCTAGTTTTTCACCCAATTAAACATATTGGATAAATCAAATGATTAAATCTGTAGATGCCTATCATTAACTAAAGTAAGAATAATATAATGCCGTTAACATGCCAAATATTAGTCAAGATTTAAATAGGGTTGTGCAAGCTGCACGAGTATAAGGAGTGGAAAGTTTCGAGTCACTCCTGAGAGTAGAGGAAAGTGTTTTGGCTACTCTTGTAAATAGTCAAGAGTATTCAGTCACTCCTATGAGTAGTGAAGTGTTNACAAGATATTCCGAATGCCAACTGAAGAACCTCAACAAACATAATTTCTGTTCAAAATTTAAGAACTTAATAACTTTTAACAATTTAAGAACTATTTAAGAGAGGTACAGTATGGTATAAGTGTGCTACCACTAGAACAGGGGTCTCCAAACTTTTCAATGTAAGGGCCACATTATATATTTCCCAAATTTATGCGGGCCGAAGGAATAAAAAATGAAAAAAAAAACAAAAAACAATCAGTGCCAGTAATTTAATTTCCTCAAATATTAAAGTCTAAACATGGAAAATTAAAACATATCTTTTTGGAAAAAATTAGGGTAAACTAAATAGATTCCTGCCTTTAGTTTTATATGCAACCAAATTAGTGTGACGAATGATACTGTCGTTTGACTTCAAAATTTCATTAAAATCAGGTTCCAGATTAGATGAGCCAATTGTAAGAATTGATTTCAAGTGATCATCAGACAAATTTGCTCGATAGTTAGATTTCACATACTTCATTTTGGAAAATGTTTGTTCACACAAGTATGTTGAACCAAAAATGGACATAAAACTACAAGCAAACTTTATCAAATTTGGAAACTGATCTGGCTGCAGGCATTTATAAAACTCAATCAGATTTAAAACTCAATCGTACGATAATTATTTTTTCAAGGCCACCACACAGGGATTTGTTTGGCGGGCCGGATGAAATTATGTGGCGGGCCGGATGTGGCCCGCGGGCCATAGTTTGGAGACCCCTGCACTAGAACATGGAACTGTTTGTATGCTCGTATAGTACATTGTATAGGCATCAAGGTTATGAAGATATTTGAATCCAAAATGAGTAGGATTTTTTATGAGAATATGCATACTTTGCCTATTATACTGAAGATGTCATTAATATACATTTGATGTCTGTTTATTTTTTGTTTGTTTTAATAATATAATGTTATTGACAGTCTTTAGAATTTAGAAAAAATATCATTGTTGTTGATATATACAACAATGTTATACAGTTTATGTCGAGTGGATTTTTAAGGTTTTATGAGTTCTTAAATTGATTTCAGGAGAGCTGAGCCCAGGTAAAGACATGCAAGTGGCCATTATTATCTTGTAAATCATAGAAGTCATCACTTGCTTTCCTCAGTGAAAAGGGTCAACATTTCCAGTGAGTGCTCAGTTTTGTCACTTAATGCATCTTTATGCCATTTTAAATATGCTTTATTTTAGTAGCCACACTAGAATGACTTTGAAGCTGTAGGATGACTTTTTGCACTTTCTTGGCTATCACCGTAGGGCTGGATTAACACTTTGCTATGGCTTTAAACACACAAACTGCACATTGCATCTTTGAGGATCATGGTTGTATGTTATTTCTGACGTCGAAATACATTTGTCAATTGACCAGTATATGTGATTCTATTCTTAAACATAAGGTGGAGAATAAAAAATATGTAAACCTAATACTAGTACTGTACTGAAACTAGAAAATTTAAAGAATAGTACAATTTTGAAATAAACTTTTTTTTTTATGTAAAATCTATTAAATCTCATGAAATTTAGACATTGTATGTTGAATAAACATTTGGTCAGTGTCATTGACAGTATATTCACCTAGTTGTATTTACCTAGTTGTGCTTGCAGGGGGGGGGAGGGGGCGGTTGAGCTCTGCTCTTTTGGCCCGCCTCTAGACTGTCAATCAGCTGTTACTACTATTTTTTTCCCACATCACACACACACTCCAGGAAGCAGCCTGTGACAGCTGACTAACTCCCAGGTACCTATTTACTGCTAGTTAACAGGGGCATCAGGATGAAAGAAACTGCTCATTGTTACTCGCCGGCGCTGGGAAACAGTGATTACCTATCAGTGTCTACTGGAAGTGAAATGCAATTTACATTATACTGTACTGTACAGTGATCCCTGGGTAATGCGGTTATCATCATACAGTATGTTGATTTCAGTTATCATTGCCCAGTTTTTATACAATATAAATATTGTTATAATACATTTATATGGATATAATTGTGTTAACCTAGATCCATGAATAAAATTCTATTATCATTTTAAATTGCTTACTAAAGGTGAAGTTATAATGTACCACAAGCATGGCAATTATTGTCATAACAATTTGGTGCTTCCCACTGGTGTTTGAAAATATTTCTGGATGACATTAGTAGACAGAATAGCACAGGAATTGGTGTCAAGACACTTCCTTTTGAGATCTGCCAACTTTCAGAGTATCATTTGTATTAAGGTCTAATGTTCATGGATACGCACGATATTGCAAGAGTTGGTGACTTCATGAGTTTTTGTTTTCATCAGTACGTGCGTTAATTTGTGTAAGCAAGCAATGTTCATTCAGCAAAGTCTACAGAATCAATGTTCTGCGGATCTTTACAGGCACTCGACTCTTATGATTTGAGAGCTATCAAGACGTTCGATGTAACTAAAGCTCAGAAGTGTAAGTAAGATGGTGTATTCAAACTAACACAAATTCAAATAAAATAAGACTTTTTCAGCTTTATTAACAGTACAAGAAATATATGCCTTTGTCTGCAAAAGCTTGTTAAATTTTTGTGGTGTATAATATTTTTACAATTTGATCAATTTTGTAAACAAAAACAAAAATACCATTAAATTTAAGTTTTAAATCACACTGTGTGTGTGTACTGTACCCTAGGTTTCTTTTGGTCATATGTAAAACATTAACCTGGTTTGTCTTTTCACCTTCATTGATCTGCTGTTGGCTGGGTTATCTTTAGCTTTGATAACCATCTCTGGTAGAGTTTATCTTCAGTTTTGATATTTCCACAAAAAATATAATCACCGTAATTTGGTTGGATGTGTAATGATTCTCACATCGATTTGATATAATATATATATATACAGTATATATATATATATATATATATATATATATATATATATATATATATATATATATATATATATGTATGTATGTATAGTATAGTATAGTATATTAATATAATTAATTAGTATATGGTTTGTAAATACTATACTGTATTGTCATCAAGAATAGATTTTCAGTATTTTGATTTACCAGAGTTGTTATAAAACAATATTTCATTGATAGATATTAGGATCATGTCACTAATTGAGAATCACGATACAACCTGCCCTTAAGCCTTGCCTACTGTACTTGCTATGATATGTATGAACATTGAATGTCTTGCCACATCACTAATAAGTCACTATTTTATAAATGAATTGGTAAGCTGAATTTTGCTCAAAGAAATGAATTTTTGCTTAAACTTTGGCTTAGATATACAATATTATAGTTTGGTTTGTTTATTTGGCACTTTATGAAAATACTGTACCACTATTTTATTCGACTTTTGAAATACTGTGCTGTATTTATATACAGTATTTGTTTTCCTATTTTGTGATACAAAGATCAATACATGTATTTCTTGCCACATTAATATTATGTCATACTAAGGATTAAAATAATATATAATATTGATGTGATTGCATACACATTGAATATTATTAAAGTAATAATACTGTACAGTAGTACTACTCAGACTATTGTATTTTTAGTTGCTGTTCTTTATATAGTGTGCCTAAAAGGTCTTATGGTGTTATTGAGATAGTGATGAAATGCAACTTGCTGATAATTTCCGAGATTGGTTACAGTTCTTCATAACATTTTGCTATCAATTTTTTCTGTGAGGAAAATATTCAAGAACAGTCATGTATTCCTTAGTGCTCCTAGTGTTAGAGTTATTGTGAATGTTTTGCTCGGGTAACACCAAGACACACTGTCTTGAGCTAAAGACAGGATGATTTGATGAAGACATAAGTACAGTTTCTTAGAGAAGAATGCCAAACATCAAATTATCTTTAGAGGGAATGCAAATAAGAAATGAACTGTCATCATCAAGAAAAACCTTATGGAAAAGGCTGAGCACATTGAGAACCTGTGTATAATGAATAAGAGCATGGGTTGTCTTTAGCAGGGAGCCGGTTGGCCGAGCGGACAGCACGCTGGACTTGTCATCCTGTGGTCCTGGGTTCAATCCCAGGCGCCGGCGAGAAACATTGGGCAGAGTTTCTTTCACCCTATGCCCCTGTTACCTAGCAGTAAAATAGGTACCTAGGTGTTAGTCAGCTGTCACGGGCTGCTTCCTGGGGGTGGAGGCCTGGTCGAGGACCAGGCCGCGGGGACACTAAAAAGCCCCGAAATGACTGTTTTTGCAACCAAGACAAGAAGACTAGGATGTGATGTTTCCCTTTAGCTGGGATAGTAGTAGTATCAGTCATAGGAGACTATGGAGTTGCGCTCTGATTGTTGGTCTGGAGTGGCCTCTCCAGGGCACAAAGCCAGGGTAGGTTGATATGGAGGAGAAGCTGTCACCCAAGCAGGAGATCTCCCCTCTCCACGGGGCCGAAAGTCTCCACTTGAAAGGCAAAAGCCAATACGATTGGTTCCAGTGCCGTCGCAGGAACTGTCAAAACGAGGTTGAAGGCAACAATGAACTGCCCTATGGGGCTCCAGTTTCAGAGTTAACCTCGAAGTTGGTAAAAGAAGGCACAGTGACTCCAAACTCGGAGACTGCCAAGGTCGAGGCTGGAGAAGAACCACCCCAGCAAGGGCAAGAGTTACCCCAGCCTCCCAAACCAGAGCTTGGGCCGCACGAGCCCCAGGAGGTGGACTTCAGAGTCCTGCACCTATGGGTTCCAGACAGAGATCGTTACAGCCTCCTCTCACCCGAGACCAGCTTCCTTCAAGACCAAGCAGAAGGAAGAGTAATAATTAGTAATTACAACAATTATTATTATAATTATTATTATAATAATAATATAATTATTAATCTTTCTTCTGTACAGTAATTAGTAATTACAACAATTATAATTATTATAATACTAATAATATAACTAATTAATAATTATTACTCTTCCTTCTGCTTAGTCTTGAAAGAAGCTGGTCTTGGGTGAAAGGGGGCTGTGACGATCTGTCTGGAACCCATAGGTTCCAGACAGATCGTTATCCCAGTCATGAGCCATTCTTCCTAGAAGAAAAGTTAAAATGAAGGAGTATCTAGGGGAATTGTATTAATGGCTAACTGAGTTTTATGTTGCTTGGCCAATGTGATAAATTTTATTGACAATTGGGATAACTTCTATGGCAGATAACGAGATGGATACATGGAGAGTAGGTACCTATCTTGAGGTTATCTTGAGATGATTTCGGGGCTTTAGTGTCCCCGCGGCCCGGTCCTCGACCAGGCCTCCACCCCCAGGAAGCAGCCCGTGACAGCTGACTAACACCCAGGTACCTATTTTACTGCTAGGTAACGGGCATAGAGTGAAAGAAACTCTGCCCATTGTTTCTCGCCGGCACCTGGGATCGAACCCAGGACCACAGGATCACAAGTCCAGCGTGCTGTCCGCTCGGCCGACCGGCTCCCTAGCATGAATCTCCGAAACATGCTAATCTTTAGGAATTCTCAAAGAATTTTCAAGATGGTAGTTGAAACAGTGAAGGGCCATAAGCATAAACATTACACCCTAAACGTATATCACACAAAAGCAGGACTATTAGAAATAACCTATATGAATTAAATGTACTTGTGTGCACAAAAATAATAGCTACTACTGTGATAACAGAAACATGAATGAATGTTTTTCTGTCTGGTAATGTTGTCCAGAAATTGATTCAAAGTCTCGCAGTGTGACCAAATTGTCATTTGTTTGCTGCTAACTAGAGCAGTGTGGGTTACAGTATGACACTAGTTGGTCATGTGGACATTTTAATTTATTTATATATCTGGTGGATTGAGACACACAAGCGGCTACTTGGTAGGCCATTTGGATGAAAGTGTTTTTCTTTTAATGGGCATTTATATAATGGGGAAATCTCCTCTATATACATTTATTGTACATACAGTACATACAATAATGTATAATATAATTTTATTTACATTATACTGTACAGTATATAGAAATGTGCTAACTAGCTTGTGAATGTGCATATATGATTGTGTTTGTTTCTGTGACTGCATGCTTATTTTTGTTTGTGTATGCCAACATTTTTTAACGTGTAGATTTTGCTGCTGGTATACATAACCTCCTGTTAAATACTAATAAGTACTGATTCTCTGATTTTGGCCTCTAGCAATTGTATGTCTGAGAAGGTTGGAGATACAGTAGATGTCAGTTTTACAAATGAACCCCCTGTAAAGTTTCATATTTAAATTAACAACTTGTTTGCAATAATAGGCATGTCTGAGGGACCTGGTGTGTTGATTACTTGCCCGAAACTTCCCCGACCAACCCTTGCTACTCGAAGCAGATTATCAAGTATGACAAGTCTACAGGTATGTTCTCTTGTATCAATACCATGTGCCGTCACTCTCAAACTCAGTTCAGTATGTTTTAAGTAGCAAAATATTCTCTAGATACATGATAATTTATATTTAGTAGGAAGTTCAGTGAGCAATGGGGTAATCTTTTGATGACATACTATTTTGAGTAATATTTTAATTTTGCAATTATTCTAATTGTGTAAGCACTTTAGTTGATACAGGTGAATGACATTGGGGAAGTAATTAAATGTCTTAAGTACTGTATCCTGATAGAGCACTACTGCTGTAGTACTATGCTGCTGTGTTCTTAAGTGTCACGTCACTGCGCTGTGTAAAACTAGGCAGGAAAACTATGAACACATGAAGCTTTTTGACGAACCTGTAATAGAAATTTCTAGTCTTCTCAATTCCATTATTCTTATCTATTAGGGGTACTGCACCCCCTGTGTTATAAGAAGTGAGGTATTTGATGTAAAGTAGGCAGAGTGCTTCATATAAAGGAAAGGAAATATAATTATAATACTGTACTGTATATTATAATACAAGGAGGGAATTAAAATACTGACACAATCTAATTTATATGGGTTAAATAAAAAATAATAATTAAATACATGGGGTCAGTTATCGTGGTTATCTCGAGAGGATTTTGGGGCTTAGCGTCCCAGTCCTCGACCAGGCCTCCTTTTTGTTACACCCCCCCCCAGGAAGCAGCCCGTAGCAGCTATCTAACTCCCAGGTACCCATTTACTACTAGGTAACAGGGCATCAGGGTGAAAGAAACTCTGCCCATTTGTTTCCACCTCCACCGGGTATCGATCCCCGGTGGAGGATACAGATTTTATATCTGTATCATGGGATGCTTAGGATTTGTATATTTTAACATATTGTGAAATGTGGTAGTAGAAATACCTTTCTTCTTTGTCATTAAAAATTATTTAGTTTACCATTAAAATCTATGAATAATTGGTTGCCATATACTGTAGAATTACTTTCGATAATTCCTAAATTCATTATTTTTTAATTTATAAAGTTTGGTATATACTGTACAGTATATGCAAAGCAAACTGAATTAGCGTAATAACTTTTTCAGGCCAGCCTCTCCGAAGATGACCTCCTCGTTCCTCAGCTCAGTGGATCGGCCTCGCACGATTCTACAGGAAGAAGTAAAAAGCTTAAAAATATCGGGCTGCAGCACCCGCGGGCTATCTCCTTCCTCGTGCTGTGGTACATCTTCAGTGGAATTACCCTCTTCCTCAACAAGTATATTCTCACATACCAAAAAGCTGACCCCCATGTGCTTTGTACGTAGTTTCCCTCATCCTTCTCTTTGAAACTCTAGGGTAAATAGGCATTTTTGTTGTTTTGTGGATACAGTACCAGTTCCTGTGATTGTCAGCATCTATTGTCAGTCTTTTCTATTTAAAATAGAAGTACGGTGTATCTATAAATGTATTTTTTCTAATTGTTTTCACACATTATAGTAATTGTAATCAGAAAAATTGACCAGCTATTATATAAGCACTTATATTTTTTTACATAGAATATTGTATATTTATACAACAATATATTATAAGAAAACGTTAGATGATATACAGTACAGTAATGTGTTTTTCCATGATAGATATTATTTTAAGGGAAGCATGTTTCTTGGCCCTCATCATTGTGATGTACAGTTCTGTACTGCTGTGGGGTGCTGCAGTATGTCTCCCTCCCACTGACTTCTCAGTTCGTTGACTAAATCATGCTGTTTGAATTCCTTATTTATACCATCTATTCCTTCACAGTATTCAGCACTTACTTATATTTTCTCATATCTTTTGTTTTAATTTTTCATATCTATTCTATACATATTTCTTTTTCTGTTTCCATACACATTGCACAAGGAATACTACTTCAGTATGCTTAACAACCGTTTGTACACAGTACTTTGCGAAACACACTGCCCTGTACTTTCACTGCTGGCTGAAGCACTTGCTGAACTATTATTACTGCTATCTTCAAAGAATTAGTACAGTACAGTGTCAGAAAGTAACTTGATCAAAACCCTAGCCCTAACCTGCCAGAAGGTGGATAACTCAGGAACTGGCAGTCAGAGTGATTTGTAAACAACTTGAAATTGCTTATCACAGGGTTGGATACCAACCTCTGTGATAAGTTTTTGTGGGTTTTGTCTTGTGTATTATGTCTATACAGTACTGTTAAATCAAATTAATTTTTTATTTAATAAAATGTATTTTCTCTGTGTACCCAGCAAACTGGGTGCTGTGTGAGTAGGTGACAATATTTTTATCACTAGCTATTATTTCCTTACACTGTACTGTATCTTTCAGGTGGCGCGCAGATGATGATTACAATGTTTTGCGGGTTGGTCCAGATGCGATATCCCCTGGGCACGTATACGCAAATTAAAGGACAGCAGAGACCTGCCAACTTTCGGACAAGCATGTTTATCCTTGGCCTCCTACAGTTAGTAGCAGCACAAGTATTCATTATTATTGACCTTTCCATAATACTGTATGTATATCTTCCATTGATTTTCAGAAGCTTTACCTTTTTATTTTTTAACCTACAGAGCCATTGTGAAGTGCCCTAGAAGCCCAACAGTAGAGGAGCTCCTAACCTGTCCTTGATAATGTTTTGGGGGGCCCAATACTTAATCATTTTTGGAGGGCCTGACTCACAGTCGGGAATCCCTTCACCTAGCACTAAATAGGTACCCGGAAGTTAGGCAACTGTTGTGAGGTTGCATCCTGGGAAAAGCCAGTAGTTGGACCTTGGGAGGAGCTCAATACAAGCCTAAAGTATATAATATATACACAGGCTTCTTGTCCTTGACAAAATGAATAACACTGTTATTATTATTTGTTACATAGACAAATAAATCCCTTACTCTGGTCCATATAGTTTATGAAGTGGTATATGAAAAATTCCCCCCATCATTACAGATATTTAAGATTATCACACAATATTATTTCAGACTGGGAACCATAATGTTTGGACTGATAGCCATCTATTATGTTGCAGTAAGCTTCGCAGAAACTGTCAAGAGCTCTGCACCTTTATTTACTGTCTTAATTGCCTATTGTGTTATAGGTAAGTCATTTTGTTTAATATTCTCCTTTCCTAAGATATATTTGTGCTTATACAACAACTAAATTTAATATTTCTGAAGTTGTTTATATATTCAGTCTTGTGTAAATATTAGATTTGCATACTGTTGTACTGATGTATGAAATATTTCAAACTTACACATTTTATACTGAGTAACTATTAAGTGCAGTAGTAGGATGAATGGCTTAATCTTGAGGTTATCTTGAGATGATTTCAGGGCTTAGCATCCCTGCGGCCCGATCTTAGACCAGGCCTCCTTTTTGTTATACATCCTCAGGAAGCGGCTGTCTAACTCCCAGGTACCTACTTACTGCTAGGTAACAGGGGCATCAGGGTGAAAGAAACTCTGCCCATTTGTTTTCGCCTCCACCGGGGATTGAACCCGGAACCTCAGGACTATGAATTTGAAGTGCTGTCCACTCGGCTGTCAGGCCCCTTTACAGGGGCCTGACAGCTGAGTGGACACTTCTTATCCCAGAGAGTAAAGCTGAGAAATAATATGGATGATGGCCAGCACCACACAGATGTAAGGGATCATGGGGAGGATGGGGAAGAAGAGAGACCCGAGTGAAAATAACCATGAAATAAACCAGAAGGATACAATAACCAACAGAGAAATCTAGTGCGGGGAAAGATCAATAGGGTATCGATAAACAATCTTCAGCGTGAGACAAGTTCAACAAAGGATATTAATATTGAGAGCTCCCAGGCTTGCTGAGAAAAACAAGCCTCAGAAAGCTGGAAAGCAATGGATGTACCCTTTATAGAGAATCTCATTTGTACAAAATTTAAAACCTAACCCAGAAGCTGTGGCATTATTACAGAATGTGGCAATGTAAGCAACTCTTTTTATAGGAAACGGCAAGATGCACTAGGAGTAAGAAAAAGGAAGGCGTCAAACAGGAGTAGTGGTGAGCAAAGGACAGAACTGTAGCGATAGATCCTGAAGGGGATTCAAATGAAGAGGGTGAAAATAATAAAGTATTCAGTCTAGATAGGTACAACAAGAAAGAAATTGATTAATACAGTACTTACAAACGAGACCACAAAGAGTCAATCGTAATTAAAACCATAAACATTTTAAATGTAGCAAGATACAGAAAAAAATTTCTTTCCACTTTCTATGATGTATAACATGTCACTGGAAACGGGAGACTTGATAAATTTGGAAAATGGTCAATGGAAGCCCTGAACTGTGAGCCAGTGTCCCTAAATTGAGTATTATGCAAGAAAATGGAGATGATCATGAGAAAGAGGCACATTTAGAGACATGATACTTTGTAATGAACTATCACCATGGGTTCAGTGATGGTCAAATTTTACCTAGGAAATTTGATAAAATTTTATGATAGGGATGACATAAGCAGTCTCCTTTTGTATGATTTATTTTTTGGCGCAGTGGTAACATGCCCTGCACTTTACAGCGATTTGGCATAGGTTCATTTCCTGGCTGGGGAGGATTAACTAGGCACCAATCCTTAACTGTACACCTCTGTTCACCCAGCAGTGAATGGGTACTTGATTGTTAAATGATTGGCAGTTTGTATTTTAGGAAACTAGTGGGTAAGGCTTACCATGAGCTGTGGAAAGGGAAAAAGCTCCTATCCTGCTAACAGAAGCCACCAGTCATCTTTTTATGTACCCCACAAACAGATGATATGTCAGATTTTTTCCTTTTGTCAGCTCAAGATTGACCAAGTAGCTCGTGCTAGCAGTGCCGCCACCTTGCAACAGTTGGATGCTACAAGAGGGGAAAATTGGTTACACTATTGATTCGCTCGTATTCTTGTTTGTTTTGTTGACTTGCTATTGTTGATATTGTTTCAACCTACCTTTCTGGTCGCTGGTTTTCTCAAGTTAAGTGATTTTAGATCCTCTGCTCTTTGTACTTCTGTGTGGGAACCAGGTGTTGAACTCGAGTCTCTGATAAGTCTTTTAAAGACACACAAGGGCCTGGGTGGAGCTAATCAGGCAGTAAGCAAAAGGCATCCACACAGGACCCACCAAAAGAGGCATTTCATTACATTCAATACTAGTTTCTTTTTATTTTTCCTGCTTTTACAGTATAAGCATTAGTCCTATGTATGTCAGATTTTATGAAGCCCTCTTGGCAAAATGTCTACAAATACAGTAGTCTATTCTCATTTTGCTTTTTGTTTACATGATTATCATCTTCAACTAAAGATATTTTAAATGATGTAAGATTGACATCTTCTCAGGTGAACGAACGGGCACTTTTGTGTTCTTTTCGCTGATACCAGTCATGATTGGATTAGCGCTCTGCTCTAGTAATGAGCTCTCGTTCAGCATGATCGGATTCGTGTGTGCCTTGACAACTAACCTGTGTGAGTGCGTGATGAGTGTGGTGTCCAAGTCACTGCTCTCCAACAAAGTCTACATCTACAGGTGAGCTTCACTACATACCTTCAAACAATTAGTACAGTATATCTAAATAAATATCAAGACATTTTAACCTTTTTAAGAATGGGGGAATCTTATTTCAAATGGGTAATTAAGTCTTTATACTGCATTTAATAATGTTTTCACTCGGATATGTCACATACTGGTACAGTCAACGGAACAGGTAATTATTGTTTGTTTTATTGTCACATTCAGATACAACTAATAATAATGTTGGCATCAGTAATTAAAAGTGCCAATATTAGATTACTTTATAATAATACATGTAGATACTTATATATAAAGTGTGTAAATATGGTAATAAAAACAATAACAGTATGGTGGGAGGAGGAATGTTGGGGAGTGCGGTGTTGAAGGAGGGAGGGAGGTGGCATCTGCTAGCTGCTGTGTTGCTGCCAGTCTTGTTGTTTTGACTCACCATACCAACTTAGTGACTCATTATGATGAACACATATGTAGATAGATATATACAATGTGTGTATATAGTGTAATAACAGCAAAAACACTGTTTGATTGATCGTAGAATATAATATACATGTTACATATGAACCCCATAATTTTGAGCATAGCGATGTTCCACACATTGAACTATATAAATTCCACAAGTTACACACTTTTGAATAATATTACAGGAAAAAAAAACAGCGAAGAAACGAATGAGAAACGTCAAAATAATTGTGAAAAATTATATTCACGGCAATTGCTGCCCCAAGGGGTGGTGTGGTCGAGTGACCCCGAGCGCTCTATCGTTCAGTGTCCATAATTTGCTCAACTTCTCAGCTCCATCACTGCTAAAGTATGTCAATACAATAACACAGATATGTGTGAACATATCAGATTTGTTCTGGCCAATACTGATTGTGGCAGGGTTGTTGCCTGTCGTAGTTGTAGCTCTGTTGTGGGGTGTAATTGTACCGGTGACTGGTAAGTGAATGGCTCTTTCAACCAGTTCCAGTAACATACATTCCCTCTGTTCCACCTTCTGAAATTGCTTTTTTCTGGGTCTAAAAAATTATTTTATGTTCCTCCAAAGCAATTTTCCTGTTTGCCACGCTTAAAAAGTGTTTTCTCTTTCATGTGAAAGTCTGGGCAGCTGAAGTCATAGCATTTCCTTTCCTCAAGTGACATTTTGCACATGTCTGGATGGAAATACCTGCATGTTGATCCAAAACTACATTTCCCTCTCCTAAGTTCTACCCTCATCCCATTTTCTGGGGTGAGGTTAAACTCATTCTACTCCCTTTTTTCTTACCAGAATATCTATGTAAATGCCCATTGCATAGCGTTTGCAAATGTCTGTCTTTCTGCTATGTCTATCTCGCTATCAAGGTCTGTTGTGGTGTCTGTAACTATCGAGTTGTTGGGGCTGTCTGTTACACTTCTGCTGTCGGTTGGTTTTCTTAGTTTTGGAAAGATCTGATACCCAAGTTCCCCAATTCATAGAATGTACCAGATTCTTGTCCTGTCTTCAAGTAGGTTAGTGTGGGTCTTGGAGACCTCTTGTGATGATTCTTATAAGTTGGCTACATGCAGTACTGTCCTTTGAAACTAGAAAATGTTTCCTATTTTCTCTCAAAAATTAAAATTTCTGAAAATGATTTGCATTTACTTTGATGATGAACGTATTTTAAATTAAAATAGTGTTGTTTAGAGTTGAGTAAAATATTTTTCACTTAGCAAAACATAATTGTTTGATGGAGCAAATTATTTATTTTTATAATGTTGAAATATTTGTTGTAACGAGTTCATGGACATAATTTTTCCACAGTCCAGCAGAACTACAGTTCTATCCAAACTTAGCCGCTGTGGTGCTGCAGCTTCCCACGTGGTATTTCTTGGTAGATTTTGACAAACTACAGAATCAACTGGATCATGATCTGCTCTTTGCCATTATTCTGGATGGCATATCTTTCCATGGACAAACCATTACTGCATATGTGCTCATGTCCTATGTGAATCCTGTTACATATAGGTAAGTTTAATTTTTGACTTGTGTAGAATTGATAATAATTTTATCTTTATTTACTCCATAATTTCAGAATACAGATCATTCCTACTCTTCAGATGTGAAAATCTATGTACTGTACAGTATTTGTATTTTGGGACTTTCTTGGTTAATTTTAGCTGAAACATGTATGCCTTACATTTAAACTTTATACTGTATATGGTTTTGACACTTTGCATTGTGGTTTGCCAGTGTCAGTCATTGGCAACTCTTGGCAAAACAAAACTATTGCCTAATGTGGTATTAAACAAAATGTCAGAAATTCTTTAAATACTAGTCTTCACAGGTAAATATGAAATATATTTCATAAAGTATTGAGTATAATGAAATGCCCCTTTTGGCTTCACTTTGTTAGCTTCCTTCAGGGCACTGTCTGCATGCCAGGTCAACAGTGACAGTTTCGGTACACCAAAGACAAGTACCTTTCCTGACAATATTGTTTTCTAAAACAATGTGGCAGGAAGTTTGAGTGGATCAGAGATCAATCCACTACCATTATGAACTAGCAAAAAGCTTGAGAAATATCAAAACACACAATCTTCTTGAAAAGATATTTGGAAATACCAAACTGCCAAAGAGCTCTTTGAACCACTTAATCCCCACTATTACACCTTTCCCAACTGATCCTTCCCAAGGATGCAACCCCTCAAGCTGACTAACTCTTGGGTACCTACTTACTGCTAGGCGAACAGGGGCATTGGGTAATAGGAAACTCGCCCGGAATTCGAACCCTGAATTCTCTATTGTGAGTTGAGAATGAATCTGAATGTACTAACATTTGGCATATGTAAGTGGCATTTTCAATTCTTTGGAGATTCAAACAGTACTTTGATTTTGATTTGGGTCCAAGAGACTAGAAACGGGGCTAATTCTGGTTCTAGTATCTGGACATGTTTTTTTAACCCATAGTAAACCTTTCTAGCTGTGCACTCCAGTGTCATCCTACAGTTTAAAGATAATACATCCACTTGAAAGAAAAATAACAAATTAAGTAAAAATAACCTCATAAACTTAACACTCAAAGATATTATTTTCTTAAGATTTTCATAAGAAACCTTCCCAAAACCAAGAAAAAATTAATACAACAATATTTACTCTTTAATAGGGTGATCTTAAGACATCTTTCATATTAATTTATTTCTGGATTATATTACATGAGTTCTTGGGATTTTTGTCTTCATTATATGTGCTAGTGCAGGCACTATAAGTTTTATGACCGCTTATGTCCAGAGACCAGCATCTCACCTTGAGCAGCTTATTTCATTTTTGCCAAAGAATATATGTGGGGAGTGATTAAGCTTGCCAACATTGTGAATCAACTGTGAGTCTGACTTCTGCACAAGAAAACTTGAAACTTTGATTTAGGAAGACTGTTGTTGCAGATATCTGAAAGTTTTGGAAGGATAAAAAGTCAGGAATTTTATCAAATGACCACGTGGGTTTAAGAGGTGGGCAAGCCAGGCAAGCCAAGCAGATAGGAAACAGTGCCTGGGCAATCTGGGGAAATGGAGTAGAAGACAATTCTGAAACTAAGCAGGAGAGCCGTTTCCAAAACAGACCAAAAAGATAAACATTTTGGGGCATGCAGTGGCTCTCCTAAAAACAACCGTATCAAAGAATACATAAAGGTCATTGATGATGGACCAGACCTGGCACTGATCCACTTAGAAATTACTGGCTGCTGCTGCTTTCTTCTGCTCTGTGTTTTGTTGTTCTGTGTGATCAGATAGGTTCAGGAGACCATTGAGGTGCCAAGCTAGAAATCCTGAATTGAGTTTAATGACATGCCTATTTCTGGTGGGCCCCTCTGTGGCTCCCTGTTGCTTCCCTTTGCTTGTCAGCCGGTTTGGTTTTGGTTCTTGGGTGGCTCATCACCGAGTATTGTTTTGGGTTGGAAAACAGGGCTGCCATCTGGTGATGGGGAGGTATAACTGGCAGTGGTAGCTAGATTATGATAATTTAGTTGTTGCTTTCAGGTTTAACTATATTATTTTTGTCTTGTTTATATTATTTGTATCATTTGCATGCATGAAGTGGCTTGTTTTGGAGCACTCTACCTCTCTGATAGTTTTTCCTCTTGGCTTGGGTTGATCTCTTACCCCAGACTTCCTGTATACCTCTAATGAGTGTGCTAGATTTTGCTTCTGGTCTCCAGTAGGCTTTTATGACTCAAAAGGACCTGTTGGGTAATGATTGGTTGAAAGCTAACTAGATGGCTTGCTTCAGGGAGCCACAGAGGAGCCCACCAGACATTTCATTACAGTCAATGCTGGATTTTTATTCCATCATGTGTCAAAATAGCTCTAAGCTACTTTGTTCTATAGCTATTATAATTGCAAGTTATATATTAAATTTAGTGCCATTGTCCCATCTTTATATGGTATGTAATTTACAATGCTCCAGGGCTTCTAGGAGAGAATGTTTCTTTAATGTACAACTGTGAAATTGCAGGAATTTTGCATATAATAACTTTCCAAACCATAAACAATGTCTTGTAAAATTCCCTTAATTAGTTTCTACTCACATTTGATCTTACAACTTTATAAGCCTATGGTTAGATATCCATAGGACCTTTGAACTTCTTGGCCTCATGTGTAAATTTGATATAAAATCTTGTGATCTGTGCATGATAGTTGTGTTAATAAAATATTAAAATTCAAATTTCAGTGTTGCCAACACAACCAAAAGAGCATGTTTGATCTGGCTGTCAGTGCTCATGTTTGGGAACCCAGTCACGCTGTGGAGTGGTATAGGGACGGCAGTGGTAATAACTGGAGTTCTGCTCTACAGTAAGGCTCGAGAAGTTGACGCACGCAGGAGAGAACAATTTTCCATTACTGAGGAAAAGATGAATACTGTTAGATAGAAGTGATAAGTGATTTTAGTAAATTATATTTTTTATATCAGCAATTTTATTTATTGTTATTCTTGAAACTCTGTGTTTTATATTTGTGAAACTAAAATCCTTAAAGGAAATTTAACATCAAAGAAGAATTTGTTACTTTCACAGAAGTTTTTACATGAATAAACTGTGAAGTAGTGTGTGTGCAGCTTCTGCATCAGTACTGTGGGAACTATTACAGATGTCATAATTATGACTTGAGCTTATTTAAAAGTTTGCAACAGTCACATACAAATGAATTTATTCGCAAATTCCGATTTAAATTTTGTATATTTGTAAATCTGAAGCCGGTAGGCAAAAAATCCATTCCATAATTTATACTTGAGAAAAATGTAGGTAATATAGACTGTGTACTGTTAGCTGGATTTTCACTAGTTACCCCTCTTAGCGTCAGTAAATTATTTATCCTTAGTGTTTAGGTACCATTTATTAACTCATCAACTCTCAGAAATATTATTTTCCATAGTTTTGTCTATATATTGCCATTTGGAGATTCAGATATGTATTAACAAATTACTGCATTAGTTTCTATAGTTCAAACCGAGTGACTTCACACTGTTAATATAACGTGCAATTAATATACAGTATTAGTTTATATATTTTACACATTGGGAAATTTTTTTTCTTTGTACATTAGTATGTTGCCAGTGTGGTTATTGAGTGCTCTCAGGGCAGCTTAGGATTCCAGTATGAAATAGCAAACAAAAATGTTATTTTTTGTCACATTCCATCTCTACAGAATAATACAAAAAAAAATTAACATTACATCTGTAATAAACTGTTTAATTATAAATACCGCACTAGTGTCACGTGTGGTTTTAAGTGCCTTACAAAAATCTTTGCCATAATAAAAATCTTTACCTAATTATTTTTTTATTAACAAGCTTAGGTATACACAGCAATGTGCTGCTATCCTGTTTAGCAGAGATTATACAATGTAGAGAAAAAACTAGCTATAAGTTCATTTAATATTCCCACCTCACAGGACGGCTAGCTATACATGGAGTCAGAAGAGAACATGAAATGTAAGGCTATTAGCCTCTACTAGCAAAATCTGAGTACAACACAAGAATATCTTCCAATAACCCTGTGTGTATGAAATAATTACAAAGCTCAAAGTACCTCATACCATTTGGTCTGAAGTCACTGATAACAGGCCAATCACAGTTATAGTGTTGGAGAGTATGTCCTAGCTCTTGTACACATTGCCTCATGAAGACTTTGCCTTATAAAAACGTAGCACATAAAACTAAAAATGATTATTCCATTTAGCCTTATGTTCTCTTATTTCTAAGTGTTATTGCTGTACATACTCCCTAACTCTGAATGACAGGTTCACTTAACATTAACATAGTGAATTGTTATTGCATAGAAATTGGGAAAAAAGTACAGTATATTGTGTACTGTTACCTTTGTTTCTATTGTCTTCACCTTGGGTATAGTGAGGGGTATCGACAGCCTGTGCCTCACTGTTCACTAAAAGGGTTTTCTACAAAACGTCTTTACTAAACCACTTTGCATGTGAGGTGTGCGTCTTTGACAACTCTCTCCAATTCATAAGCACTGAATGGTTTCTAACTCCAGTCTAGCCTAGAGTCTGAAATGTTTTCAATCTTAATCATCACAAGTGCTTTCCCATTCCTCCCCCCATTTGAAACGGTACACTCATACTCATTGTATATTTCTCTTCCCCCTCCTCCTGACCATTCCCTGAGCCCTCAAGGTATTGCATTCTATTTTTGGGTGGGAAGGAAGAGGAACCCCTTGTGGCTTCCTGAAGCGCACTCTCGGAAATGGCTCCTAACTCCAGGTCACATTAGCAGTGGAGTTCTGAGAACACGGCCAGAACTTTACCCCCCCCCCCCTCGCAGAGGTGCAGAGTGCAGGTAAAAGGTATGCCAACCCACTCCCCCCAACAATGTAAACAAATGGCTGAATATCTCGAAACAATAACAAGCTTCTTGGCTAGAGTTAGATATGATCACTTACAAAATATTAACAGGAACCAAATTGACAGAGGAATTCCTGAAACTGGTAACATCATGAACAAGAGGACATAGATTCAAGCTAAGGAAACAAAGGTGCAAAAAAATATTAGACAGTTTTCTTTTGCAAACAGAGTGAGAAGGTAGTGGAGGCCAAAACCATCAGTAGCTTCAAAGTGTTATACGACAGAGTACTGGGAAGACGGAACATCACAAGTGTAGCTCTCATCCTGTAATTACACTTATGTAATTACTCGCCCAACAGTTCAGGGGGTCCATATAGTGTGTGTGTGTGTACTCACCTAGTTATGTTTGCGGGGGTTGAGCTCTGGCTCTTTGGTCCCGCCTCTCAACTGTCAATCAACAGGATTGATTTAATCAACAGAATTTAATTTTGTTTATTCCAGGGACTTATGAATGGTATCAGAAGTCGGTTATCTACGTACACTGTTCACTGATGGGTTCAGTGTAAATGCATGTATATACAGTACATACAATATGATTATTATTTTGTTTGTCCACAGTCAGCATCAACCTCTCAAAGAAAATTAAACCAATTATCCAACATAAGCATTACGTATCTGGAAAGGACATAGTATTGGAGTGGCAAGAGTGAAAAACTAGTCTAGCTTTGTTCCTTTTTTTGTCATTTAATGTAGCAAGTGTATATCCAGAGATGACAGGCTAAATATCTATTTATCAAGATAAACTTGTTGCTTAACACACACCGAGTCTTGAGCAACTTAGCCCACAGCTGCCTACATTATGAAGTACAGGTTTATATGGCTATATGGAATGTGAGAGCAAGAATTGAGAAATACCTGTTTACAAATAAACACGACATTATAAAAAACAGTATGAAAAATGAAAAGGTGACGTATAATGATAGAAAACTGAGACTGGTATACAAGATGACACAGATGGGTATACAAAAGAAAGTTTGGGACTTGTGGGATAAGTGGCCAAAAAGACCAGATGATTATAAATGTATAAATTCTGAAAATCTGGAAATAAAGTAAAATGGGGCAGAAAATAAATGAATTTACAGGTAATGTGAGCTCCATGCAATAGTAGAGTAAGAAACCATTCATGTGAAGTAGTTGACAAGAAATTTCACATCTCATCAGGGGTGCAGTGTCAATTTTATTGGTGCCGGAACTCTGGTGGACCTGCCAAAAGCCTGTTATTTTCTCTCCTGTTTCCATATATGTCACACGATTAAGTATTTTGTGTCTGTATTCACTAATTATCAAACAAATAAAGAAAAAACATCAATCATTACATGATAATGAGCAATATTAATTACATTGCATTAAGTACAGTATATATTTCTTAGTCTCTCTAAGGAGAGACTAAGGTTGGGAGACATACAACATTTAACTATATTTGGGAGGTCATTCCATAATTTGGGACCCTTGATTTGCAAAACTGCATAACTAACTGTACTCACCTAGGTGTGCTTGCGGGGGTTGAGCTTTGGCTCTTTGGCCCCTCCCCTCGACTCAATCAACCAGTGTACAGATTCTGGAGCCTATTGGGCTCTATAAAATCTACATTCGTTTTATGAGAATAGATTTAGAGAAGCAAAAGGAAATATGAAAAATACATGGAAGGCTATCTCTAACATTCTAGGGTCTAAACAACAATCACATAGCAAGCAGATAAAACTCTCCAAAAATGGTTACACATTTGCAACAGACTTAAAAATTGCAACTGAATTCAATAGTTTCTTTTCATCAATTGGTGCAAACCTTGCCAGAAAAATCCCAGAGACCCAGACACATGTCACTACATATGTCACCGGCAGCTATCCTAACTCTCTACTCCTTTTACCAGTCAGCCCAACAGACATTATATCCATAATTCAATTGCTTAAAACCAAAGCTGGGAACATTAATGAAATACCATCTATGATATATAAGAGTGCTGCCCCTACTCTTGCACTAGCCATAGCTCTGCTATTCAACAAATCTCTAGTCATACAGTACTGTACTTTCCCTGATATCATTGAAAAAGCCAGAGTGACGCCGGTTCATAAAGGAGGCGAGACAGCTGACATATATAATTACAGTACAGACCAATATCAAATCTACCTATATACTGAAAAATATTTAAAAAAATTATTTACAAACAGCTCTATTCCTACTTTGCAAAACTCAACATATTAAGTCCCTGCCAGTTTGGCTTCTGTTGCAGGCGATGAGTCACAATAACGTGGCTAAAGTATGTTGACCAGACCACACACTAGAAGGTGAAGAGACGACGACGTTTCGGTCCGTCCTGGACCATTCTCAAGTCGATTGTGAATGGTCCAGGACGGACCGAAACGTCGTCATCTCTTCACCTTCTAGTGTGTGGTCTGGTCAACATTGGCTTCTGTTCCCTCAAAAAAGAGCCATTATTAGTCTACCTGTACTTAATATAATCTACACAGCCCTTGACAAAAAAAATTTCCCAATTGGTCTGAGAAAGGCCTTTGATACTGTAAACCATAACTACCTCTTACTTAAACTTCATCACTATGGTATCTGAGGCCTTGCAGTGAACTATATTTGTTTCTATCTCAGTGACAGACAC
Source organism: Procambarus virginalis (assembly GCA_020271785.1). Classification (NCBI taxonomy): domain Eukaryota; kingdom Metazoa; phylum Arthropoda; class Malacostraca; order Decapoda; family Cambaridae; genus Procambarus; species Procambarus virginalis. The sequence continues at coordinate 25,245,573 of WNGS01001312.1, read as the reverse complement.
CAATACCTGGTTGATGGGGTTCTGGGAGTTCTTCTACTCCCTAAGCCCGGCCCGAGGCCAGACTTGACTTGTGAGAGTTTGGTCCACCAGGCTGTTGCTTGGAGCAACCCGCAGGGCCACATACCCACCACAGCCCGGTTTGTCCGGCACTCCTTGAAGGAAACAATCTAGTTTCCTCTTGAAGATGTCCACGGTTGTTCCTGTAACCAATATGATGGCTACATAGATTGCTACCAATATGTAGCCATCAATAACAAAACCTCTCTCACTCTACCATTAACAGTAGGAGTGCTCTAGGGCAGCATCTTTGGACCTCTCCTGTTTCTTATATAAATCATTGATTTGCCAAATGTTTCTAACATTCTTAAACTGATACTATTTGCTGAGGATACTATTTTCATCTATTTTGACCCCAACCCCCCCACACACTAAATAATATTACTGTATCAATAATGAATTAAAAAAAAGGTCCACTCATGGATGTCAACTAACAAACTCCCACTAAACATAGAAAAGACTTACTACATTTTATTTGGTAGTAAATCATCAAATCAAATTCAATTTCAGATAGACAATGTTAACATTAGCAATACAAATGAGGGAAAATTCTTTTGCCCGTACATAGACAAGAGACTGAACTTCAGCACCCACATATAAAACATAGCCCCCCAAAATTCTGAAAAACGATCGGTATACTTTCTAAAATCAGATGCAATATTATGTGCCCTCTGCTCTCTTCTCATTATGCTATGTGCTAATCTATCCCTATCTTATATAGGGTGTCTGTGCCTGGGGTTCAACCACTGCAAATTACCTCAAGCCTATAACTATAACAAACTGCCTTCAGACAACACTCTGTTTAAGCTTCTTAACATGCTAAACATATACTTAACAAGTCCTTAACTTGTATACCATGCAAGGTGATGGAGAAGATTGTGAGAAAAAACCTAGTAACACATCTGGAGAGAAGAGACTTCGTGACAACCCATCAACATGGGTTCAGGGAGGGTAAATCTTGCCTTACAGGCTTGATAGAATTCTACGATCAGGTGACAAAAATTAAGCAAGAAAGAGAAGGGTGGGCGGACTGCATTTTTTTGGACTGTCGGAAAGCCTTTGACACAGTACCCCATAAAAGGTTGATGCATAAGCTGGAGAAACAGGCAGGAGTAACAGGTAGGGCGCTCCAGTGGATAAGGGAGTACCTAAGCAATAAGAAGCAGAGAGTTACAGTGAGGGGTGAGACCTCAGACTGGCGTGAAGTCACCAGTGGAGTCCCACAGGGCTCTGTACTTGGACCTATCCTGTTTCTGATATACGTAAATGATCTCCCAGAGGGTATAGACTCATTCCTCTCAATGTTTGCTGACGACGCCAAAATTATGAGAAGGATTAAGACAGAGGAGGACAGCTTGAGACTTCAAGAAGACCTGGACAAGCTGCAGGAATGGTCGAACAAATGGCTGTTAGAGTTTAACCCAAGCAAATGTAATGTAATGAAGATAGGGGTAGGAAGCAGGAGACCAGATACAAGGTATCATTTGGGAGATGAAATACTTCAAGAGTCAGAGAGAGAGAAAGACCTGGGGATTGATATCACGCCAGACCTGTCCCCTGAAGCTCATATCAAGAGGATAACATCAGCAGCATATGCCAGGTTGGCTAACATAAGAACGGCCTTTAGAAACTTGTGTAAGGAATCTTTCAGAACATTATATACCACATATGTCAGACCAATCCTGGAGTATGCGGCTCCAGCATGGAGTCCCTATCTAGTCAAGCATAAGACTAAACTGGAAAAGGTTCAAAGGTTTGCCACCAGACTAGTACCCGAGCTGAGAGGTATGAGCTACGAGGAGCGACTGCAGGAATTAAACCTCACTTCGTTGGAAGACAGAAGAGTTAGGGGGGACATGATCACCACATTCAAGATTCTCAGGGGAATCGACAGGGTTGATAAAGACAGGCTGTTTAACACAAGGGGCACACGCACTAGGGGACACAGGTGGAAACTGAGTGCCCAAATGAGCCACAGAGATATTAGAAAGAACTTTTTTAGTGTCAGAGTGGTTGACAAATGGAATGCATTAGGAAGCGATGTGGTGGAGACTGACTCCATACACAGTTTCAAGTGTAGATATGATAGAGCCCAATAGGCTCAGGAAACTGTACACCTGTTGATTGACGGTTGAGAGGCGGGACCAAAGAGCCAGAGCTCAACCCCCGCAAGCACAACTAGGTGAGTATATACTCACTCCACACACTCTCATGGGGTCTGGATAAGGATTTGGGATGGGACGGGGGAGAAGGAAGGAATGGTGGCCAACCACTTGGACGATCGGGGATTGAACGCCGACCTGCGCGTAGCATATCCCCAGTCAAACTAAATCTGTGTGGACACTCCATGCAAATAAAAGTGCCCAGTCTCTGGAACGCATTCCCTGATGAATTAAAAAATGGTCCAACCTATGCCCTATTCAAAAGTGAAACCAAAAAGTATCTAATTTCATCCAGTTTCCTATCTTGTGCTTCAAACACACACTGTATCTTGTACTACCCATTTCCCCAATATTACAACTTAATCTTTACCATTGTAATCACCCCTGTCAATTTATATTGTTGATATAAAACTTTGCTACAATGTACGTTTTCATCTTGGCTGGTAAGTTAGATTAAGGACCGTCCAGAGACGCTATGCGTGTTAGTGCTTTTGTAAGACTAACAATACCAATCTTATATAATCTCACCAACCCATTGCACCTTTCTTGTGAATAAATTATTATTATTATTTGAAAGTGTGTATGCCTCCACCACATCACTGCCTGTCCATTCAGCATCACAATGCTGTACAAAACATGTTAGTACAAAAGTTGTGTATAAAAATAGTCAGCGATTGCAAAATTATTCGCAATATTTATTATGCTTAAGTCTTTTATGTTCAGTTCCGGTATTATGCACCCCGATCATGTACTCTTGCCGTGAGCCACTGGCCCCTCAGGCACATTTATAATGGCCTCAACAAATGCATACGTGTCAAACTAAGCAAGGAAAGTAGAACTGAGAGAGTTTTAGAGGATTAATGAACTAGTTGGGGAAAGCGAGTGTCGTGAACACGTGGTGGTGATGCTGTCACGGTAGGTGTCGCCACTTGCCTCACTGCTCCACACGGCACACACACACACACACACACACACGCTAGTCCCCGTCTGGTGGTAAAACAAGGGTTGTTATAGAGGTTGTAGCGGGGAAGGTATTTGGTTGTAAAGGTTGGCGCGCTTTGTGTGGTTGGGGCGCGCGGCATTGTGGGAGCGGCCAGGTCGTCAACATGTCCGACGTGGAGTGGGGTGAGTCTCGCCGCCTCCCAATATTTCTCTTCCTCTCTTGCCTAAATCTCCTTCAGGGACCCGCCACACACACCCCTCGGGACTCTCGCTCATCCATCGCTCTTCATTTGCAGATGCGGACGATTACGAGCCGCCGACTGCAGCACCTCCGGTGCCCACAGACAAGTGGGATGGCGAGGACGAGGAGGACGAGATTAAGGTGAGCCCCAGAGTGTGTGTGTGTGTGTGTCCAGGGCTGGTCTGGGGGCCAGGCTGGGGCCTACGGACCTGCAGGGGCCCTCACCTGGAGGCCAGGCAGCCTGGCCCACTTGCTGGGGGAGGAGCGAGGCTTTGTGGAGTTGGTAGTGGGTGGACCTAGAGCGCCAGGCCCCTGCAGGCCACCCTAGTGAAAGTTGTGAGGGTTCTCCATATGTGTGGTGTTCTCCAGCACCAGGCAAGCACACGCATTGCTTTCACTTTGTGGAAATGAATAGGTGGTTGAAGATAGTCATTCTGATTCAATTGTGGCTGGGGATAGACAATTTTATGACCAATTGTAAGCTGTTAGTCAATTGACTGTACTAAAATTATAATTGGTACTGATGTACAATAGAAATTAAGTATTAAGAATTCCTAGTCCATTCTGGCCTATACATTGTCTAAGAGAAAAAATGCAGTGATGAGTTTTGTGCTGTGCTCCACGAACCTTAACTCTCCTAGCCAGGCCTTGCCGTACCCAGGCTCTTCTTAGTGTCTGAGCAGCAAAATTATAAAAACCGTTTTGTTGGGTATATAGCTCTATAGCCTATTATTATTTCTACCTTAGAAACTTTGTGCACTATTTTTTGAGATATATACAAGACTTGTTACATTCTTGTACAGCCACTAGTACGCGTAGCATTTCAGGCAGGTCCCTGGAATACGATCCCCGCCACGAAGAATCGTTGTTACAACCAAGTACACATTTTACTGTTGCGTTAAACAGAGGCTACAGTTAAGGATTTGCGCCCAGTGAATCCTCCCCGGCCAGGATACGAACCCATGACATAGCGCTCGCGGAACGCCAGGCGAGTGTCTTACCACTACACCACGGAGACTGTAAGACTGGAGACTATCCACTTACCACTACACCACGGAGACTATCGTAGACTGGATGTAATCAGTGGTTACAAAACATGAGTGTTTTGACTTGACTTCTTAAAATGATAATGTGGGTGAAATGTGCGCCAAATGTTTGCCAAAGATGTGTGAAATATGTGCCAAATGTTTGCAAAAGATGTGTGCAAAATACTGGATGATGAAATGACTCCATTCACATTATTTTTTGTAATATTTCAGCTTGCAGTGTAATTTGGATATTGTATGCCATTAACCCAGGCAGTCGAGGAGTTTTATCAGACAAGATGTTCTAAAAAGATAGAAGTAGGCTTTAACTGACTTCTATAATTGATGATGCTAGTGGCACTAAGATTCAATTCTACCAATGAAATCTTGCAACCAACAGGGATAAATATTGCTGTAGATAGTTACCTCAAAAGTAAGAAATCTATCTCATGACATCCTGGATCACCCCAGAGGCACGACTTACCAGTGTATAAAGATAAGCTAGTAAGTTGAACAAACTAGTCTGCCTGAACCCGTGGTCCATTGGTAGGGCGTGCGTCTGGAGTTTACCTGTCGATAATTCTGAGGCTCGATGTGCTTGTGGCCCAGTCTATACGTAGGCCTCCTGGTTGTAGTCTATTCAATCAAGCGGTTTGATACGGCTGCTTGCAGCCTAATCTATGAGTCATAACTCTGTTGATCAGGTATTCTTTGAAGGCGTTTGTCAAGTTCTCTCTTGAACACTGAGGAAGGTCTGTCAGTTATGCCCCGTATGTATAGAGGGGGGGGGGGTGTTGAAAAGTCTTGGGCCTTTGATGATTTTTTTCAACATCCCCAGTGCCTAGATGCACCTGTCTGGCTTATTACTGGTAGGCCCTGGTATTCCCTAGTGAGTCTCTTGTGAGGTCAATTATACATAAAGGACAGCCTGTCAAGCCTTTTCTTGCTCATTGAGAGTTTGAACACGGTTCGTCACTTTTGCTACATGACGACAATCACTCTGCCTCCGCCATGCTGCCTGTTGGATTGTTGACTTATGATCCTGATCCTGTCTCTGAAGTAGAGGCATTTCAGGCAGCTGCTGCTAGGTTTTTCCAGTTGCAGCATTAGTGGCTTTGTGCTCAGATAAAAGCCCTGAAATTGCACCATGTGGTGCATAGGGACTCGGAATTGGATGTGTTGGTGATATCCACCTTGGCTCTGGCTGTGCCTCCACTTCCTTTCCAGGCAGGTGTGGTTTGCCCTACTTCAATTCCTTCCCTCATGCTTCCAGCTCCAAAATGTCTTGTGGGTTGGGGGGGGGGGGGAATCTGCCAGAAAGCTTTTTTTTTATTACATTAAACATAGTAGTTTTTTGTACTTCATCTGTTCTATAAAGAATTCATCTACAGACATTTAGACCCCAAATTTGTAGTCTGCCTAAATCCCTAACATAGAAAATGTAAAATGATCAAAACTTTTCATCACTGGATTACTGGCAGACCATATTAGCTTTGAGTATATATTATTTGTTATTTTGCAGATATCCTTAAAGATAAGTTTAAAAGTTATGCCATTTTTCTTTTTACTGGTGCATAGAATGATCACATGTGCATATTTTAATACAGTACTGTTACTTTTGATTTTGGACGAATAATAAATGTTAAAATGTTTATAAACATTCGTATATTAATCTACATCATCCATGATCTATTATAAATTCACCAAATTTGTAGTAATAACGCAACAAATAACTAGAAAATGCAAAATGATTGTCAAGATTTTACGGGTCGCTGAGCAGGGTCCTGGGGAGCCCAAAACATTTATGAGCAGGAACGTATGTAGAGGCCGGAATGCAAGTGTTAATATCCTAATGTAAGCTTATATTCCTATACTATACTTATTATATTTACTGTAGTCATTGCATGTGTGTGTGTGTGTGTGTAATTCATGATGCCACTGTTCATAATAAAAGATATACCATTCCCATAGGCAAGTTGTCACTGTTGATTCACTCCCCAGCTCTTATCCTATCCTCAAGTTCCATGAAAATGCAATAGTCAAACTGGCTTAACGCTTTCTTCTGATAATTACCTTCCCTCATTGTCATTGACTGAAATAAATATATCTGCACTAATTCTTACTTGCCAGCCACAAACTTAATGCACAAAATTCTGTTCATGCATGACGTAGCCCTTGCAGGCACATAATGAGCTACAGCATATTGCCCTCTTTGGCCAAAATGTGAGCAGGAGCTTTAGTCATTAATACTGTGGAGATTTATCAGGCACCTCCTAATAAGGAAATTCCTTACAGGCTCGAAACCTTGCTGGTCATGTGAGTACAAACTCTGAATTTGTTGCAGAAAAAAAATGGGAATCTTTCATTGGCTCTATTTTTAAAGGGTTACGTATCTGGGCAGAAAGGTTTTAACGCTTGAGTGTCATCTCAATTAAGTCATTATAGGTATTTTTAAGATGTTCCCAATTGAAGTTCATTAATATTAATTAAATGCTGTCAAAATTTGTATTTGTTTTCCTTAAAAAAAATAACACCATTGAAATGTCTAATACAGTATGTGACGATTAAAAGTTAAATAACTTGTCACTTTCATTTGTTCTGATTAGTTGGTCAGCTAATTTGAATTAACTATTTGAACATGCCATTAATTATAGTTATACCGTAATATTTATTAAGCCATATGAATATAGTACTGTATATTGTAAAGCATATCTGTATATGCAATATACACCAAATTATGCTTATATTTAAAGCTTGAAGTTAGCATATAAAGGGAGAAATTGGTCATTTTGATATTGTGTGGTATTAAATGATTACATTCCAGGGGAACTGGAAGCTATTTTGCAGAGATAGCTTCTATTACTGAGTCACATCAGTCATAGGCATCCTTTTGGCCTACTGGAGACCAGAACCTGGCCTCCCCATCCCTTAAAGAGGAACCGAGCAGAGGATTATTACGATCACCCTCGTATGGGAAGCAACCAGGCAGCAGACGAGACAATACAGACAACTGCATGGTTCATAAAAATGAAGCACTTGAACAGTTTAGTCAACAGACATTACAGAAGAATTGCTCAAAACAAAAGTTCATATGAAACTGGGTATGAAATACCCCATAGTGTGCCTTCTTGCCTTCCCTAGTCAGTAGTCATCTCTTCATAGCACGTCCCACTTTTTCTCCAAGATAAGTGGTGGCCATCCTTTGGAATCTGTCGTATGAAGGCCATTTTACTAGTGTATCAATCCTAATTTTTGGGGTTTGCTCTTTGTATCCAGATTTAACCTGTAGGTTTTTTGGTGTCTGTTCTTCCAGGAAACATCCTTAATTCCTGGGTGTGCTGGTTGGATAGTTGCCTTCAGGCCCTGGCAATCTCCCTGCTGGTTTGTAGTGTAGCTCATCATGGATAGAGCTGTTGAGCCCGCTCACTGCATACGTGAAAGCTGCTCTTCAGTTTTGCTACTTACCGACAATCATTGTCTTCACAGTGCTGCTTGCTGTATCGATGACACCTTCGACACAAAATCCTGCGGCATTTGTGATGGGTCTGTCTTGTCAGTGACTGCATTTGGACAGGAGGCTTTTCAGACAGCTGCTGCTTTATAGGTTGTTTTTTTCTCGCTTCCACGGTTTGCAGCATGGTGCTCATTTGGATGCCCCGGTGTTGGCCCCTATAGCATTTGGGATGTTGGTTTTGGAGAATTTGAATTTTACCTGGTCTAAGTTTACTCTTCCCTCCTCTGTTGGTGTGGTGCACTCGGTGTATAGTCTTCCCCTCCCCTGGTTTAGGCTCCAAAACGTCTGAGAGGGTATCGGAGTCAGGTTACTATGAATGTAGGTTGGCTGACTCTGGGGTTTGGAAACTACTGGCGGTTTTGGCAGCCACCTCCATCTGGCTAAACTTATTCCAACCATTTACCACTGTTTGCAAAAGAGGGCCTTCTAAATTTTTTGTTAATCCAAATGTTAATCATTCATAACGCACAGATATGCTACTTATGATACCAAATCGTGTAATCTACCCAAAGGTCTGCAATGAGGAGTGGAGGTCGACCTTCCGAGGACATGCCCACTTGCCAACGTGCCAAGGGCTCTCACTGGTTTCAACAATCTAGTCTGGCTTGCAGATCAGAACTAACCTCTACTCACTTGAGCCAAGATCTCGACTCTGAATTCTACATCTCAACATGTCCTGTAACCCTCCACAACACAAACCATTTGAGGAGTTATGCAGTCCCTGCTTGTCTTGGCCTGCCAACACCCTCTTTTTCTTGAGGGTTTGACTTGGGTTCTTTCGGAGCTGATCATTTGTTCGCCATGGTGTGGGATATGCCTTCCCTGTTTTCTATATTCACCTAGTTGCGTTTGCAGGGGTTGAGCTTTGCTCTTTCAGCCCGCCTCTCGACTGTCAATCAACTGTTTACTAACTTACTTTTTTTTCACACCACACACACCCTAGGAAGCAGCCCGTGACAGCTGACTAACTCCCAGGTACCTATTTACTGCTAGGTAACAGGGGCATTCAGGGTGAAAGAAACTTTGCCCATTTGTTTCTGCCTGGTGCGGGAATCGAACCTGCGCCACAGAATTACGAGTCCTGCACGCTATCCACCAGGCTATCAGGCTCCCTGGTAGCCAAGACTGTGATGGCATTCTCTTGCCACTGGTGGCCTGCCTGTTGCTCCAGTTCCCTGTGGGTTGGAGGTGGCTCCTTGTATTATTGAGTATTTTTAATTTTTTTTCTGGATACTTGTTTGGTTTGGGTTTGTTCAGATTGAGTGCAAATTGTAGGATTCAGTATTACCTAGGTTAGGTTCTTACTTCTGTATTAGGATTAGATTCCGTTCTGTTTCTATTTTTATCATTAACCCTTCAATTGCGCATCGCATCATATGATGCGTTGACCGACTTGCAGAAAATTGCGCGTTGCATCATATGATGCGTTGGAGTACTACGCAAGATTTAAATGGCCCGCGGATACACGGGGTTCACCACACCTTCATCAGGGCTCTTGTAAACAGACGCCATTTTTAAAAAAAATCGTGGGCCAAACTCCCGGGTGTTAGGGGCCTCAGTATCGAGTAAGCTACCAAGCCTGACGCACGCAGTATGAGCTCACAGCACTGCTGTTCAGCTTGTGACCACAGCATCGCCTAAAAATGCCATAATATACTTGTTCATGCTATTATGTAGTGATAATATTATTACAGAAGACCCCTGACTGTGATAAAACTGACCATGGGTCTGATAATAAGAGGATTGTGATGATATTTAGCGCTGTGCTCCATGGAGGGAGGAGTAATGCTGTGGGAGGGAGGGTGGTGGCGTTGTTATCTGACTGTGTGTGGCCACCTTTTATTGACTGCACTCACCATACCAGCTTAGCGGTTCGTTATGGTGAACACAAATGTAGCTACTTATATATAACGTGTGTATAGAGAGTATAAACAGCAAGAGTAGGAGGTTGGGAGCCGCCATTTTGGTGAGAGGAGCGTCGTCTGCAGGAATTATCGTGTTGTTTACTGGTGATCACGTCTTTGGGCACCATACCAGTTTACTTGTACAAGTTTGGTGAATAAAACCGGTAGATATTTATATATAATGTGTGTATATAGCGTAATAACACCACAAGCAGTATTGTTGGAGGAGAAATATTAGTGCGTGTGGCCTTGAGGGCGGCAACCATCAGCTGACTGTGAGGTCCATCAGTGGCAGTGGCAGCCAGTGGCGGGCTGCCACTGCCACTCAGCATACCAACTTAGTGGTTCGTTATGGTGAACACGAATGTAGATACTTATATATAGCGTCTGTATATAGTGAATAAAAGCAAAAACAGTATTGTGGGAGGAGAATGTGGGCGAGTCAGATGACTTGAGGGAGGGCGCGAGTGGCTGGCTGGTACACGGCGGTCACTCCTCGTTACTTTTTTGACTCGTAATAGCAACTTAGTGGTTCGTTATGGTGAACAAAACATGCAGATACTTATATATAACCTGTGTATATAGTATAACAACCGACAAAGTATTTGTTCACTGTTTGATGAACATAATTGAATCAACAATAAGCACACCATATTTTTGAGTACAGCGATGATTCACCCATTTCATTATATAAATATATCACACTACACACTATTGAATAATATTACAGCAAAAAAACTACGAAAAATCAATCAGAGACATTGAAATAATTAGGCAATTATCTCTTTGTGGCAACTCCGGCCTGACAGCTGGCGATCAACAGACCGCCTGGGACGCATGCTGAGTGAGCGCCTGTTTTGTGCCAGACTTCCCTGCCCTATAGCGGCCAATATATTCAACTTACGATTTTTTTATTATTTTTCCCGTGATCAGTGAACACAAATTAACAGGTTAGGAAGAAATTTTTTTTTTTTTTTTTTTTGTATGCGCCTGTGGGTGTCAAATGGTATATAGCTATTCGCCATTTAAGGGTTAATTTCTTTATTTTTAACCGTAATATTGTTTAAAAAATGCAAGTCGGCAATCAACCTGGGCATTTTCCACGGCTCCTCCACTTCCAGCAAATTGGCCCGACAATGTGCTTTGCTGGCTCAAATTTCTCTGATCTTATGTCTGGAGTCTTTGATGCACAGGTATAGCCATTTGTATGGTTGGTTATTGGTGTCCCACCTGCATCTTTCCTAGCAGCAGCAGTATGAAATTGCCTGGTGATGCTTTTGCCACTACCTGTCTCTCTTGATTTTGGTTTCAATCGGGTTTGTCATCCTTTATACATGGTTGTATCTCGATTGTACCTTGTCCAATACCGTTTCCTTATTGTTCGATGTTGTTGGGGCCCTCTATTGCTTGTGTTCAGTGTCAATAACTCCATAGTGTTATTAAGTCCCTGGTGGATGGTTTATTTGCAGTCCTCTTTTCTGGTGAAAAATGTGCGGAGACTTCCAGAGGGGTCCTTTGGTGAGTGATGCTTGGTTGGTTTGGCAATGGGTACACCATTTGTAGTTTTCTTTGGTTGCTCTTTGCCACTACCTGCAGCCTCTGGTTCTGCCTCAGTGGTTGCATACCTTGTTGGTTTGACTCAATTTCCTTCATCCCCTGTTCAAAGGCTTACATTTCTCGGGTCATCCGCTATGTTATAAAGTCTAGCCAGCTTGCCGTCTACCCTCGGCCTCATGATGTTTGCAAATACAGTATACTCCTCTGGCTGCAGTGTTCTCTAGCATGTTCTGGGCTGATAATTGGGCTCAGAGATTTCGTTGTTCTAGCAGGATTTTGACGTCTCGGATTGTCAATGTTTCTGGTCCCAGTTGGCTGTGTGTTGCTTTGGGTCTTGTCTCTTAGCCAGGGTTATGTTCTTTGTCCCAGTGCCTGCTACCTCTGCTCCTCCTCAGTAAGTGCCACTTTTGTTCTCTGGTTTGTTTGCTTGATGGAGTCACTGGGAGCTACCCAGCATTGAATGTTATGAAACTTTTTATTGTTGCGATAGTTGGAAGTATGTTCCCGCTTACCACCACCACCACTCATCATAATGCTATCCTTCTCTCTTCCCTCCATTTTCCTGCCATCATATCCATGCTGATATTCGTTGTAGCTATTATGTTTTTATTTATTTTAAAACCACATGTTTAATCTTGCTCCTTTTGGTATATAAAACACAGGGTGATTATAAAGTGAAAAAAGTGTAAAATAATATTGAACATCATTGAAATAAAATTGGGTACCTTTGATTTCTATATAACTCAGATCTGGGGCTGCCCCCATATCATTCAAATTTGTGATATCTGAATTGACAGTATTGGCTGAAATTTGAGCAACACTACTGCAAAAAAAAATAATAATAACTAGGAAAGTACAGCCAATATTGATACAGTACTTTGGTACACCTCTACAAATACATTACTTTTAATTGTACAAACTTTTTTTTGTAATAAGTCTATGAATGACATTTTAAATTGCCTTCAGGACAACTGGGATGATGAGGATGAGGAGAAAGAAAAGGCAGCGACGACAGACACTACTGTACTTTTAGTTAAAAAGAAAAAGAAAAAGATAGCGGATATTATTGCAGAGAAAGAAGTAAGTTATTAAATTACTGTTATAGGATTATTATGGGATGTGCATAGTAGGGGTGTGCAATGGTTTGTCATGTAAATGTATTTTTTTTTTTTATCAAGGCCCTTGTTCAATATCGACTTGTGATAATTTGGGGTTACATCTACAGTACCTTATCTTTGAGTACTCTTTTTCATGATCCAGTATGTGTTTGTATTCATTACAATTATATGCTCATTACTTTTGTGTGTGGTGGGGTTGGGTTCAATTTTGGGTTGTAAGGTGATGGTCTGCAGTCTGCATTTCCTCACTACTGGTGGGGGGTGACAGAGGCTCTTGAAGTTGCAGGTTTCAAAAATTCCTTTGTCAATTGTGTATTCCTGTCACATTTATATATGATCATATTGTCTCTCTCCCTTCTATCTTTCAGCTTTGACATATTTAATGCTGCAAGCCTTTCCTCATAGTTTTTTCTTGAAGCCATTTAATAGTATTGTATGTCTTTGCATGTCTTCTAGTTTATTGATATGCTGCTTGAGATATGGACTCGGCATACATGACAACTGCATATTCCCGTTTTGGTTTCGTAATGTACTGTACTGTAATGGATAGTGTTACACTCTTTACTATTTCCCCATTTATATGTTTAAATGCTGTTCTAAATTTGCTAGTGCAGTTTATGCCTTTCTCAACATTTTATGTGATCCTTTGGTGACCAATCCAGAATTATCCTAGATATCAGGATGTTCTAGATAGATATTGTCAGTTCCTTAGTATTTTTCACATACCTAGTATAGTTTAAAAGTTGTACCTAATGTATCCTATCTTTGACACATCAGTACAACTTAAGATTTTTTATATATAAATAAAGTGAGACACTGAAAAATAAATGGAAAATTAAGATTAATAAAATTTTTCTACTGAAAAAGCTGCTACTTCTCTGGCCCACTATGGCTAAACCACAAGACGTGTTTGGAGTTTTTGTTCCCCTTGGATGCTAATTAACAATGTCAAAACTAGACAATACACTAATCAGTGATGTGGTGGAGATAGACTCCATACACAGTTTTAAATGTGGATATGATAGTGCCCAATAGGCTAAGGAGTGTACACTAGTTGATACAGTCGAGTGGTGGTACCAAACAGCCCATGGAGGCACAGTTAGGTGAGTGCAGGCTGTCAATAGAACTTCCTCTGCTGCTGATGTTATCTATAGGAACAGCTGAAATAAGTCTGGTGTATACCTTACATTCATAGTGGTATGCAACACCAAATATGAAACTACTCCTGTGGAAAGACACTTGTAAGGGCACTCAAAATACACATTCTCTGCAGTACTGCAATGGAAATTTTGAAGGGTTGTATAAATTGTAATCAACACCATCTGAAGAATTATCTTAAAAAATGTGCTGTGGATAGAAGTGGATAGAAAACAAGGAATACTCTAAAGTTTCAGACCAAGGATAGACAGTGGTATGGGATGTTTATTAATATCAATATTGGTAGCAAAAATAGGTCTGAGAGAGATTATTAGGTATAAAGAATGGCTTATTGTAACAGATTTTATAGTANTTGTGTATGGTGCCGAGGAATTCCATAAGTTCCTTCCATAGATATGATTCGAACTGTCGTCCTTGGTCGGTGATGATGACAGAGGGGCTACCAAAACGGGCGACCCATCCAGAGAGGAAAGCCTGGACTACGATTCAGCTTGAGATGTTGATTAATGGGATTGCTTCCGGCCATCTGGAGAATCGATCGATGCAGGTGAGTACATAAGAATATCTCTTGGCCGACGGTAATGGTCCAACGATGTCTACATGCACCACCTCGAAACGGTCAGAGGTAACGGGAACTGTTGAAGCGGACTCTTTGTTGTGACGATGTGTTTTCGCTCGCTGCACTGGAGACATGAGCGAGTCCATCATCGAACATCAGCATTGATTCCTGGCCATACGACGACGCTCCGTTAGTAGTTCTCTGGAAGCACGTACTCCTGGGTGTGCTAGGGAGTGAAATACGAGAAACGTTTTCCACGCACTGAGCTAGAATGTAGGGCCTAAGTGCTCCAGTCCGTGAGGTGTCACAGATTATTCTTCCGCCACCTTCCATGGGATCTCGATGAACCGGAGAAGATGTGTCATAGGTTCGTAATGCTGCTCGATCAGGCTTCCCGTTGGGCCTTACTGATTACACAATAGTCCACCTGAGCTGGGTTTTGTCACGACGTGGTTTATGGTGGTTCGAGACAGTGCATCGCTATGACATTATTAGTTCCTTTGACATGGCGGATATCCGAGGTAAATTGGGAGATAAATCCCAGGTGATTGGCTACTCGAGGAGAGTGAGCATCACCCTTGGCCGCCAGTGCATAAGTGAGAGGTTTGTGGTCTGTGAGGATGTGGAAGTTCCGCCCCTCGAGAAAGTGCCGGAAATGTTTTATGGCTGAGTAGATGGCGAGCAGTTCCCTATCAAAAGTGCTGTACTTCTCTTCAGTGGGTGACAGCGCGCTGAAAAGAATGCAATTGGGCGCCATTCTCCTTCAATGAGCTGTTGCAGTACAGCACCAATTGCTGTGTTTGAAGCGTCGGTAAGAGATTGGTGGGAGCGTCAGACACTGGGTGTAAGGTGAATTCCGCCAGAAGGCTGGGTGTTCGGGTCACTCCGGTTCACCAATGTAACGTACTTTATGTTACGTTGTTGGTTGATTAGATACACAGTGTTTAGTGTTTCATATTTATTTAGTAGTCCTGGATACAGCAGTGTCGTAGACGTTGAGACGAAGCCTGGATCAGAGCAGAGAGATGAGTGAGGCCGGAGTCGCGGAGCTCTATGTGGGAGAGCGTACTGAGCGTCGGTACAGTATCTCGCAAGTGTCTGCTCTAGACCACACTTGAAAGTAGACTAGTTAATATTCTATTCTGCTGCTTATATGCTTGGGCAACACCTCACCGGGTTGCTCGGGCAACACCTCACCTTATTCATCTCCAAGGTTAACAGGAATATTATCTTCCGACGGAGACATCTCCTGTCCACGGCTAACCATAGCCCGTGCTTCCTGCCCAGCGCCTGTGCCAGGTAAGTTACGGGCTCACCATAGCCCGTGCTACTTGGAACTTGTTCCGAGTAGCTGAATCTATAACAACAACAACAACATTATCTTCCGATTATCATCTTCCGGAACCTGTAAGCCTATTTCCCATGCACATGGGTATCCAAGCCTGATGCGATGTAAATGTACTTCTGTTGCTCTACTGTTCCCTTTCATCAAACTAAGTGGTTCGTAGTTGGTTGAATTCTTGTACCAACCTGCAGATCCTGATGTTGCAACTGCTGTGTTGTGGTCACTGTACATCTTTTGCATTGATCTGTTTCTAATTACTTTCTTAATCTGTGATAAACTCTGTGTATGTAAATGTCGACATTTCTTCTCTTAGTTGCAAGTTTTGCAGCTTTGTCTACAATGTCATTTCCTATTATTTCCACATGACTTGGCACCCAGTTGATAAGTACCCGTCGGCCTTGTCGTTTGAGTGTTTGCATTAATGATACGACATTTGTGATCAGATGTATGTTATCACATATGTGTTCTTGTTGCAAGTTTCAATGGCGGTTCTCGAATCTGTATGTATGATAACATGTTGTCGGTGTTCAGCAAGAGCATGTTCCAAAGCTTTTTGAATGGCTAGCATCTCTGTTTGTAAAGTCGAACACCCATATTTGAGAGCCTCCAACTACTTAACAGAGTTTCCTGCTTTAACTGCAGCTCCGGTTTCTTGTCCCTGCTGGTCTACTGATCCATGTGGAGAAATGCCCGACAGACCACTGGAACACTATCTAACATAGTGCACAGTTACAAACCCATTAAGATTTCAACTTAGATTCAACAGAGCAGAAGTTGATAAACACATGGGACAAAATCTTACTGAAGCGACCATACGAGTCATAAATACTCATACTCCGCGCAAGTAAAACAGAAACAAACAACACTTAGTGGGCCAGCCAGAGGCTTAGGGCCCACGCAGGAATATCCTTGAAAAAAAAATATTCCACTAGTGTTAATGGCCCTCATGTAAATTCAGATCCTCAAGGGGTGTCCCCGTTCCTTCCCGCTGGGAATTAGTTGCCACAAATACTATTGCATTATTTGTACACAGGACTGTCGCTTGTCACTAAACTTAGTTTTTAAAACTATTAACTTGATGAAATAATATTACCTTATACGCGAGAATAATTCTGAATACTGTACGCAGAGCGATAAAATTGACGAACGCGGCTTTGGGTCAGGTGCCGCGTAGGCGAGCCTGGCCTGAGGACAGGCAACTGTAAATGCTTCACCCTCCACATACTTCAAGTGCAAATAATTACCAACAGACCATAATTACCAAACCTACTATACGCCTAATTAAACATAGAATATAAAATTAATTTATAAGCGATAAAAACTATTTTTAATACACAGTACGTGAAAGCCGATAATAAATGCGTCTTAGGAGGTAGAGGCGGGGGGGGGGGTCGACCGCCGCGTTAACGAGCCTAGCCTGACGACGGGGTACCTTACCTTACCTTGAGGATACCTTGAGGTGCTTCCGGGGCTTATCGTCCCCGCGGCCCGGTCATCGACCAGGCCTCCTGGTTGCTGGACTGATCAACCAGGCTGTTGGACGCGGCTGCTCGCAGCCTGACGTATGAGTCACAGCCTGGTTGATCAGGTATCCTTTGGAGGTGCTTATCCAGTTCTCTCTTGAACACTGTGAGGGGTTTGCCAGTTATGTCCCTTATGTGTAGTGGAAGCGTGTTGAACAGTCTCGGGCCTCTGATGTTGATAGAGTTCTCTCTCAGAGTACCAGTTGCACCTCTGCTTTTCAACGGGGTATTCTGCACATCCTGCCATGTCTTCTGGTCTCATGTGATGTTATTTCTGTGTGCAGGTTTGGGACCAGCCCCTCTAATATTTTCCACGTGTAAATTATTATGTATCTCTCCCGCCTGCGCTCAAGGGAATACAGATTTAGGCTCTTTAGTCGGTCCCAATACTGTAGATTAGATGTTTTACCGAGTGGATTCTAGCAGTAGGGGTGGTTTAGCACTATGGGGAAGTGTATTCTACATAATATCCTACCCATATAATGTTGGCAAATCATGATCCTCAAAATATGTCACAATATCCCAGGGAGGACAGACTATTTAGCATTAGTGGAATACAAACATTTGAATTCTACAGAACCCGATGAAAAAAAAACAATACGGAAACAATGACCCTGGGAGATATTACAAAAACTTAATGTTATAATAGCAAACATGTCTGCCCGAAACGCTGCATGTGCTAGTGGCTTTACAAGATTGTAATTACCAAGTTATGTATCCCCACATTCACAATGTACCTTCTTGTATATGTATAAATAAATAAAAACAAACGTATAATGCATTAAGCATTGTAGGTGGAGGTAGACTATATATTCATGTGTACTTCCCAACTGCTCAGATAACAAAAAAAAATTGATGAGCCTTACCTACACAGGAGCGACGATACTCACGCCGCCGCTGCTTCCTGACGACTGGCAGGGTCGTAGTCAGTGACACAGTGAGCCGTAGGCGTCCAACCGACCCAGAGACCCTCTGCCTAAAATTATTTGAACGCCATATTGAAATTCCTAGCGTATTGTACCAGGAGTGTGTAAATTAATATTTATATATGCATTATAGGCCTTTCTAAAGTAATTTATAGATCTGAATATCATATATTGTCTAACAAACGAATTATTTAAGTTAATACTTTAATTATGCCAGATACAAGTCTTATCGCACACAAAAAGATTCGTCAGCGGATTTTTGTTATTTTTTGTTATTTATATATAAAAAGAGTTCTTAAATTCTTGTAAAGCCACTAGCATGCATAGTGTTTCGGGCAGGTCCTTAATCCTAAATTTGTTCCCCGGAATACGACCCGCAAAATAGGCCAAACAACCTATTCTCTGCTGGGTGAACAGTTAAGGATTGTCGCCGGGTCAATCCTTCCCGGCCAGCAGGTCAAAGCGCGGGCGCTTTGGCGATTTCCCACACCAAATATGTCAGTTTCGTATATGTATGTATGTATGTATATGGATACATATATGATTGGTCAATATTAAAACCGCAATATAGTGTTATTAAATGTTCTACTTAACAGGCATATAGTTCAATTCAAGTATGTTTATTGAGACAAGAAAGAAATACATCTCAAAGGGATAGAGTAGTAGCTTAGGCTATTTCTACCCCCTGCATATAGTTATTACATTTAGTTCAGTGATGTGGGGGCCCTGACGGCTGAGTGGACTGCTCTCGGGGTTCGTAGTCCTATAGGGTCCGGGTTCGATCCCCGGCGGAGGCGGAAACAAATGAGCAGTTTCTTTCACCCTGATGCTCATGTTCTCTCAGCAGTATATATGTACCTGGGAGTTAGATAGCTGCTACGAGCTGCTTCCTGGGGATGTGTGTGTGTGTGAAAATTAGGATTTTGGACCTGCCCGAAACGCTATGAGTGCTAGTTAGGTATGGGGTGCATAATAAAGAAAGAAATTGAAATAGTGGCTTTATAAGAATGTAAAAACATTAATTCTACATACTCTCATAAACGTAATGTACCGTCTTGTATATAAATAAGTAAATAAATGTGCTAGACACAATCGATTTGTCCCTCCCCCTATAGAATGACTACAAACATGATCGGGAAACTCCTTTTACATTTATTATGTGATAGTTACACTTATATATAATATGTATTAAAGGTAAACGCCTAATATGTAATATTAATTACATATTAGGCGTTTACTATTAATTATTAATATTAATTAATAAAAATGACGTCAGAAGCCACACGCCTGTCTCCACATGTCTTTTTGTGCTACCTGTTCACAATTGTTCTCGCCTAATATCATATATTAATCAAACAAAACATAATAATTCATTATTTAGTTTTTGTTATTAACACGCTTAGGTATACAAAGGAATGTGATGCTACCATGTTCTATATGAAGGATTGCAGTGTAGGTCAAAAACTAGCTATAAGTTCATCTAATATCCCCATCTCACGGGATGGAATGAGGGCAATCATATGTATAATGTTAGGGAGTATACGTTTCGTAAATTATAAAAATTATGGTACTAATAATTACGCGCTCACTGTTAAAAGGCAAAAATATATTCAAAGAAACTCGAAATTTAATTAATCTCAACGATCTTAAATATACTATATGCCAATAAAATAAAATAGGAGATTATAAAGATGTTTTGTTTGTTTTGGGTTAGTGTTGATGTGTCGGTCAGCTGGTGGCGGCGGCTGTGGAGATGTCAGGTGCCACGACGCTCTCGTCAGCTGAGTGTGAGTCTCTCTCTCTTAGTTCACGCTCCCCCTACTCTCAGGGTATATGTATACTTGGCTTCCTTCACTCTTGTAATATACATATGAGTACGGAAAAGGTTGTGCAAGTTTAAAAGATATTATTACATGTCTAAGGTTTTGGGCGGACGAAATATCTGGTTAATTTTGGCTTTAGTAGGTCCAATACGTAACTGTTGTTGTATTTGTTTTATGTTACACTGTTAAAGTTGTTCTATATATGAGGTAGTTCAATGGAGAGTTGGTGAAGTGGGTCTGTAATGGCCTGTTAGTGTGTAAATTAATCGACGCGCTTTAGGAACGGTTGAGAGCCACAGGACAAACAACACTGCAAATCAGACATGACAGGGCTGATCTCGATGAAACTTAAAATACTGAACAAATTGGAGGATGTTGATCCAGACAATTTCTTTAAAAGGTCAGATGTAACAAATAAAGAGAAATTTCCACCTCTCTGAGGGGGACCAGGTTATGGCTCTTGGTCCCTGGTAGGTCTAAAAGGACTCCACGACTGATGGCACCTAATAGTTTGGTACTACAGTAGATCCCTAAGGTACTATACTAAGGTTAGTGAGGTATACTAAGTATACTATACTTAGTAAGGTACTAAGGTAAGGTCCCTAACGTTCGGTACTATATCCCTATATTGGTACTAATAGAACCCATAATCACCACACCAGAAATAAATATTTCTTTGATATTCCCAGCGTCAAACTTAATCTGTGTAAACACTATGTAAATAAAGGGACCTAGTCTATGAAACTCACTCCCTAACAAATTGAAAAGCTGTCTAACTTTTGCTTTATTCAAAAATAAAACCAAAAGGTACCTAATTTCATCTTTATAATTTCCTACCTATTGCTTTAAACTCGCATTGTATCTTGTGCTACCCAATCCCCCCCCTCCCCAATCTCCCAATATATACCTAAGCCATACAACCTCACCATTGTAATCATTGCTATCATCTTGTATCATGGTTGTTATATGGAATGTATATATTACTGCATTATGCCTTGAAATAATCCTCAAATTATGTTACAATTTACCTGTTGATAACCGTCAAATTTTACTTTAATGTACCTACTAGTCATTTTCTTCAATTTTGCTAGAAATTACTTACTTAAAATTATCTGTTATATTAAGGACCTACCTGAAATGCTATGCGTGCTAGTGGTTTTACAAGAATGTAAAAACATTAATGCTATCTACTCTCATAAACCCAATGTACAGTATATCTTGAGGTTATCTTGAGATAATTTCGGGGCTTAGCGTCCCGGTCCTCGACCAGGCCTCCTTTTTGTTACACACCTCCAGGAAGCAGCCCGTAGCAGCTGTCTAACTCCCAGGTACCTATTTACTCCTATCTCCTAGGTAGCAGGGCATCAGGGTGAAGGAAACATTTTGCCCATTTGTCTCCGCCTCCATCGGGGATTGAACCCGGACCCTCAGGACTACGAATCCGAAGTGCTGTCCACCCAGCTGTCAGTCCTTCATTTGTATATATAAATAAATAAATAAATAAATAAATAAATAAATACTGTACCAACATAGTACCTTCAGGGAGCCACTGGGGCTCACACAGAAATTGGCATTTCATTACATGTAACTCTGGTTTTATATATTTTTGCCCAAATAGATTTACTGCCCAATTCGTCTAGAACTGGAGTGGCGGGATTTTCTATTACTGTACTTTATTAGTAGTATTTTGTTTCACCACATTCACTTTCACCCATAAGTTTCCATGCGAGTCTTTGATTTGAGCTCTTCTGTCAATGTACTGTACTTCAGATTCTCTGGATGGATATTATTGCCATCTCACTTAACATCTGTTAGATTAATGTGAAAGAGTTTATATCCCATGATTTAGTACTTAGTTACAGTAGT
>WNGS01001312.1:25189465-25204396 GCA_020271785.1 Procambarus virginalis | reverse complement strand
CCACCTTATGTTTAAGAATAGAATCACATATACTGGTCAATTGACAAATGTATTTCGACGTCAGAAATAACATACAACCATGATCCTCAAAGATGCAATGTGCAGTTTGTGTGTTTAAAGCCATAGCAAAGTGTTAATCCAGCCCTACGGTGATAGCCAAGAAAGTGCAAAAAGTCATCCTATCGCACAGGCTTCAAAGTCATTCTAGTGTGGCCTACTAAATAAAGCATATTAAAATGGCATAAAGATGCCTTAAGTGACAAAACTGAGAGGCACGATCACTGGAAAATGTTGACCCTTTCACTGAGGAAAGCAAGTGATGACTTCTATGATTTACAAGATAATAATGGCCACTTGCATGTCTTTACCTGGGCTCAGCTCTCCTGAAATGCAATTTAAGAACTCATAAAACCTAATAAATCCACTCGACTAAACTGTATAACATTGTGTATATATCAACAACAATGATATTTTTTCTAAATCACATAAAGACTGTCAATAACATTATATTATTAAAACAAACAAAAAATAAACAGAACAACAAATGTATATTAATGACATCTTCAGTATATAGGCAAAGTATGCATTTCCTCATAAAAAATCCTACTCATTTTGGATTCAAATATCTTCATAACCTTGATGCCTATACAATGTACTATACGAGCATACAAACAGTAATTTTTTTCCCCCCACATTTTTCTATTTACGGCAGGGGTCTCCAAACTATGGCCCGGCGTGCCCCACATTCCGGGCCCGCCACATAATTTCATCCGGCCAGCCAAACAAACCCCTGTGTGGGGGCCTTGAAAAAAATAGTATATACGTACGATTGAGTTTTAAATCTGATTGAGTTTTAGAAATGCCTGCAGCCAGATCAGCTTCCAAATTTGATAAAGTTTGCTTGTGGTTAGTTTTATGTCCATTTTGGTTCAACATACTTGTGTGAACAAACATTTTTCCAAAATGAAGTATGTGAAATCTAACTATAGAGCAAATTTGTCTGATGATCACTTGAAAACAATTCTTACAATTGGGACTCATCTAATCTGGAACCTGATTTTAATGAACTTTTGAAGTCAAAACGACAGTATCATTCGTCACACTAATTTGGTTGCCTAAAACTAAAGGCAGTGATCTATTTAGTTTACCCTAAATTTTTCCAAAAATAGTTTAATTTTTCCATGTTTAGACTTTAATATTTGAGGAAATTAAATTACTGGCCCTCCTGATTTGTTTTTGTTTTTTTTTTCATTTGTTATTCCTTCGGCCCGCATAAATTTGGGAAATATATAATGTGGCCCCTTACATTGAAAAGTTTGGAGACCCCTGTTCTAGTGGTAGCACACTTTATACCATACTGTACCTCTCTTAAATAGTTCTTAAATTGTTAAAAGTTATTAAGTTCTTAAATTTTGAACAGAAATTATGTTTGTTGAGGTTCTTCAGTTGGCATTCGGAATATCTTGTCTTTTACAACTTTTAGCAATTTAGTAGCTTTTCTTCTGCCGTATTTATTCCTTCTCCTTCATTCTCTTCTTTCTTCCTCTTGATAGGTCATACTCCAACACTATATAGACTTCATTTCATGATTGTATCAATTGATTCAGCTCTTGTATGTGTCAACTTCCTGTCCACTTTCTCTGCATCCACTGATGTGTTTGGGCCGTACTCACTAACAATCCTTTTTAATATTTTTCCTACAGTTGTCAAACATCATTTGGTCACAATTCACATGTGGCAGTTTTTCTATTATCCATGGTGGCACCTTCCTTAACTGTTTCTACTGCTCGCTGTGGCCCCCTTAATAATCAAATGGGTTGCAGCACAGTGTCTGTCTATACTTCTTGATGCATTGCCACATCTTTATCAAGTTATCACTACTTACAGATGCATCTGTCCAGGTATACTGAACCAGTCCCTTGCACCACTTGTCCACACTGTGGAAGTTCTACCCAAGACTGTGATCAGCTTGCACGATGCATAGTTTGGCTTTAAGGTACACACACATACATACTTTATAATTTTTGGTTTACTCCTGTTCCCAAAGACATCCCACAAATGAAACCTAAGATCCCCAAAAAAACTCATTTAACAGATTAATGTTTTCTTCTACCTTACAATAATAGATCCACTGTTTTATATATTCAAAGTCAATGGTCACATCACGTGATCTTGAAATAACAAAAAAACATGAAGGACGTTGAATGTAATGAAACGTCATTTTTCTGGGCGAGGTCCCCGGAGGCTCCCCCGGAGCTATCCCAGGCCTGTATGCTAATTCAGACTTTGGCATCAGTCATGTGTATGGAGTCTTAGCCTACACGGGCCCCCTCAGAGAGGCAAGGGGAGCAATGGCCTATAGAAGCCCCCTGTGCGTGGAAGTTGAGGGCATTCTATGTCTGCCATCGACCGGTGACAGGCACCCAGAAAGGTAAGCGCCTCCAAACAAAAAACCCCTATTCTGGTTAAATTGCTACCAAAAGCCAAAGAGTCAACTAGTAGATAGAACTCCCCAACAGAATAACAAGCAACTAGTGTGCCGTCACACCCGCCGGCCGTCGCCGCTTTCTGCTGCAGCTCCCCCTCCCCGGGAGGGGGAAGGGGTGGGCCCCAGACCCTCCACACCGGCTACCCACACTCAGTTCTTGAGGCTGGATGTCAAAAATGCGAAAATAATGTCCGACCAGAGGGAGGGAGGGATGCCGGGGAGCCCTCCGGGACTCCCCCAGAAAATATAGCGTTTCATTACATTCAATGCTGGTTGTTCTGTAGGGGGAGCCGCAGTCGGGCCTTCCCCGGAGCTAACTAACCCACAGACGGAAAAAAGACGGGACTTACCCGGGAGGCGGTCGTTGCTCGCTCCTCAACTCGAAGCTGAGACAACTGGCTGCCACCCGCCGACCAAAGCCAAACACCCAGGCCTGACGGGGCCCCAGGGGAGCATTCACCAACGGTAACGCGCAGCCAGGACCCTGTTCAAACCACCAAAAAATCCCCCGCACCACGAATATCAGACCAAGACATATTCCCAAAGATGGCGGCAAGAGCCGCGACCGATACGTACGAACGTCATGTGCATGGGGATAGACCGCAAGGCTGGCTGGACTTAATAACCCTGTGGACGCCCTGGGAGACTCGAACAAAAAAAATCGCGGGGGGGGGAACACGGGAAGAAGGGGAACCGGATCAACCCAGAGCGTGTCCCCGGACACCGAAGCCGTGGCGCGTGCAAATAACGGCAAAGCGCCGACAACCGGACACAAAACATGATGCACCCCTGCCCTGACCAACCAAGGCATCATCCACCCACGGACCCCTCCGGAACGCAGCAGTCTCATTTTTCGCCAAAAAAAAGAGACAGCTGCAAGCGGGGACCAAAAGAGAAGAAACCCCCACGCCGGAGGAGAGCATGAAGCTCCCCTACCCGACCCCCAGAGGCCAAAGAAAAAGAAAAAGGCCTTGGAAAAACAATCCTGTGACCGAAGGGGACACAACGAAACGAGGAGACAAAAGAAAAGCGAGCACTCTGTCCAAATACCAGGATGGCTCAGGCGGCGCATGAGCAGCCGGAGGTGAAACAAAGCAGCGAGACAGCTTGCGAAACGGCGCAGACGAAACATCAATACCGAACGCAAACGAAAGCGACTCCGCCAGCGCCTCACAAAAAGAGAGAGAGGCGACAATATGCGGCATAAGATGACAGTCCTAAAACAACCACGAGAGGAAGGACACGACCACCCGAACAGACACGGAACTAACACGACGAAGACGCAAATAGAAACAGAAGGACCACCAGGAAACTTCATACTGCTGCCGAGAGAAGCGCTCAGGTGGGACACCAACAAGGAGGCCATCTGATCACCATAGAGATGATATGATAAACTCAAGTCAAAAAACCCATATGTGAAGACTCGAGGAGAAGAGCGAACCAGCCACGTGACGTACCGGCCTGATCTGCCCTGAAAGAGGCGGAGCCGCCGGGAAGGACCACCCTCGGGTTCGGACACCGAGCAACAAGCGCCTGAAACCAAGGCTGGGGCCGGCCACCAAGGGGCTTGAAGGACAACTCTTCCCCTGGTAAGTCTCCAAGAGAGTCAGGACCTGTAGCAACAGCCGAACTGGAGGAAATAGGTACAGGAACCCCCACCTCGCCCAGCCTTCTATGCCGAAAGGCGTCGACCCCGACGGCCCCGACGGCCTCGCGATCGGAGAAGGGCGCTGCATACACGGGAAGGCGCCTCGACCCGCTGACCCGAAGAGAGTCCACCTGGGACGCTCTACGAACGTCTGGCAAAGCCAATGGAACGAGTCGGCATCGACCATCCACTCCATGGAGAGGGGAACGAAGCGAGACATGGCGTCGGCAAGGACGTTGGACACACCCTGTACGTGAACCGCCAGGAGAGCCCAAACCCCGAGAACTCTCAGATGAGACGAGTCACCCGCAAGCAGACAAAATCCCCAAAGAGTCAAGTACCGCATCGAACCCCCTCGGGTCAGGCAATGAACCATCAGGCCGGAGAGCAGGCTGCATGGAGCCGGATCGTCAATCCGCGGGCCACCCGAATCCTCCCTAGAGCGAACCACACTGCCGCAAACTCCCGCACCGTGCCGTGAGCACGACGGAGACACGGATCCCGAACAATCCCTGGCCGGCCTGGTGAGCACTGGTCACAAAACCCCCAGCCGAGAGACGAAGCCTCATCCGTGTACTCATCGAGCGAGGGCTCGGGTAGGCGACCAAGGCACTGAACCCAGAAAAACCCGAAGAGGAAGGCGGCGACGCAGCAACTGACGCAAGGACCCCGGGGGTCGAACCTTGCTATCGCGAGAGAGGCGGAAGGTGGAACCCCGAAGGAACCAGACCAGCCGCAAAGCCAAACCCGGCCCGGTGGGTAGACCAGCATCACGAAGTTCAGGCACCCGCACAAACCCTCGAGCAACCGCCGGGTGATCCGAGGGCCCACCAGAAACAGACGAATGCGGGAACGATCAGCCGCTGGGGAGACTCCGGAGGGAGAGACAAGAAGGCGGCTCGAGAGTCCCAAACGAGACCCCAGCCAGTCCGAACCTGAGGTAGGGATCCAGATGGGCATTCCTCTTTCTCTTAGTTCACCAAGACACCCCGCAACCCGGCGTGCTGGGAAGAACCAAACCCCTAGCTAGCAAGCAAGCTGACCGGCTGGGAGCCCAAATCAGCTCGTCGTCGAGTGAGGGCCAACACCCTGATACCTAGAGAGCACGCAAACAAGGGCCACCACGAAACCCGGTGTAAGGTGCCAGTGAACCACGCGAGGTGCCAGTTTCAACGCCCGATACGGATGACATAGCGTGAAACGCGGTAACGTCAGACGCCCCCACCAACAATAACCGAGCTAGTCCCTGGAACCTTGGAATGAATGGACATGCCATTACAGCATCCTAGAGGTCCAGGGACCACACATCAAGCGCCCGGCTCCTTTAAAGTACCGACCTGACGCTGAAAAGAGGGGCAATGAACCAGGGTTCAGATGGGACAAGTCCAGAATGAAACGCTATGTGTCTGCGCAGTCGTTTCGAACCGGAAACAGACGGGAAACCCACCTGAGGGACACGGTCGTTCAAACGCGCTCAAGCGACCCACTCCAAGAACGGACTCGACGGCGCAGGTGGAAAAACACATGCCTGCAAGCCCCAACCCCCCCCCCCAAGGGGGGAGGTTGGGGCTGGCACTTCTTGCCCTCCCTGTAGCTGTAGTGAGTGATCCGTCAGTGTATAGGTCGTGAATGTTTTTTAAGTTTGTCAGATGTGTGTACGAGGTCTAGGGTATTCATATGCATCGCGCACAGTCGAGCAGAGGGTTGTTTGTGGGTTAGTTTTTTGTCAGGTATGCGAGTATCAGGATGTCAAAGAGTACTATCTGCCAGGGTGGATCGAAAGTGCTGAATCTTTCATCATCTGTATATACATCATGCAGTCCCAGAATTTTAGTGTAGTGGCTGTTTCTTTGGAACAACATTTGACTCGACTGTTCAATTTGATGTAGTATTCTAACCAGTTAAACTAATAACAATGTTGATATTATACATGGCAATAGCTTTATCTCATCATAGATTGTATTTTCATAACATTCTATCTTCATGCCAGAGATATATTTAGTTTTTTTTTTTTGGCTGAATGAAACTTTATGGTTATTGGACAACCAGGTATAATTCTGAGGGGCTTCATTTTGCCTTTCCAGTCTGTCAATACTTTTCCATTTTGCTTAGGTCTAAAGCTGCGGTGCATGGATATTCCAGAGGTCGCTTATATACTGCTAAGTGATACGTCTAGTTTTTTAACTCATTTGATAATAGTAACCGTTTTGTGTGGACTAATAAAATTAGCGATCCAATTTAAGAGATAAATCTAAACTCAATGCTATATGAGAATAGCAAACCATTCTTATTACTATGGAAAAATATCTGAAATCCAGGGCACTGTATTCCATAAATTTAATGCGTCCAGTAGATAAATGACATGAAATTAAGAAGCAAGTAGTGTAGTGTGAGACTAATAATAACAAACAGCGCTTCCTAGACCCTTTAACATCTTTATTTCCATGCTAAAACATACTGTACATATTAGCAAAGAAGACCTCAAAACAATAAATGTATAATGATAAACTGTAAATACATAGCAATTGAAGTGGAGCAATCTCTCTTATTAACTGACAGTATAAATATAAAGGTGTGCAGAAGATATAAACTGTTAACGTAATAATGTCTGCGAGGTCTGAATGCGACCATTTTGTGCCCTCTGTAATCAGGATGAGTATGGGGATGATACAACTAACGCAGCATGCTCCATAAACTAATATGCACCCGAACAAAATTTAGCAAAAATTAAAAAGGAGGTACATTAGAAACATTTTAAGAGGACCCTTAGATGAGCAGACAATTTACATCAAGCCATGTGACAACAGGGTGTACTGCTACAGTGTTAGGTTTGAAAGTCAATAGAATGATTCATTCTCAAGATATTTAAGATAGCACATACCTTGAGACATAAAAACTGAGTGAGGTGTGAATTCACCCACAAACACTCCTATCCAGATAGGATCTAGAGTAATACCACTGACAGATGTTAATGTTCCCATCAGATAACCTAAATGTAGAATGAATTGTAAGGTTTGATACCTATTTTTCCCCACATACACTCACTCTCTTACACATGCGGGACCAAAGAGCCAAAGCTCAACCCCCGCAAGCACAATTAGGTAAGCACATGCTCCTCCCCCCCCCCTCCCCCACCAACCTTCTACAATTCATGCCCACCTTCACCTCTGCTGTCCCCCCCCCCCCACAACAGGCTTCCCCCAGTCCTCCTTACCTCTGGAATCCTACACTCCCTCCTTATCCAGACCCAAGAACACACCTCCCACGTTTAACAGTAACTGTATTAGCAATGAATGCATATTTTACATCCAATAGGCATTGCTACTTGCTGGAGCAAAACAGAAATAGCAGCTTTAGCAGACTCATTGGAGGAAATATTGCAATAGATTTTGAAGGATTATTAGATAGTGGTATGGGTATAAATATCAGGAAAAAAAAGGAAAATTCACAAAAATTGAAAAATATTGCTTGGTAAAACAGTAACAAATCATTTGAAGAAGAAAATACAATAAAAAGAATATTCTCAATAGAAAGACAGCACAGCAAAGGTGTCAGTAGTTATATTTTCCAGAAGTGCGAAGAACAATAGGGATGACCTCAGATATTGGTGTGTACTGAAAGTTAGACATGATAGCAGTCACTGAATCTGCTTGAATATTAGACTTAAGAAATCTACTACTGTAACTAAGTACTAAATCATGGGATATAAACTCTTTCACATTAATCTAACAGATGTTAAGTGAGATGGCAATAATATCCATCCAGAGAATCTGAAGTACAGTACATTGACAGAAGAGCTCAAATCAAAGACTCGCATGGAAACTTATGGGTGAAAGTGAATGTGGTGAAACAAAATACTACTAATAAAGTACAGTAATAGAAAATCCCGCCACTCCAGTTCTAGACGAATTGGGCAGTAAATCTATTTGGGCAAAAAATATATAAACCAGAGTTACATGTAATGAAATGCCAATTTCTGTGTGAGCCCCAGTGGCTCCCTGAAGGTACTATGTTGGTACAGTATTATTTATTTATTTATTTATTTATTTATTATATATACAAATGAAGGACTGACAGCTGGGTGGACAGCACTTCGGATTCGTAGTCCTGAGGGTCCGGGTTCAATCCCCGATGGAGGCGGAGACAAATGGGCAAAATGTTTCCTTCACCCTGATGCCCTGCTACCTAGGAGATAGGAGTAAATAGGTACCTGGGAGTTAGACAGCTGCTACGGGCTGCTTCCTGGAGGTGTGTAACAAAAAGGAGGCCTGGTCGAGGACCGGGACGCTAAGCCCCGAAATTATCTCAAGATAACCTCAAGATATACTGTACATTGGGTTTATGAGAGTAGATAGCATTAATGTTTTTACATTCTTGTAAAACCACTAGCACGCATAGCATTTCAGGTAGGTCCTTAATATAACAGATAATTTTAAGTAAGTAATTTCTAGCAAAATTGAAGAAAATGACTAGTAGGTACATTAAAGTAAAATTTGACGGTTATCAACAGGTAAATTGTAACATAATTTGAGGATTATTTCAAGGCATAATGCAGTAATATATACATTCCATATAACACACCATGATACAAGATGATAGCAATGATTACAATGGTGAGGTTGTATGGCTTAGGTATATATTGGGAGATTGGGGAGGGGGGGGATTGGGTAGCACAAGATACAATGCGAGTTTAAAGCAATAGGTAGGAAATTATAAAGATGAAATTAGGTACCTTTTGGTTTTATTTTTGAATAAAGCAAAAGTTAGACAGCTTTTCAATTTGTTAGGAGTGAGTTTCATAGACTAGGTCCCTTTATTTACATAGTGTTTACACAGATTAAGTTGACGCTGGGAATATCAAAGAAATATTTATTCTGGTGTGGTGATTATGGGTTCTATTAGTACCATATAGGGATATAGTACCGAACGTTAGGGACCTTACCTTAGTACCTTACTAAGTATAGTATACTTAGTATACCTCACTAACCTTAGTATAGTACCTTAGGGATCTACTGTAGTACCAAACTATTAGGTGCCATCAGTCGTGGAGTCCTTTTAGACCTACCAGGGACCAAGAGCCATAACCTGGTCCCCCTCAGAGAGGTGGAAATTTCTCTTTATTTGTTACATCTGACCTTTTAAAGAAATTGTCTGGATCAACATCCTCCAATTTGTTCAGTATTTTAAGTTTCATCGAGATCAGCCCTGTCATGTCTGATTTGCAGTGTTGTTTGTCCTGTGGCTCTCAACCGTTCCTAAAGCGCGTCGATTAATTTACACACTAACAGGCCATTACAGACCCACTTCACCAACTCTCCATTGAACTACCTCATATATAGAACAACTTTAACAGTGTAACATAAAACAAATACAACAACAGTTACGTATTGGACCTACTAAAGCCAAAATTAACCAGATATTTCGTCCGCCCAAAACCTTAGACATGTAATAATATCTTTTAAACTTGCACAACCTTTTCCGTACTCATATGTATATTACAAGAGTGAAGGAAGCCAAGTATACATATACCCTGAGAGTAGGGGGGCGTGAACTAAGAGAGAGAGACTCACACTCAGCTGACGAGAGCGTCGTGGCACCTGACATCTCCACAGCCGCCGCCACCAGCTGACCGACACATCAACACTAACCCAAAACAAACAAAACATCTTTATAATCTCCTTTTATTTTATTGGCATATAGTATATTTAAGATCGTTGAGATTAATTAAATTTCGAGTTTCTTTGAATATATTTTTGCCTTTTAACAGTGAGCGCGTAATTATTAGTACCATAATTTTATAATTTACGAAACGTATACTCCCTAACATTATACATATGATTGCCCTCATTCCATCCCGTGAGATGGGGATATTAGATGAACTTATAGCTAGTTTTTGACCTACACTGTAATCCTTCATATAGAACATGGTAGCATCACATTCCTTTGTATACCTAAGCGTGTTAATAACAAAAACTAAATAATGAATTATTATGTTTTGTTTGATTAATATATGATATTAGGCGAGAACAATTGTGAACAGGTAGCACAAAAAGACATGTGGAGACAGGCGTGTGGCTTCTGACGTCATTTTATTAATTAATATTAATAATTAATAGTAAACGCCTAATATGTAATTAATATTACATATTAGGCGTTTACCTTTAATACATATTATATATAAGTGTAACTATCACATAATAAATGTAAAGGAGTTTCCCGATCATGTTTGTAGTCATTCTATAGGGGGAGGGACAAATCGATTGTGTCTAGCACATTTATTTACTTATTTATATACAAGACGGTACATTACGTTTATGAGAGTATGTAGAATTAATGTTTTTACATTCTTATAAAGCCACTATTTCAATTTCTTTCTTTATTATGCACCCCATACCTAACTAGCACTCATAGCGTTTCGGGCAGGTCCAAAATCCTAATTTTCACACACACACACATCCCCAGGAAGCAGCTCGTAGCAGCTATCTAACTCCCAGGTACATATATACTGCTGAGAGAACATGAGCATCATGGGTGAAAGAAACTGCTCATTTGTTTCCGCCTCCGCCGGGGATCGAACCCGGACCCTATAGGACTACGAACCCCGAGAGCAGTCCACTCAGCCGTCAGGGCCCCCACATCACTGAACTAAATGTAATAACTATATGCAGGGGTAGAAATAGCCTAAGCTACTACTCTATCCCTTTGAGATGTATTTCTTTCTTGTCTCAATAAACATACTTGAATTGAACTATATGCCTGTTAAGTAGAACATTTAATAACACTATATTGCGGTTTTAATATTGACCAATCATATATGTATCCATATACATACATACATACATATACGAAACTGACATATTTGGTGTGGGAAATCGCCAAAGCGCCCGCGCTTTGACCTGCTGGCCGGGAAGGATTGACCCGGCGACAATCCTTAACTGTTCACCCAGCAGAGAATAGGTTGTTTGGCCTATTTTGCGGGTCGTATTCCGGGGAACAAATTTAGGATTAAGGACCTGCCCGAAACACTATGCATGCTAGTGGCTTTACAAGAATTTAAGAACTCTTTTTATATAAAATAACAAAAATAACAAAAATCCGCTGACGAATCTTTTTGTGTGCGATAAGACTTGTATCTGGCATAATTAAAGTATTAACTTAAATAATTCGTTTGTTAGACAATATATGATATTCAGATCTATAAATTACTTTAGAAAGGCCTATAATGCATATAAATATTAATTTACACACTCCTGGTACAATACGCTAGGAATTTCAATATGGCGTTCAAATATTTTAGGCAGAGGGTCTCTGGGTCGGTTGGACGCCTACGGCTCACTGTGTCACTGACTACGACCCTGCCAGTCGTCAGGAAGCAGCGGCGGCGTGAGTATCGTCGCTCCTGTGTAGGTAAGGCTCATCAATTTTTTTTTGTTATCTGAGCAGTTGGGAAGTACACATGAATATATAGTCTACCTCCACCTACAATGCTTAATGCATTATACGTTTGTTTTTATTTATTTATACATATACAAGAAGGTACATTGTGAATGTGGGGATACATAACTTGGTAATTACAATCTTGTAAAGCCACTAGCACATGCAGCGTTTCGGGCAGACATGTTTGCTATTATAACATTAAGTTTTTGTAATATCTCCCAGGGTCATTGTTTCCGTATTGTTTTTTTTTCATCGGGTTCTGTAGAATTCAAATGTTTGTATTCCACTAATGCTAAATAGTCTGTCCTCCCTGGGATATTGTGACATATTTTGAGGATCATGATTTGCCAACATTATATGGGTAGGATATTATGTAGAATACACTTCCCCATAGTGCTAAACACCCCTACTGCTAGAATCCACTCGGTAAAACATCTAATCTACAGTATTGGGACCGACTAAAGAGCCTAAATCTGTATTCCCTTGAGCGCAGGCGGGAGAGATACATAATAATTTACACGTGGAAAATATTAGAGGGGCTGGTCCAAACCTGCACACAGAAATAACATCACATGAGACCAGAAGACATGGCAGGATGTGCAGAATACCCCCGTTGAAAAGCAGAGGTGCAACTGGTACTCTGAGAGAGAACTCTATCAACATCAGAGGCCCGAGACTGTTCAACACGCTTCCACTACACATAAGGGACATAACTGGCAAACCCCTCACAGTGTTCAAGAGAGAACTGGATAAGCACCTCCAAAGGATACCTGATCAACCAGGCTGTGACTCATACGTCAGGCTGCGAGCAGCCGCGTCCAACAGCCTGGTTGATCAGTCCAGCAACCAGGAGGCCTGGTCGATGACCGGGCCGCGGGGACGATAAGCCCCGGAAGCACCTCAAGGTATCCTCAAGGTAAGGTAAGGTACCCCGTCGTCAGGCTAGGCTCGTTAACGCGGCGGTCGACCCCCCCCCCGCCTCTACCTCCTAAGACGCATTTATTATCGGCTTTCACGTACTGTGTATTAAAAATAGTTTTTATCGCTTATAAATTAATTTATATTCTATGTTTAATTAGGCGTATAGTAGGTTTGGTAATTATGGTCTGTTGGTAATTATTTGCACTTGAAGTATGTGGAGGGTGAAGCATTTACAGTTGCCTGTCCTCAGGCCAGGCTCGCCTACGCGGCACCTGACCCAAAGCCGCGTTCGTCAATTTTATCGCTCTGCGTACAGTATTCAGAATTATTCTCGCGTATAAGGTAAATATTATTTCATCAAGTTAATAGTTTTAAAAACTAAGTTTAGTGACAAGCGACAGTCCTGTGTACAAATAATGCAATAGTATTGTGGCAACTAATTCCCAGCGGGAAGGAGCGGGGACACCCCTTGAGGATCTGAATTTACATGAGGGCCATTAACACTAGTGGAATATTTTTTTCAAGGATATTCCTGCGTGGGCCCTAAGCCTCTGGCTGGCCCACTAAGTGTTGTTTGTTTCTGTTTACTTGCGCGGAGTATGAGTATTTATGACTCGTATGGTCGCTTCAGTAAGATTTTGTCCCATGTGTTTATCAACTTCTGCTCTGTTGAATCTAAGTTGAAATCTTAATGGGTTTGTAACTGTGCACTATGTTAGATAGTGTTCCAGTGGTCTGTCGGGCATTTCTCCACATGGATCAGTAGACCAGCAGGGACAAGAAACCGGAGCTGCAGTTAAAGCAGGAAACTCTGTTAAGTAGTTGGAGGCTCTCAAATATGGGTGTTCGACTTTACAAACAGAGATGCTAGCCATTCAAAAGCTTTGGAACATGCTCTTGCTGAACACCGAAACATGTTATCATACATACAGATTCGAGAACCGCCATTGAAACTGCAACAAGAACACATATGTGATAACATACATCTGATCACAAATGTCGTATCATTAATGCAAACACTCAAACGACAAGGCCGACGGGTACTTATCAACTGGGTGCCAAGTCATGTGGAAATAATAGGAAATGACATTGTAGACAAAGCTGCAAAACTTGCAAAAGAGAAGAAATGTCGACATTTACATACACAGAGTTTATCACAGATTAAGAAAGTAATTAGAAACAGATCAATGCAAAGATGTACAGTGACCCACCACACAGCAGTTGCAACATCAGGATCTGCAGGTTGGTACAAGAATTCAACCAACTACGAACCACTTAGTTGATGAAAGGGAGCAGTAGAGCAACAGAAGTACATTTACATCGCATCAGGCTTGGATACCCATGTGCATGGGAAATAGGCTTACAGGTCCGGAAGATGATAATCCGGAAGATAATGTTGTTGTTGTTGTTATAGATTCAGCTACTCGGAACAAGTTCCAAGTAGCACGGGCTATGGTGAGCCCGTAACTTACCTGGCACAGGCGCTGGGCAGGAAGCACGGGCTATGGTTAGCCTCCTGGACAGGAGATGTCTCCGTCGGAAGATAATATTCCTGTTAACCTTTGGAGATGAATAAGGTGAGGTGTTGCCCGAGCACCCGGTGAGGTGTTGCCCAAGCATATAAGCAGCAGAATAGCAAATATTAACTAGTCTACTTTCAAGTGTGGTCTAGAGCAGACACTTGCGAGATACTGTACCGACGCTCAGTACGCTCTCCCACATAGAGCTCCGCGACTCCGGCCTCACTCATCTCTCTGCTCTGATCCAGGCTTCGTCTCAACGTCTACGACACTGCTGTATCCAGGACTACTAAATAAATATGAAACACTAAACACTGTGTATCTAATCAACCCAACAACGTAACATAAACGTACGTTACATTGGTGACCCCGGAGTGACCCGAACACCCAGCCTTCTGGCGGAATTCACCTTACACCCAGTGTCTGACGCTCCCACCAATCTCTCTACCGACGCTTCAAACACAGCAATTGGTGCTGTACTGCAACAGCTCATTGAAGGAGAATGGCGCCCAATTGCATTCTTTTCAGCGCGCCTGTCACCCACTGAGAGAAGTACAGCACTTTTGATAGGGAACTGCTCGCCATCTACTCAGCCATACAACATTTCCGGCACTTTCTCGAGGGCGGAACTTCCACATCCTCACAGACCACAAACCTCTCACTTATGCACTGGCGGCCAAGGGTGATGCTCACTCTCCTCGAGTAGCCAATCACCTGGGATTTATCTCCCAATTTACCTCGGATATCCGCCATGTCAAAGGAACTAATAATGTCATGCCGATGCACTGTCTCGCCCACCCCATAAACCACGTCGTGACAAACCCAGCTCAGGTGGACTATTGTGTAATCAGTAAGGCCCAACGGGAAGACCTGATCTGCAGCAATTACGAACATCTGACACAGCTCTCCGGTTCATC
>WNGS01001312.1:25160148-25189365 GCA_020271785.1 Procambarus virginalis | reverse complement strand
CGTTGTTACAACTTGCTATATTGGTTGTTATAACTGGTTAGGAGGTGTTAAAACTGCTCGAACGTTGTACCAACGTCCGTAGTTTCGGTGTGTGTTTGGAGGGAAGTGGAGTCGCTCTGACCTTAAGACGTTTGGGTCGCATTGTGACCACACTGATTCTTGTGATGAGTTGGCGGGAGATGTCTCCCCCGTCGAGTGTGAATTGCATGCATGCGCAAGGGTTTTATATAACGAATTAATTAAACTAAAACGTTGAGCTAGGATGGGCATCAAAATAGATTCATCATTTATAAATATTATTATTATATTTAATTTACAATGTTAGGTTTACGATAATGTTAAATTAATACCATAACTAAACTCATTGGTTTATATTTAGGCGTGTTCTATATCAGTTATCCTTGTAGTCCTCTGGCAGTATTCTATACATCTACTATCCCTGTGGAACGTAGTGTTTACAAACAACTACTTGGCCCATGGAGTGGCGCCTGAAACCCTTCATGCAAACTGCACCTACTATCAAGAAGTTGCGCTTGGGATCTACCGGAACCCGTGACGCGATTTTACCTTTGGTTCTCAATACCACGGTCAGGCATTCCTATTCAAAGGTTCAGATTGATACGACGCCTGGCGCACTTATCGCTTGGGATCACGGGGAAGTTGATAAATTTTTTTGTCGTTTTCCTGTTGATTTTGTGATCGGAGAGACGGTGCCCAACGCTGGCTTGGCTGATAGGTGCCGGGGTTAGAGGGTCTTGGTGGGCTTCTGGTTTACCCACAGGGTATGGCTGGCTCCTACCTGCCAGTGTGTTTGTCCCCCACAAGATGCGTGTATTTCCGCCAAAAGACGACGTGTATATAGCTGCAGGGCTTTGCGATATACTCTTAAGGAAATGCTGGGACACATCCGGCATCACTTCCATTGT
Source organism: Procambarus virginalis (assembly GCA_020271785.1). Classification (NCBI taxonomy): domain Eukaryota; kingdom Metazoa; phylum Arthropoda; class Malacostraca; order Decapoda; family Cambaridae; genus Procambarus; species Procambarus virginalis. Next base: position 25,188,439 of record WNGS01001312.1, on the reverse strand, counting down.
AGCTCAAAAAGTCAAACCACATCATGAAATTTACCCACATAAGAAGTAAAGTTACATGGATAAAGTTACAAAACACCCAACAAAAAAAATCAAAACAGCCAATAAAGAATGCAAATGAAAAGCATTAAAAATGATATATTAAAGGTGTTACTTTCATACCTAATATTTCCCACGTTCTATGGGCTAATTTCACTGAGATAAATTATAATTTCAACCTGTCATGTAAACTTGGGCAACAACCAAGAGACCCTGTCTGTAAAAGATTTAACCACATCTAGCATATTTCCCATGCCCAAGCCTTGAAATCTCATTTTCTAAAGAAAGAAGGCCCATTTTTAATGGACAAATACCTCTGCAACTGGAAAAAAAGAACCATAGAATTTTGTTTTAAATATGCTCAGTGACTTTCTCAAAGCCCAATTATTTCTTGTAATGTTGCCTCCATCTATGAACTTGGTCTTAACATCCTAAGCAAATCCACACATTCCTAGCTTCAATGAGTTTTTGTTCATCGAATCAGGTGAGTAATTCTGGCATGGAAAGTGTGTTCCAACAAGAGGTTTGCCGAATCGAGGTTTCTTGAATTGAGATTCCACTGTAATATATTAATATATTTAAAACAACAAATTTTTGCACAAATTTCAACTCAGTAGAATCATAGATACTTGAAAAGTACTGTACCTGTAATTGCAGATAGCTTCGTGAGAATGTCTCCAAAGTCTCCTAATCATCAGTTGCTCGGAGAAACCCTGACACGATATTATAGACTCGCCTGTGAATTATACAATACTTATCCTGTCGGGCGTTTCACCCACCAACTCTCTCGGGGAAGTTTGGATCTTAGTTTATCAGAAGTTGATCTTGACCATTTGGAAGCATTATGTCATATCGTTCAAAACAAGATAACTCCTTTGGATATTCACATATATGTTCCAGCTCTAAAAGAAGGTAAGGTTATATACTTTTCTGGGTGGCACTCCTCAGTAGCTACCATCAGTTTGCTACACTATGATGTATAGAACAACAGTAAAAATGGTAGGCTCCCAATGACAAACTTTGCATGTCAAGGACTAGCACCACCTTTGTTTGCCTCCTCTTTGCTGCTAGGAAGCTCTTAGGGTTCATACATCAACCCACCACCGAGCAAAGATTAACTTCTTTTACTCTAGAGAAAATATTTTAAAATCACCAATTGCCAAACAACTCTCTTAGCATCATTGCCCCTTTCTGGTGTGCACTCAATGGCACGTTTTGCTTGCATACCACTAGGACCTGGTTGTGGTTCAGTGCTTGTTTGTTTCACTACAAATTTGTCAAGAGACATTTGTTTTTCCCTTCCTTTTAACATTTGTCTGTAATGATGCATCACAGTGATGCATCACTGCACAGTGATGCATCACTATTAAAGAATGTTATCTTTAATAGTGATCCTGTGGTATCTTTAATAGTGAATGTTATCAACCAGGTATCAACCAGTGTCATTGAATAGGTTAAGGCAACGGCCTACTGCAGCTTGATTTGGGCGAGTCATTTCAGCGAAGGTTTGCAATTCTTCCCATGCTGCACACATTTTCTTAATTGTTGAGGAAGAGACATTCTGTACTCTTGTTTCTGCTCTATGGTCATCCTTACATGGGTTTTCATATGTTGAGCCTTACCACTGACTTTCCTGGGACTCATGGCGTGATATATAATAATTACTTTAATGTTTAAAATGCAAAAAATCACCACAAATGCGGAATTTCTTATAGGCACGATCATCACTAAGCGGGCAGCTGTAGTAAACTGAGGCAGGTCGGACCGCATGACTGGGAACCACGTGCTCGGTCGACCCGAATATGGACCAGCAAATATTGGAAGTCGACGACACCATCGGATGTTGAGTCGCATTTTTCGATCAAATTTACATCGTAACTCGAAATTATCATAAGTAGGGGCAATCATAAGTTGAGGTGCCACTGTATTGAGTTTGAATGCCTCTGTGGTTCACTGGTCCTCTGTATTTGATCCAGTGGTTCATTTTATTGTGCCCAAATCATGTTTTGTGCCTGGTGGTGCATCTTCTGCTGTTGTTGAGGTCACTTTCTCCTTGGGGATTTGCAAATTTAGAAAATTGTTTGGTAATTAGTGATTTCCAAGTACAACATGTTTTAGTAGGAGAGTACAAGTTTTGAAGCATTTAATTTATCAGCAGTGGCTTTATTTCTGATCCCCAACCTCGATGAGGGGGCAAGCAAAGTTGGTGCTCGTTTCCAGTGTGCAGTGTTTGTCACCAGTAGAAACGCAATATCACTGTTGTCCTATACATCCTGGTATGCTAAGCTGAGGGCAAGTATTGAGATGTAACTCAGAAAGGAAAATTTAACTGCACTTAACACTGTACAGGTAATTTAATTAATTATTTTAATTCATTGTTTGTATTTTACTGTACTTAGTACAGTACAGTATTAATATAGAATCCCACATTAAACATTTTATTTTTATCTTATTATTTTGCATCTTTTTTTTTCATCCTGTTGTAGTGTGTTAGTAAAAGTTTGTAAATAGTATGCTGTATGTACACCAGGGAAAGTTTATCTACCTGCTGCATACAACCCAGTTGTTCTCCAGGTGTCACGGCAGTTTCAGATATTTGAAGCATGTATTTTGAAGCATTATATCTATACCTTTATTATTAGATTGCTTCTATGTTTATACTTTTAACATTTCAATACTATCTGGACATTTAATTAACAAGTACAGAAAAGTAACAATTTGACATTAGCTTATACTTTCATGAATACTGTACAGTACTGTACTTTAATCTCTTTGATTCATTTTGCTGTACTTACTCTTTATACCCAGCTTGATGAGTAAACTGATCTTTATTTATATAATTTGAAGTGCTTTGGTGTTAATTATATGTTTTAATGTTATGTGAACATACTGTAAAATGTTTTTTATATTTTTTTGTAGAATAGGTTAGCAAAGTTGCCCATTCATTAATGATTAACCACTGAGAAGGGAAAATACTGTATAAGTTTATTTCAAAACGATACTCCACAAGCAGTTCTTAAATGGTTGAAGCTTTTACTTTAACTATTGTAATAAAAGACATGAAACAAAACTGAACATCAGACCCATATCCAATGTGCAGATTGTCTGCCAGAGCCTTGCCTCTACCCCATGGGCCGTGAATTTATTTTGTTATTAACTTAACACCGTAGGTGAAGCACTAGTACAAAATTATGAAATAAAGTATATTTATGTGTTAGAAATCCAGCCACCTGCCTGAAATTTTTTTAACTAGTAATTTAGTATTAAAAAAATTGTGTGTACTAGGTGTATGAGCTGAAACGAGTACAATCTCAAAATCAGTACAATCGTGTATTCGAACATATCCTGTCTCCCAATACTGTATAACAATATGTTTTTTCCACATATTGGTTCTGAAGTTGGACTGAGGGTCATTCAGCGAATTCTACAGGGAATCAGTTTATGTCTGTCAAAGTCACTCACTCTTACAACTCTTGAACTAGACAATGTAAGACTGAAAGGGAAGAATCTCGATATATTCTGTCAGGTGAGGCATTTGATAGTTTTATATTTCAACTACTAAACTGCATAAATGCAAGAAATATTTTTTCTGCCTGCTGTTCACTAACAATGCCTGTGTGTGGTAATTTTAGAGCAAATTTTACAGCAGTCAATAGTATACAGTATTCCATCATTTGCATCTAATTCAGTATTTAATTTGTTGCCTACTTTTTTCTCTTTTTCTCTTTTTTTCTTGTATTTGTAGTTTATTAGTATACAGTGACTAATCTATTTTACATCAGTCAACATCTGTTAAGCACATTACAGTACTACATATATGGTAATTTATTCATTACTGCTGAATGAGCCATCAGAGGCCATGTTGGGCCATGCATGAGGTGACCCAGTATTATTTTTAAGTGCATTTACCTAGCATCTCTGAACTCATCCAGAGAAATATGCATCTATTCATTGCATCAGACAACAATAGTGCAAACATGTTGAAAAGAACCTCTAGAGGTGGATAAGATGATATGAAGCAAGTACTGTATTAATAACCCTTATGCCGCTCTAATTGCTTGGTTATTTTTCATTGTACTAATTGTTTCATAGTCTAAAATTCCACCATTTCTATGGGGATGTCATTCACTCCCTCAGGGCTCTAGGGGGTGTCTGCCATTTTGAAAAAATTAAAGGTACCCAAGGGCATCATTCTTATAGCACCAACCATGGCTGATGCATGTTCATCCAGCTCGAAAACACAGTGCGAACATAGCAAGCAAGCTTCTCTCTTCTGGGGCCAAATTATTGCTGATAGGTTTTAAGGACTTGCAAGGGCTGATGTGACTTGTAGGTGTGGAGTTATCTCTGTGTGGCGGGACATTAGTTATCTATGTGTGACAAGGAGCCACCAAAGCTTACCCTCTTCCCAGAAAGAGACCTTTCATTACAGTCAATGCTAGTTTATTTCTTTTAGATATATACTGTACTCTTTTATATGATAAAGATACTGTATTACATACCATAAATCATAATCAGGCATAAATTATGCTTCTGAGCATGCTGGAACAATAATTTCATTATATAATGTTAATGAGATAATTGTATTTTGTCCCTATAAATTGCTGTTTGCAAGAAAATAATGTTAGAATTTATTTAATTGATAATGATATGTTGATATAAAGAACACAACCCCATGCTCTGCCTTGTTATAAAATCCACAATATTGTTTCAGGGGCTTATGAAATCCAAAAATTTGAAAACATTGAGCTTAAAAAAATGTGATCTTGGAGATGCAGGAGCTCAACATGTATGCCAAAATATAAAAAATGTACCCAGTATTACACATCTTTGTTTGATTGACTGCCAGATAGGAGAAAAAGGAGCTTCAGCTATTGCCAGTTTGATACAGGTATGTTATTTCATAAATATTGTATTATAGTAGCCAATATTTGAAGTTCTGACAAGCAAGATAATATAATTAAAATAAAAGAATAAAAAAAAATCTAAATTTTGAAAAACATAACAAATGTCAAAAAGGTTTGTTCAGTGTTTGGCAGGTAGGCTGCTCCATGTTTCTTAAAAAAAAAAAGTTGAAACAATTTGAAAAGTGGACAAATACCATAAAGGTTCATTCAGTGTTTGTTGGGTAGGCTGCTCCATTATTGAGACGTAAATGAAAAATACAAAACAAATGGAACACATTTGAAACAAAGAAAGATTGTCATAATGTAGCAGCCTACCTGACAAACACTGAACGAACCTTAATGGCATTTGTCCGTTTTTCAAATTGTTTAAACTTATTTTTTTATTTTTTTTATTTAAGAAACATGGAACAGCCTACCTGCCGAACACCGAACGAACCTTTTGCTATAAGAAAAATGAAAAAAATATTGAACAAATTTGAAGAAAGAAAAATATCATAAAGGTTTGTTCAGTGTATGTGAGGTAGGCTGCTCCATTATTTAAAACATCGAATATCATATTGATGTTTTTCGGTGGTAGAACGGATTAATTTGATTTCCATTATTGTCAATGGGGACATTCGTTTTGTATGATGTCCGTTTCACATGACGATCATGGTGCCAGAACGGATTAAATTCGTTATTCGAGGTTCCACTGTAATGTTTTTTCAGGTAAAAGTACATACATACAAAATGAGTTACAAACAGAATGTTGGATTACTAGATAGAGCTAGTATATATTAAGGTCTAAAGCCACTAATACGCACAGCGTTTAACTCTTGTGCCACCAAGTGAACTGTTAGTACAGTACTAAACTAACTCGATGTAATTTGTCCATGATATTTTGGTATTAACTTGTGCACAAATACTGTAGGAGTTTTATGAATTGCACTGAAAAAGAAAAGTTATGGAAAGCAACTGAAGTGGATATGGTCTTTGGATATACTGTACAGTACAGTACCTCTGTATACATAGTTTGGGTTGAGTTTGATTCTAGTTGAACTTGAATATTAAGTGAGCACTGTATTCTGGTTTGTTTAAATTTCTTAGCACCAAAGGATCAATCGAGATAGTGCAATGTGGCAAGATACTCTTCGATTACGAAGGCCACAACTTGATGGAATGAAAGGTCTTCGCAGAATAACTCTCAACCACAATCCTCAATTGAATGACAGTGGAGCAGTTGCTGTTGCCAGTGCCTTAACAGAAGATTTATGGATCAAAGGTAAAGTTAGCACTTGTGTGGATATTAGTGTTTATTATACGTATATACATTAGTCTCTCAATTACAGTACTGTACAGTACCTGTATATGATTACCAATTTTCAAACCTCTGAATTATTGAGATCAAATCTGACTTAAATTTTTTTAGAGGAAAGGTTGTGTCCTTTCCATGTATATTCCATGACAAAATATTTTAAGGGTTCTTTAGATAATTAGATCATACAAAAATAAATTAAATAGGAAAACAAATAAAAATAATTTCTTAGTCAACATTTCCTAATAGAAGATATGGGCCAAGTAGGTCAATACCAGGCAACAAATGTAATCAATATATTATCATTATATATACTGTGGAAGAAATAAACATAAGGAATTTTGTGTTTTTCGTTACAAAAAATTGCCCTTTTTCTTCATAGGAATGGTGACTACATTACTCAGTCATTTTGTAACCTCTAGGTTCTCCCCCACTTGATCAGCTATCTAATACTGTACATTCATATAAACAGCACTATCAATTGCTAAGTAAATTATTACTGAATATATAACGTCCCCAAATTACTAAAACTAATTCTGCTACATATATGTGAAAGTATGTATCAGAAATATAAACTGCTTGAAAAAACATTTCCTCTATAATGCTGAAAACGTATGACAATACTGTAGGGGTTTTAAATGATGCATCACATATTTCGCAATTGGACACCATGAGCGTAGCTCTTATCTTGTAACTACAGTTAGGTAATTACACACACACACATTTAAAACTCTGATCAAATTATCATGGTAACAAGGTTATCGTAAATAACCAAACTCAATTATGGGCTCATTATAGCCCGTGTTACATGGATATTTCATTCCGAGTAGCTAAATTTAAAACAGCAGCAGCATATTATCTGTTGATTTAAATACTGTAGATATTTAAATGAATAGAAGATTAAAATAGATATTTAAATCAACAGAAATTTCTCAACACCCAAACCTGGTTTGGTTTTAAGATTTTTTTTCCAACCATGTTATTTTAACCCACTTCCCAGTTGCAAGGCGTGGGGATACACCTGTCAGAAAAGGAAGATTATGATTGGAACAAAAAGGCCAAAACATACCCAGTTATATTTAATCTTTCATATTAGCTTTTAACATTCAATAGCATCACTATGAATTAGTTCAGTTTTTGTTTTGCAAAATATTCATAGCCATTAAGTACACCTTATGAATTCCAAAACAAAAAACCCAGCATTGAATGTAATGAAACACCAGTGTCTGGGTTATCCCCTGAGGCTCCCACAGAAATATTACAAATCATACATTCCTTAACAAATGGCATCTACTCTATCTTGTTCACATTCATGCCTCATTTTCCTACACACTATACCTGACCGCCTTCTTGACATTTGTAATGGCTATAGTTACACAGTTTCTTCATCTCTGTAATTACATGAGCAGAAGTATATATAATACAGTGTTTAGGCATATATAATTTTTGTTCAAGATGATCCATTGTCAGGAACATGTTATTACAAGATTTGATTTAAATTGAATGAAGTTTCACTTAAATTGGTGGAAAATTTATAAACTAGTTTGTTATACTGTACTTACAGTACAGTTGTTTGAAAATTTGAAACTAAAATAACCACTGATATTTATAGTTTATATATTCAGTACTGTATCTTAAATTGAATGGTTTTGAGAAATATAGCCCGTCCTCCTAAGTTGATAGTACAGTACAATGGGGCCTCGATTTACGATGCTAATCCGTTCCCAGAGACGGATCGTATGTCGAAATATCGGAAGTCGAAGCGAATTTTCCCATAAGAAATAAAGGGATTTGAATTAATCCGTTCCCCACCCTCCAAAATATTAACATAAAAATACATTTTATACTGAATACAATGTTTTTTTTCTAACTACAATACAGTACCAAAACTTCACTTACCTTTATGGAGGGATTTCGATGGCGTATGGAAGATGGTGATGAGGGGGGAGGAGGAGAGTTGTTACTGTTTGGAAGGGGAGTCCCCTTCCATTATCACATCAGGCAGTGATGTTTTCTCTGGGGTACTCTCTCTCCTACGTTTTGCCTGAATACCACTAGGACCTGGTTGTGGTTCAGTGCTTGTTTGTCTCACTACAAATTTTGTCAAGAGACATTTGTTTTTCCATTCGATTTAACATTTGTCTGTAATGATGCATCACTTTAGCACCCATAATGTCATTTTTCTTAACCAGTATTGTGGATATCGTTGACTGAGATTAAGTTGTACTGCCTAGCCAGTTCACCGACCCGCACACCGTCTTCATATTTACGAGTGATCTCTTGTTTCTGCTCTATGGTCATTCTTACATGGGATCTCATATGTTGAGCCTTACCACTGACTTTCTTGGGACTCATGGCGCGATAGAAAATAATTCCTTTAATGTTCAAAATGCAAAATATCACCACAAAAGCGGAATATCTTATAGGCGCGATCGTCACTAAGCGGGTAGCTGTAGTAAACTGAGGCAGGTCGGACCGCGTGACCGGGAACCATGCGCTCGGCCGACCCGAACGTGTACCAACAAATATCGGATGTCGACGACACCATCGGATGTTGAGTCGCATTTTTTTATGAAATTTATATCGGAACTCGAATTTATCGTAAGTAGGGGCAATCGTATGTCGAGGTGCCACTGTACTTGTAGCCACTACAGTATTACAAAAATTGACTGTTGCAGCCAACAATGTTCACAAGTTGTACTATTAATGTGTAGAAGGTATAAAAAGCTTTAACATTCCTAGGCCTAGTATTGCACATGTGTACTATGTTAGTATTTACTTTTTGATATTTTTTATTTTTACATTCTTGTAAAGCCACTAGCACGCATAGTGTTTCGGACAAGTCATTAATCCTAAGGGTTCCCCTGAATACACCCGCCAAATTGTTTAACAACCAGGTACCCATTCACTGCTGGGTGAGTAGAAACTACAGTTAAGGATTGGCACCCAGTCAGTCCTCCCCAGCCAGGATCCAAACCCAGGCCAAAGCACTCGCGAAGCACTGGGCGAGTGCTTTACCACTGTGCCACGGAAACTGTTCTAAGATAGCATATGTTAGGCCTAGGATCACCTATTTATACCTTGGACAGGTTATATTAGGTTCTATAGTTTTAAATTTTCTAGAATGTCATTTTGAATAATTCAGTAATACAGAATGTGAACTTTTTGGGTATCTTAGTACATATTTGTACATTTGACCAAATAATTATTATAAGTACAGTACAGTACTCTCATTATTGGAGAATGGGCTGAAGAAGTAAGGTATGGGTTAAGATACACTCTCTTAAAACATTATTTCCCTATTTTGTTAAAAGGCATTTGAATAATTAAACTGCATGCATATATAAAGTACAATATTTAAAAACTTTTGTGATAACTTTAAATTATTCTTCAGCTCTGGATCTTCAACACTGTGGTATTGGTGCTGAAGGAGGGCAGGTGCTGAGGGATGTTCTCAATACCAATCAGACACTAGAGATTCTAGATTTAAGGCAAAATCCATTTGTCCCTAGCCAGTTGGTGAATGAAGTGAAAGAAATGCTCCAGGGACGACATGATGAGTACAGTGTGCAGGTCAGTTTCAAAACTTGTTAACTTGATTCTTAAACATATAAAATTGAACAAGGCAGGTACATTAAATCTATCTTTAATGTACTTGTATGTTACATCATAAAATAATGTTTTTTTTTGGGTTTCAGTACATGTGGTTGGAGCCATCAGAAAGTTATGCAGTAAAGCAAGCAGCACCTGTTAAGACTGGTGGCAGCCCAAGCAAGTATTCAGCAACTGGAGTAATAACTAAAATTAAAAACCGCTCTACTCTTCATACTCAACTCCAAAAAATGCCAAATCCTCCTGGACAGCTAGGGATTCCATGGAGAGTTGAGCATAGGTTGTTTGAGAGAAGGTATTAATATTATAAAGCAAATCTTTGTATGTATCTTTCTTTTATATTTTGACTTGTTATATAAAAAATTGGCTATAGTAATTAGAAGTATTCCCAACGACCACCTCAATACTTTACATCCTCTTATGTTTTCCCTCCATTCCATAAATTTTCTCCTTGCACTTCTTGACTCACAATTGGGAATGCTGAGTTCGAATCTCGAGCGGGACAGAAATAGTTGAGCATCTTTCCTATTACTAATGCCTCTGTTCACCTAATAGTAAATAGGTACCTGGGAGTTAGCCAACTGTTGGGGAGTTGCAACCTAGAGAAGGTTAGTAAATCAACCTTGAGGAGACCTTGATACTGTATAAACCTAATTACATACACAGCCTGCTTATCCCCTAACAAAATTTCGTCAGTGCAAAATTCGGTCAGTACATTTCGGTGCAAAATTTCGGCCCCCATTTGTAATAATGTTGCTTTTTAGCAGCAACCATAGTAATAACATTTCACATTATTTACTTTGCCTGATGTGTACCATTGCAGAGAGGGTTTAATGCCTGGGTCACTGGTGGATGCCTTTCCTAAAGAACAACAGAGCCATGCTATAGCATCAGCTGCCTATCAGCAGCCTGAACCACATGATTCAGTGAGTCTGCTTACCATTAGGTATGATTAAAACTCATAAATATAAATTTGAGTAATGTAGCTAATTAAATAATAAATTTCGATATCTTAAATTCACTTTGACAAATCTGTGGATTTAAAATGTTAATTTAGTATCTTAGGTTAAATTTTGAATTTGGTTGAGGTTTTTAAATTTATAGGCTTAATGTATGTATTTTACCCATATACTATAATGAGTATTCTATTCATTTAATACTAAAGTATATCACTCTCTTCCTTGGAGTTCATTCTTGAGTGTGTCTTTCCTTGTACACTTCGACAGGACATGATGTGTGTGTTATACTACTGTATACTATACTTATACTGTGCTAGGGCAAAGGAAGTAAAACAAAAACAGGCATTGAATGTAATAAATGTCTTGTACCATTTTTGTTAAAAATTATATACTATATAGAAAGCAAAATTTCCTAGGGTGTCTTTTTGGAGCTAGAACTACAGTGGCACCTCGACTTACAATTATTTCGAGTTATGATGTAAATTTGATAAAAAAATGCGACTCGACTTACGATAGTGTCGTCGACTAACAATATTTGTTGGTACACGTTTGGGATGACCGAGTGTGTGGTTCCTGGTCACCCAGGCCGACCTACCTCAGTTTACTAGAGCTGCCTGCTTAGTGACGATCACTCCTATAAGAAATTCCGTTTTTGTGGTGATTTTTTGCTTTTTGAACATAAAACTGATTATTATATATCACGCCATGGGTCCCAAGAAAGTCAGTGGTAAGGTTCAACATATGAAAAGACATGTAAGAATGACCATAGAGGAAAAACAAGAGGTCATATGTAAACATGAAAATAGTACTAGTGTTGTTGAACTAGCTAGGCAGTACAATAAATCTTCAGAGGAGGAGGCGGCAGCATTAGAGGATGTCCCTTCCTCATTAATTAAGAAAATGTGTGCAGTATGGGAAGGACTGCAAAGTTTTGCTGAAAAGAATCACCCAGATAAAGCTGTAACAGGCCGTTGCATTGATGACAATGTGATACCTCACTACAGACAAGTGTTGGAAAGAAAGGAAAAACAATTTTCAATGGAACGATTTCTAGTGAGAAAATTAAGCAGTGAGCCAGAAGCAGGTCCTAGTGGTATGCAGGCAAAATGTGCCAGTGTGTGTACCCCAGAGAAGTCATCACTGCCTGATATTATAATGGAAGGGGACTTCCTTCCAAACAGTAACACCTCTCCTCCCTCCTCCTCACCATCTTCCATATGCCATCAAGAGTCCTCCATAAAGGTAAGATAAATATATGTACTGTATTGTAGTTAGAGAAATTTTTTTTATTCAGTATAAAATGTATTTGTAAGTTAATATTTTGGAGGGTGGGGAACGGATTAATTCAATTCCCTTTATTTCTTATGGGAAAAATCGCTTTGACTTACGATATTTCGACTTATGCTCTGTCTCTGGGAACGGATTACCATCGTAAATCGAGGCCCCACTGTACTGTGATTACCCCTCTAGCATTATGTCACATTCATAGACATTTTGGAGCTGTGAGTCTGTTTAGTTTTGGGGTACTGGTGATCATGGCTTCCTGACTGATGTTTTTAAAGCAGTTTTCAAATCTGCCAGAGTGTTAAGTTGCCTTATAATAATACAATCTTATTTGCATCACCATGCATAAGTCTTGAAAGTCCCAAATTGATATGCAAAAGATTTTTCCAGAAATTGCATGTACCGACATCTTAAATTAGAAAAATCAGTGTTGAATGCAATGAAATGCCTCTTTCTGGTAGAGTCCTGTTGGCTCTCTGAAACTATCTTGCTGAGATGGCTTCCTATGCTGAGTCACATCAACCATATATATGCTATTGACCTACCTGAGACCAGAGCCAGAATCTGGCCCCCTCAGAGGCACAAAGAGAGAGCTGGGGATTATTATGATTACCCACACCAAGAAAGCATCCAGAAAGTAAGCGGTTCAATACAAACTACTGCAAGGTTCATGTAAACAAGGCATCAAAAAACCAACAGACTCGGCAAATGATTACCGGTAAGTCAACTCCAAATAGCAGGCGATGAGTCACAATAACGTGGCCGAAGTATGTTGACCAATCCACACACTAGAAAATGAAGGGATGACGACGTTTCGGTCCGTCCTGGACCATTCTCAAGTCGATTGTGAGACTGACAATCGACTTGAGAATGGTCCAGGGCACACCGAAACGTTGTTGTCCCTTCATTTTCTAGTGTGTAGATTGGTCAACAAATCCAAATAGTTCACTTCAAACTGATCTCAAATCCCCTTGTGTGCAAAGCTGTAACAAGGTGGTGCCCAGGAGCTCCTGGCTTCTGGCCAGCTATGGGCCATTCTGGAGCTCGTAGATCATGAACCGATGTACCTGGTAGGTAGAAGGGAGTAGGCCAGGGAGCCACCGAGGAGCCAGATCCTCGGTGGATCTGAGGAGCCAGATTCAAGCCGAAGGGCAGAACCAGTAGGCCTGATGCCTCACAAAAAATCCAAACCAGTCCTGGAATTGTGGGCGAATAGAAATGTGCCAGAATGCATCCTTGAGGTCCATGGACATCATCCAAGGAACTGCTTGCAACAACAGATGAAACTGAGCTAAAGTTGTCATGCAATAGATCAAACAAGGAATGAAGTTGTTCGGGCCCGAGGTCGGACAAGTCTTGTTTAAGGACGAGGAACAACCGGGATATTTACCGAATAGAGGTTAACTCGACCATTCCAAGTCCAACCACACAGCAATGACTGCACAGAGCTGAGGGGAGAACTCCTGAGCCAACACCCCTGAAAATAACAATGTGGAAGGGAGTAGACCAACTCCACTGGAGACCCTGGGAAACTACCTGGTAAACCCATGAATTGTGGGACAAGGAGCTGGAAAAACAAGCCAGATGGCCTCTCACAGCATCATCAAAGGTATGATGGTGCTGTGAGAGGCGAGGCCATTTGCTTGACTTTCAGTTAGCCTGACTTCTTCAGGCATGCATTTAATCCCAGTTCTTTCTCTATTTTCAAGACCTGATATCACTTATTGTATTTTATTATCTCTATAATTTTAATAATTGCTAAGTATATTTTAAATGTTATAACTTTTTGCTTACAGAAAGGAATTGAGTCTTTACAAGAGAAAATATAAGCAAGAGAGAGAAAAGAGAAAGCATGTTGAAAAAAAACTAACTCATCTGCAAGCACGGTTGAAAGATATTCATTTATTAGATGAAGAAACTGTCTCTCACATTGAAGCCTGCTTTTTAAAGTTTCAGACATTTTTAACTCATTTGCAAAACAGTGGGTAAGTAACCTTATAATTTTTATTTATGAATATGATTCTTGGTAAGGTAGTTGAACTACTTTACCAATATATATATATATATATAATTACATTTGCATAACATTAGTACAACTCAATAATTATAAAACATTATCTACATGTGGAGTTCAGTCATTGTTATTAAACTGCCTTTCTTTATGCAGATTTCCTTGGCAGCCAACCTTATTCCACAAATCAGAAGCAAGACAAACTGAAATTAATGACAAATTACAACTTGGTCCTAGTCCAACCTCGTCAGAATGTTTGCAAGAAACAGAGTTTAATGCATTAGGCATGAAGGTTGTAAATTCTCAACCCCTTCAAATATTCCTATTCCAATATTCTTCAAAAATAGAACATATGCTGAAGGTGGTTTGTGTTTTCCCCCCAAAATTGTAGAATTTGATAATCACCTACAAACAGAGAAAATTGTGCAAGATCTAGTGTCTGCATGTTTTGCTCTGAATTTAAAAGCATCAGAAAAAACAGAAGATGTAGTGCCTGACAAGAATGATGAAAATTACTTAAAACTTCATAATGATATTAAAGCTGGGAGAAATATGTTACCTATATTTTCAAAAGATTCAAAAGAAGTAAGTGGGGATGAAATAGTATGTGATGTGATGATTGGTGGCAACAGTAAGGACATAAAAGCAGATGAGAAAATTTCCAATGAAGCAAATGAGGCTGAGAGTAAATTATTTGATGAAGTAAAAGGGCCGGAAAAGAAATTTTGTGATGAAATGGGTGACACTACTAAGAAAAAGTTACCTAAACAAGAAGAGAGATTTGAAAGAAGGGTTACTTCACAGGTAGAGGACTCTGGGAAAACCTCGTACTATGAAGTAGAGGAGGCTGAGGGAAATTTATCTAATGAAGTAAATGGCCTTAAGACAATGTCATCTAATAAAGTCAGGGATACTGAAAAAAGGTATCTTACCAAAGTAATGGGCACTAAGAGAAAAATTTATAATACACCCAAGGTCAGTAAGAAAAACATTCCTTTAACAATTTCAAATCAGAATAGCTTTGAAGAAAAAACAGTGAAATTGCATGAGAAATATGCTGTGAACAATTATAATGCAAGAAATACAAATAAGAGTGCAAGTGATGAACAATTGAGCTATGAGAATGAAATGGTCGTCGTTGGATGGGAAGGGGACATAAATAATGAGTGTCCTGCTAGTCAGATCAATCCAGAAATATCCCAAGATGATAATATAAAAAACAATACAAAAGAAATTGAACAAATTGATTCAAAATTACAAAATGAACAGGTAAATAAAGAATTAAATAGCTTAGTAGTGGGAAGCAATGCTTTAATGCATTTAAATAGGCAGGCACCTGCCAGATATAACAATACTGTGAATTCTGACCACAATGTTGAAGCTCAAGAACAAAGTCATTCATTTAAATCAAACAAAACTGTTCAAGTAAAGAAATTTATGAATCTTTCTAACACATTTCAGTTTAGAGATGGGGAAATGGGTACAGTAGGACAGGACTCTCAACATATGAAAGCTGGGCCAAACACTGAAGTCAGTGAAACAGATGATGATAAACTCAGAATGCAAACAGCATCTTTACTTTTGTTGAACAGAAGTGGATCAGCCTCCTCAGTGAGCATCACAGAGCACCTTAGCCACTCTCATTCTCTCTGGAGTAAACAAATACACAGAAAGACAGATAATACTTCAGAGTGTAGTATAGATAAAGCACCTACAGTAGGTGTGATAAAAACTCAAAGCAGTGATGATGGAATGTGTATTGAATACAAGTCAAACATTCCTCAGTTGGCTCTTTTAAAAAATGAACCCAGTTCTGTGGAGTATGGCAGTGATTTTGAAGTCAGTGATAATGAGGGCATTAGTATTTCTTCCTCCTCATTAGCCAGTACATCTATTCCTGAAGATTTACTGACACCAGGAGAAGAGGAATTTTGATTCTACAAGCACCATATTAATTTTGTCAAGTACTACTACTACTATGCTGGCCATACTACCTGCCAAAAAATCCTACGAGGGTCATTACTCTTATGTCTAGTTCACAACTTTCACTAATCGTCTTTTCACTTTTAATTTGCAGTATAATTATGTACTGGTATAGGCATATCTGATGCTTTATATGATTACATAGTAATAATGTTCCATATATTAATGAAAAATCACTACATATTCCATATTACGTGGTACCTAAAACAATGTTTATAGTCAAGTCTAGTCATTTGTCAATGCAACTTTGATTTTAGTATAATTTGTTAATAATTGTGTGCAAGTTATTTAAATAAAGTAAGATTTGAACCAACAACTTTTTGTAAATTCCAAAACAAATACATTATTACCACTTTCGTTGCCTTGGCAGGCGACCTGCCGTGCACCTCAAGGTAGGCCAAGCGGAGCGCATGAATGCGCCACCACCCCACAAATGTTTATACATTTTTTTTTAGCTTTCTCACCTCAATTTTTGTGCTATGTTTAATTTGGTATCAAATTGTTTACAATAGAATGATGTAAAGGGATATTTGCATATAAGAACATAAAAGTCTCACTTTTCTATACTTTCGACGAAACTTTATAACTTTTCCTTCTTACGTGTTTCTTTCAATGCTTTTGTCATGAATTGGCTCTGTTCTTGATCAGTATTCATCTGGAAGTCAATTTGCAGTGTTTATAAAGCCGGTAACAACAAATACCCGAGATAAAATAACTGGAATGTGGAAACTTTTCGACTCTAGAGGAGGCCGCGGCTGTCACAAGAACAGCGAGCTTCTAGCGTGGGCGAGCGCCCACACGGAAGGGTCAGGATGCCACGTGGGATATACAGAGAATGGGAAGAAGTTGATGCTCATTTTAAAACAAGTTCCATAGTATTCGGACAACAAATGGAATTTTTACAATTTTGTAAATTATTGACACCGTTTGCATCATATTCTGTATTTTGGTTTTATGACAGAATATGCATGATCGGACAGCAAAAGTGTTACGCTTTTAATATACTGTAAATCTAAATGGCAATGTTTCTTTTAATGAAATTAATTCTCTGGCTCTCAAACAGTAAAAAAGCATATAATTTTACAAGCAAGCGCAGTAATTTTTTTTTTACTCCAACTTTTCACCTGCTGCTGGAAAGAATACATACATCACCCCAACCCACATCCACGAAAAAAATCTTGACAAAGGGGGTTTGTCTCATATACAGTCATGTTCAGAAGCCAATTTTGACATTGCCACCCACATGTATCCGATAGTGCATTTAAATGTACTGTACTTTATTGTACACAGTATGTAATTTAATTTACAGTATTCGTTATTAGAAATTACTAATCCATTCTGCTTATAAAAGAAGTACATAAAAAAATGTACACCTTGTTAGTATTTTTTTTTTTACATTTTTAAGTTTAATAACATTCTATTTATGGCATAAGCTACATTTTATAATGGGAGTGCTCTATGCTGCCAATGTAGTACGTATACCATATTATCATGTACACTGCAGTTTGAATCAATTACTGTGCTGTACTTTCCTAATATACTTGAATTCAGTACATTTGCTTACTAAACTGGTTCACCTGATTAGGTATGATATTAGTGCTAAGACCGAGTCCTTGTGTTCAGTGAAATTTTTATTCAATGTAAAGCTAATGTAAGGGGAGGGATAAGTTATATCTCAATTACAATAATATATATAGAAGGAGCGCATACAAAAATAAAATAAAATGATGCGTCTTCAAATACAAGGGGAAACTGCATACAACTATTTCAACTTGAGGGATTTAAACAAACCAGCGAGGTGCATGTATCACATTTACTGTATTTAAAACACATAACAGGGAACATAGACTGTAGAAACTAGATTCATACATCACTCACCAGTTAATGTACAGTTCTCAATGAAAATGAGAGAAAACCACGATAAGCACACACATCAGTACAGGTATGGGCACCTCACAAGCACAGCTCAACACACCACCTTCGACCAGAATTGGCTCTCCTTCTCTTAGGAAGCTCCCTGTTAATGCCACATCTGTGTTGCTATCTTCATGTGTGTTGAGAAGTTCCCTACACCTGCCTTGTGGTGTCCAACATCTACAAGGCCCCTATTTGGTGTTCCACACCTGCTAGGACTCGCGTGGTGTTCAAAAGGCTGAACTAAATAAGCTTACAGTTGATGCACTGGCCACACCAGTTGAGTGATTTAATATTTATGAGCTGACAATGCTTCAATGTTTATGAGCTGATAGTGATTTAACATTTGAGATGACAATGATTCAATGTTTACAAGCTGACAGTGATTCAATGTTTATGAGCTGACAGTGATTTCAGTGTTTGTGGGACAAAATGGATTCAGTGTTAATGAGCTGGCCATAACAGGTACAAATGATAGTCTGCATTGAAATTTCAAGGTATCAATAATACATCACCACCTTGTCTGGGAGGTTTTTTCTACACTACTTTTTCTTCTTCACTATTTTCATGAGTGTGTCCGTTTGAAAGATGACATTACAAGTAGAGCAGAGTGGTACAGCTTTGCAGTAGACTGAGAGGCAATTAGAACACACATTTCCCATTTCTACTAGTGTGCGGTGACAAAAGCAAGCAGCTCGATAGTCAACACTGTCCTGTGGCGGAGAATTTAGCTTCTTTCGTGTTGAAACATCTGCTTGGTACATTAGAATCAGACATTGCAAAAGCTCTGAAACCTGAAAGGTTAGCAGCATATTAACAGATGACCATAATAAGAAAAAACTGTATTCACATAGTATACAGTTGCTCTTGGTACTGTATAGCTAACATACAGCAGATACATTACCTGACAAATAATAGATTAGAAAATTTACTTTGATGATGTAAACTTCATACTTCACAACCCATGGACATTTAGTAATATTTGTTTTGTCCACCAAACAATACTTTTAACCAGCCAAATATAAAATAGATATACCTGTTAGGTGGATACTGTATAGCACAAATTTAAATTCATTCATATTTCAAGTAATTCCATGAGAGATGTCCACCTCTACTGTGGGCTGATCAAGCTAGAATTGTTTACTCTACTGGGCATAAGAATAGCAGCATTTCTCGCACACAAAATCCAATACGGGATGTAAGAAATGCCTCTTTCTTAGTGGCTTCCTGTAGCTAACCATCTGTAAAGCTCCACACACACACATCACACTACACCCTTCAAGTCATTCAAAGCTTACCAAAGACCAGAGGCCAAAACCTGTCCACTTAAGAGGGGCACAAAGAGCAGCTGACTTTCAAACATCATGGATCTGAAGGTAGACCAGGCTGCCTAAACTTAATGAAACTACAGAGAACCTGGGACAAAAGTGCCTTGAATCAAAATACTAAAGAAACTATGCCAACAAATATGGAGTTGCCAAGTGCTTCCAAAGTGGCACACAAATAATGACTGTTCAATTCAACCATGTACAACAAATGCATCTTGGCCAAACAAACCAAGAGTTAACAACCAACGGACCTCTACAGAGGCCAGCCAGAATAAAAGACGAAGAAATCATCTACCAGGGTCAAAAGAACTAAACCCCAATTTCCAAAGGACAGTATGAAGTTCCAAAGGAAAAACCATAATGTAATCCAGAGACCAAGAAGGTCTCAGGAGGCGAGTGAGTAGGTCAAGGTGATAAGACGCATAAGACAACTTGCACAATGTTGAACTTGTCAATGTTGAATGCCAGTGGTAAGGCAAAGGAAGCCGAATGAAAAACCCTGACTAGGCCCAGCCAGGTCTGAACCTGTGACTGAATGAACTGGGACTTCCGCCAGTTCACCAGGAAACTGCATCTGACTAACTGGAAAGAATCAGATCCCTGGCTTGTAGACATGCAGATTGGCTGGTGTGGAAAAGTGAAGGAAACTGGAGTTGGGGAGAACAAGATGTGAATCCAGGGAAGGGAGGAAGACAATCTGGCACAGCAAGATACTGGGCCAAATCACACTGGCGAGGAAAGAGACTAGGAGGAATGAAAGTATGATTAGGCCAACACTCACAAATGACATCCTCTATAATGGGACTACCCCAAAGGGAGAATCTACCCAAGGCAAGAAACTCAGCACCCCAGTAGAAATGAATAGCATAAAAATTTGGTACACAAATGCAAACAGCATTACAAATAAAGTGGGGTAGATCTGCAAGAAAAGTGGCAGAATTGCACCTTCATATCAACACAGTTACGAACACAATAGAGAATGTAACATTCCCAAGAAGATACCACGTACAAGAAAAGAAAAGATAAGCAGAGAAGGGAGCGAGGAGTAGTAGCCCACGAATACAACAACACTGGAGCTTTGAGGAGAGAGAGATTCTGGAGGTAACTAACCAGCAAGATTTCATACTAGGTACAGTACTGTATAACAACAGTGAAGACCATAAAGATAGTGGTAGGAGTTATTTACAACCCTCCATTAACTGCAGGAAGGTCATGGAGGAATGTGATAAATGCAATGAAATATACCTGAAGATGATAGAAAATGTGGCCACAGTGGCAATGAAAGCCAGAGCAAAGATCTTAATACACTGACCTTGGAAGACTTTAAAAAGTCTTGATTTACCTTGGAGACTTTAACCATTTTAAATTCATCGTATATACAGTATTTAAAAACCCTCCTACATAAATTGTTCCAATTAAATTTTGGATTAGTTTTAATTTGAAAAAAATATATATGGATGACAGCAAATGAACTGCTGTCACTGCCAATTAAATTTAATTTTTGTGTACAGTACTAGGTTAAAGTAGCTACAATCCTTACCTCTTGTACACAATGATAACAGCCACCACTGATATCTGCACCTTGCTGAAGTAACCCACAGTCATTTCCAATTACACACACATCAATTGGTGTGCTTATTTTCTGAGCTGTGAGGTAAGTATTAATGTAATTCAGGTACTGGCTTCCTGTATCCGCTGAAAAAAAATATAAAAGCTCTTATCAATATATGTATTTTATCTTGGCACTCTCAAATTCCAAAAATAATCATTTATCGTCTTCCTATACAGTTATCATCATAGACACTCCATGCAATGTGAATTAGGTTATAGGAGTTCCAACATCAATGAAATATTCAACAAAGCTTAGGAAAACACCACATTAACTAGGTTGTAGGATCAAGGTTTGTTTTTACAAGATCCTGGCTCTCTAGGTGTATAAAGTTAACATGGATGAAATAGCAACACAAATCAATATAGGAAAGAAAATAAAAAGATGTGCAGAATTCACTTTTGGTTATATTTGACTACAGTACTGTACTATAATTCCACAGTGAGTATGCTCACTGATTGTATGTGCAGTATGATGAGATTCTAAGTAATGGGAACACATACAGACTGGTATGGATCATACTTTGTATTGGAAAACAGATACAAGCTGGTTTTACTGTTTTTTATATTATTTAATGTATAACTGAAAAAGAGCAATTGTCTTTTCTTATTATAGAATACTAGTAGAGTCTTTTCTTTACTACCTGATTGATGGGGTTCTGGGAGTTGTTCTACTCCCAAAGCCCGGCCTGAGGCCAGGCTTGACTTGTAAGAGTTTGGTCCACCAGGCTGCTGCTTGGAGCAGCCTGGTGGACCGCTTGGAGCGGCCCGCAGGCCCACATACCGACCACAGCCCAGCTGATCTTGGAACTTCTCTTAGAAAACAGTCCAGTTTTCTCTTGAAGATGTCCATGGTTGTTCCGGCAATATTTCTTATAGTCGCTGGGAGGACGTTGAACAACTGCGGACCCAGTGTTCTCTGATTGTGCCTATGGCACCTCTGCTCTTCACTGGTTCTATTCTGCATTTTCTTCCATATCGTTCACTCCAGTATGTTGTTATTTTACTGTGTAGATTTGGAACCTGGCCCTCCAGGTTCTAGAAGTGTAATTACTTACTAGAAGTGTAATAATACAAATTATGCAACATTTTACCCGAAGGGAATAGGACTGAAACTGAAATGCTGCAGGGGATGGGTTAATGTGGTTATGCATTATACACCTTGGTTGTTTAACTGAGGGGCCACTATCTAGTGTCCTCAATGAGTACAGGAAGCCAACAGCTTGTTAAAGGCCCCCATTTGTCCTGATGATTTTATCAAGCTGGATCTTGAATTGCATCATTGTTTTGGCATTTATGGCTTTGGCAGGTAGGCAGTTCTATGGGTTTATAACCTTATGGATAAAAAAGCATCTGTTGTCTGTCCTACATTGTGGCTTGTTGAGCTTCAAACAGTTTGCTCTTGTTTGTGTTTACAATCTGACATTTTAAATAAGTTGTCCGAGTCTCCAGTACATGCTCCAAATTGTTCAGTTCAGTGTACAGTACTGTACTGTATTTTAAAAGTTTGGATGAGATTAGCCCTGTCATGTCTGGTTTGCAGTGTTGTTAGCTCTGTTGCCCTCAACCATTCCTGGTATGAGCTCTGTTGCCCTCAACCATTCCTGGTATGAGCTCTGTTGCCCTCAACCATTCCTGGTATGAGAGTCAAATTGGTTCAGGAATGATTTGTGGTGTTGAACTATAATAAATATTTAGGTAAGACCATAGGGAGGGTTCAGGTAAGAATGTTGAGTGTGACAAATCTTGTGTATAAGGGTTCATATGAATAACTGAAGAACAGAATGTCAAATAGGTCAAATGTATACTGTACAGGTATTTTTATGAGTAACATAAAATTTATACAAAGTTGAAAGTAGGGGGAGTCAAAAAAGGAATGCGTGATGAAACGAAAGCCTTGGTTAGAGAATAACAAGAGAGGTGCAGATGAAGTCTCAGGGATGTATAGAGTGGTAGTTTTGATATTTATTGACATCACAAATTAAGATATGGAAGAATCTTGTTTATGCAAACAACTTTGTAAACAAGATAATCTGGTAAGATAATAGTTTGTTTATTGTGAAATATTTATAAAAAACTAACCATTCTTTAAACTGCTTTCACTCATGTGGGGCACTCTGACTGAAGGAAAATTGGCATTTCATATATTACAAATTTGTGCCTAGTGCTATACAAAGTATAATAGATTGGGAATGCCTTGGTTACCTGCAGATAGCTGTACACATAGGACCCAAAGAGGAAATATGAAATGGATTTGTAACAAAAGGACGTTATCTGACCTAGTTTCAAATTTACAAAGTAAATGACATTTAGAACTTCAATTGTGCAAAAAAAAACTTAACCGATGATCACTAAATAAAAAACATTAAAAACAAATTAATGAAAACATACTTGAAATTTTAATAACCAAGATCCTTGCATGGACTTTTTGGCCTAATATATCTTCTGCTTCTTGCCGTTTTATGTATAGAAGACCTCGACCTATTGCTCCAGAGAGAAGAGATTCTGTTTGCTCTGCCTTTCCACCAAGCATCATCATCTCTCTTAGCTCTTTTTCAATGCACTCATCTACTTGACATAGAAGTTCCAGCCTGCCATCCTTCTGACGTTCGACCTAACAAACAAAGAATACAAATAAACCAAGGCTTGTACACGTATACTGTATCTATATGCACACAAATTTTCCTTAATGATTACAGACTCAATACAATTTTCAATGGTCATCTTTATTTCAGTAAGAAAGTCCCTAATGGCATCTACAGTATATCCAGTCAATCTGACACAATGTACAGTAGTTTCATTATCATTAGTTTAAATGCATTGGTATAAACATCAAAATTTGTTATAAAGCAAAAAAAAACCTGTCACCACTATGATAATAATACAGTATTCAAATTGAAAAAATCAATGACGCTTACCTTTTCACCTGTATTCAGTGGGTAGAGAAAGCGAGTTTCCAGGTGATTAGCAGCAATAACAGCAAGTGTGTTTTTCACATTAGATGCCAGGTGAAAATTGGCAAAGGAAATGCAAGCGCTCAAGTAATTATGGACAATACTTTCTTGCTCTGCTAACTGTGGGTGAACATCCACCACTATTACCAAGAGACATCCACTACCGGCCATCATTACATCCTGCAGAAAATAGTGAAATAAATGCACAGTACAATACAGTACTTGCATTACTAAAATTAATGTTTTCGATGATAATAAACACTTAAATTACAGTACCAATATATTCATAAAAAATATACAGCAATAAACTATTAGATACAAACTAGGCTGTTTATTTATGGTAAGTTTATGATAAAATGTAAAAAGTGGATTTGAAGAGAAATCCTTGTTAACTTTATTTCTAAATGTATACATGGTACTACACTGAATTATATCAGTGTTCTTGCTTGCCATTTCCTGTTTAGACTTAGAGTCCTTGTGCTCCTGCTTCATGCAATCTCCTCACCTCTCTTGTGGGTATCTTTCTCCCATTTCAATATAACAGGGTTTTGTGAGGAGAGAGACTGGAGGGTCTCATCAAAAATAATGTTTCCCCACACCTTATCAATTGCTTAAGCTTTATACAGTATGGTGTTTTTTTGCCCAGAAATTTTTCCTCCCCTTGTTAGTCATACCTTCCTGAATTTTCCTTCCTGCTCCTCATACTTACACCATTTTTCTTCATCCTCCTCCTAGTTCAGTTTAATTATCACTGTGCAGTACATTCACTTGGCTACGACTCCTTCTCTGGGTAAACTTAAAAAATGTCTTGGAGAGTTCTCTTGTCCCGTTTATTTCTTCTCATCTTTCCGTTCCTCGGAACTTTTACTCCTGACCCCATACCCTTAGCCTACCTTATTTTAATCTTTGCTAAGATTCCTAGTTTATCATTTGTCAGTGGTTTTGTTTTAACAACATTTATTGTCATGTTACTTGTTTATCTTTGTTGCTTACTACTTGTTTAACTTCATGATGTTAATTGTTCTTGAATTCTTATAACTGCTTATACAGTAATTGGAGTGGGAACTAGCAGTCCCTGTGGGGCAGTGGTAAGACACTCATCCCACACTTCGCAAGCAATTTGGCCTGAATTCATATCCTGGCCGAGGAAGATTGACTGGGGTGCCAATCCTTAACTGTATGCCTCTGTTCACCCCAGCAGTGAATGGATACCTGGTTGTTAAGCAACTTGGCAGGTTGTACTCCAAGGAAAGTTAAGATTAAGGACCTGCCCAAAACGCCATGCATGTTAGTAGCTTTACGAGAATGTAAGAACTCTTGTACAGTATATAAATACTGTATAATAATAATAATAATAATAATAATAATAATAATAATAATAATAAAAAAAAGAGAAGTTGAAGTGAAGGTCAAATTGCCCACTCACAACTGGTTCTTGCCTTTTATCATTGGCTATTAAGTATACAGTCTCCGTGGTGTAGTGGTAAGACACTCGCCTGGCGTTCCGCGAGCGTGAGTGTCATGGGTTCGTATCCTGGCCGGGGAGGATTTACTGGACGCAAATACTTAACTGTAGCCTCTGTTTAACGCAACAGTAAAATGTGTACTTGGTTGTAACAACGATTCTTCGCGGCGGGGATCGTATTCCAAGGACCTGCCCGAAACGCTACGCGTACTAGTGGCTGTACAAGAATGTAACAACTTTTTTTTTTTTTGAGGTATATACAAAAGTTTTTTAATTTAATTCATTGTCAGGAGATAGGAAGCCTGAGTGTACTCATACATGTTAGGCTCATATCGAGGTCCCCCCTAGGTCGAATCACCTGCCCAGGATGCAACCCCACAACAAGCTGACTCCTGAGTACCTACAGTACTTACTGCTAGGTGAACAGGTCATTAGGAGAAAGTAACTGCGCCCAACCATTCTGTGCCGCCCGCGATTCAAACCCGGAATTGTTGCTTGCGAGTTGAGAATGGACCCAACTGTACTACGGGGACCTTAATTTTTTAATGCTATAGGTTAGGCTTGGTTCTTTTTGGGTAGCAAGTTGCAAAAAGCTAGTTAGACCTGATGGCAAACTTTACATTCTTCATCGCATTCCTTTTCAAATTCAAATGTTTATTCAGGTAAAGTACATACATACAAGAGGTTATACAAAAATTGATAGATTTATAGCTAGAGCTAGTACATACGATGCCTAAAGCCACTATTACGCAAAGCGTTTCGGGCAGGAAAAACATTAAAGACTAAAACTTAATACTAATTGAGATTAAAGTATAAAATGTGTCGAGAACAAATAAAAATAAAAAAAGAGGGGAACATGGCAGAAAAAGCAGCACAAATACAATTAGGTCGACAAACAGCGTTGTTTAAAAAAATAACAGACATGGGTTGACAATATAGGGGTAAGGTAGGTTACAGGGAATTTATTAGGTAGTGCTTAGTTTTTATCTTAAACTGGTTGAGAGGTACAGACTTTAACATGACTGGGAAGGTCATTCCACATTCTGGGTCCCTTGATTTGTAGAGCATTTCTAGTTTGATTAAGTCGTACTCTTGGAATATCGTAACGGTATTTGTTTCTGGTGTGGTGCTCATGGGTTCTGTCACAACCTTCAATGAAGCTTTTGAAGTCAGGATTGGCATTACAGTTCAGCGTTTTATATATATATATAATACACACAAGAGGTCTTTGACTTCATTCATTATGGATATCTCATTAAGACTAAGCTTATGGAAATGGAAAGCCCAGATACATATTGCTTTAGCTAAAGTTACCGCAATGAAATAATATAATCTATGGTTAGTTAAAACTTCTTACAAATATTACCCCATGCAAGTATCCAGTATGTGACATGTCACTTAGATATGAAATCTATTGCTGAAGTTTCATGACCCGAGATGAGGACCTGTAACTATAGGCATGAAGGGGGCCTACAAGGGGGTTTACACCTGGTGTTGTATCAAAGATAAAACAGTTGGTGGCTACAGGAACCTGTTTAGGGAAACACTATTTGTCAAATATTGATATTGTTCTTAAATGATTCTCCCATTTTGCACCCGCAAGATAAGTTTTTAAGGGTTGACAGATGTTAATCTTCTTGTTTGAGAAGCTGTTCACTTGAGGCAGTTAAACAAGTCCCAGCTGAGTCTGGGTACAAGTGACAGGATGAACAACCCAGCGGGTTTTCTTCCTATTGGGGAGTGTTGTACATGCTGCTATGGCGGTATGTCCATTCACAGGATGAGTGGCGCTGCCCAATAAACTCGCCCCTCAGGGCAAAATTAAAAAAAAAATTATCCAGGCAAATGGGGGGAACCTTCGATAAGCCGCCGGCTTCCTATCCTCGTCGAGGCCACTAGCGGTTAGTGGCCCTCGGGTAAAATACGTGTGGCTGTAACTACCGTCTCCTAGGAGTGAGGTAGATGTCGGGGCCCAGGTGCTGGAGGCCGCCTCCGTCTCCCGCCGCTGCAGGTCACTTACTACACAATCAGGGTTGCCAGCTCCAAACTGCTGAAGTAGCGAGTTGACGGTCTAAAAGTAGCGAATTTGTAATAAGAGTAGCCCAATTTTTTTTTTAGTGACTGATAGCTAGGGGATTCGAAGTATATATTTTGATATATAGAGTACACTACACAATGTTAATTGTTTTATTAATATTATTCTGCACACACACAATAATATTGTAACGTACGTTTATGTTACGTTGTTGGGTAGATTAGATACAGTGTTTAGTGAGTTTCATACTTATTTAGTAGTCCTGGATACAGAAGTGTCGTAGACGTTGAGACGAAGCTGGAGCAGAGCAGAGAGCTGAGCGAGGCCGGAGTCGTGGAGCTCTATGCGGGAGAGCGTGGCGGCTCGATTGGGAATTACGAGTATCTGAACTCGGGGAGCGATAGCGTTGTAGCTGGATGCGGTCGTAGTCTTGCTGTCTGCTCTGTGTCGAAGCTGTAGCTCTTGGGTCGACTAGAACTGCCCAAGCCGAGTACTACATTCTTGACTGGAGATTGTACTGGTTTGCTGTTCTCCCATCGCTGGGTTATATGGTGATTACACCTCAGCTCCCTCCAACAAGGTGAGAAGAGTATTACCTGTAATTGGGGAAAGGATTGTAGCTTGTGTGATTAGTAATGCATTAAGATAATGAGAATGGAGCGAGTATAAGGATTACTCGCTACAATATATATATTAACTGAAAACTCCCAACCCCAAAGTAACTCGAACCCATACTGCCAGGAGCACTGTGTACAGGGAGGATACTACCATTGAGGGATAACTGAGGTGCTACGGGGATTATCGTCGTCTCCCACGCGGCCCGGTCATCGACCAGGCATCCTGGTGCTGGACTGATCAACCATGCGGTTGGACGCGGCCGGTTAAACGGAGATATTAACCG
>WNGS01001312.1:25140789-25141881 GCA_020271785.1 Procambarus virginalis | reverse complement strand
AGTACAAATATTACAAGGCACTGTAACAGCATCATTTTTTGTTGTTAGAAATACTGTATACAAAAAAAAATATATATATTTTTGTAGAAAAAAAATGCCTATTATTTTTTGTATTCAAGAAAGTATTTACATAAAGGTGGAAGAGGAACGTCGCCTTTACCCTAAACCAGGGATCTCGAAAACTTTTCAGTAGGGCCACATTGTATATTTTACATATTTTCATAACCCGAAGAAATAATTAATTGTAGAAAGATGAATAAGTTTAATTGGATCTTTTTTGGGAAGTCAGATGTTATGATTCAGAACAAACGCGAAATGTGCCAACTACAAACAAAGGATGCAATCCTTACACTAAGAATTAATGTATATGAGAAAATGTCAAACCTTAGGAAAGTCCTGAATAAGAAATCATTTACCTCTCTCCATTTTTAAAGCAAATTTACTTATCCCATTTTAGAAAAGCAGGCCATTCATTTGTTATGGTTGTATTTATAGAAATTTATGTTTACATGAAATGATAATTTGCCCAATTTTGAACATATTCAGGAAATAAACATGCCACAAGCAAGAAATTTAGTAAAACAAATCCATCAAATCGAAAAAATACTTAATCCTTCAAGAAAGATCGAACGACAAATAAATTTAGGCTTAGGCAGCAGACATCATTAATTGTTGATTCACAGGGTAATGTGGTTATAATCATTTGAAGATTAAATAATTACTGTCTGGGTTTTAAATGTATGATGCAAATATGGATATATAGGTCTATTGGATGTAATGAAGTTAACCTTAAACCACGAAAATATCCTGCTATCATTTCATGGTATGAATGTAGTTATAGTCATGAATAGCTGCTAGGTGAAAGCGGTCATTGTCATTGGATGATTTAAACAATTATTTGTCTGGGTTTACATGTATGATGCACATATGGAAATTATAGCCCCTGTGGATGTAGAGAAAAATAAGTAGTAACGCATCAGTGAAAAATTCAGGAGGATAAAACAGGAACCATCAACAAAGTCTAAGTACCAGGTGTTGAAAAGTGCCAGATGCAGCCTTGCAGAGGGCCTCCTACCCAGTAAAACAAATTAA
>WNGS01001312.1:25130789-25135789 GCA_020271785.1 Procambarus virginalis | reverse complement strand
ATGTTCACAAAATTGTGCTCAAAAGAGCAATTTTGCTGCCAGTAGATTGACAGATGAGAGGCGAACCAAAGAGCCACAGCGCAACCCCTGCAAGCACACCTAGGCGAGTACCTTTCTTTGCATCTACAGTATATTAAAAAAATCACAGAAAATCTATTTATTATGAATTCTTCACTTTGACAATTGAATATGATAACGAGCATTTATTGTGTGAACAATTCCATATCAAAGGCAAAGCTATATGACCATTATTGATGGGAACAACATTAATTTAATTTAATTAATTAATAATTTTATCACTTCGCCCATTTATAACTAGCCGGGTCGTTATGAGCTGTTCTGACGGTTCCGCACTTTTAACTAGTATCCCAGTTAAAATAAAAAATATTTGTATAAAATCCATTTTTGCTTCGATTTTCTTGGGGATAGTTTAGAAATGTTCGCCATAAAATTTACGTTTTTCTCTAATAACAGAAGAGCTTATTAAAGAAAATGTCATGGCAGTGAATCTTCGTGGAAAACTATTGCATTATTGACACGACGCGTATGATCGACGTACTTTTTATATTTGTTGCCGGTCGAACGCATTCTTATTTGACGGTTTATACTTATATTCTTATAGAACATTCTATTGCGAACACATTGGTACAAAAATTAAATGCGTACATCCAAAAATAATTTCAGGACAGTGAATTGAAAATACACTTTTCGATGTCATTTTCGGCGATATGCCGCCGCGGGTAACACTTCAGCCGCTTCCCACACTCTTGTGGGTCAGTTGCGACATTGATTCTATATTTATATGCATATGTCCGTATAGAGAATTTAATTGCGATTCCAATGATACCAAAATTAACGATGTAGGACAACTGTGGGCTTCACAACCATTACGAGAATGGAAACATTTTGTTGCTGTTTGGCGCTCTCGGCAAGTGATGTCAATAGTTTTTTATTGGTTGTTGATATGCCTTATGATTTGACGGCATTTTATACGTATGTTCTTATAGACAATTCTATTGCGAACACAGTGATACCAAATTTAAATACGTACGCCTACAATTAGTGTGAGGAGAGTAAAAAGAGTATACACTTTTCGGTCTCACCGCTTGGCTGCGCGAAGCGCCAGGGGCATAAGGCCCAAGTTTTTTTCATTAACCTCAGTGCGCGAAAGTGTTAAGTAATGGCCATGTGACAGCATAATAACATTCACTTCTATTGTGTATATATTTTTTTAAATATTAGTACTGTATTTTATTATATAATTTGTAAAATATTATATTGTATTCAAGTTGATTCAAGGTATGCACTGTATATAGTTTACACTTTGATTTGGTTATTATGGACAATACTAACACAGCTGCCTCCCAACGCTCGTAACAGTGACCGCTTGGACAAACAATCCACACTTAATCAGACATTTGTATGTTCCACGGAACAATCTGTACCGAACTAATTTGTTTGGACATTTAGGAATTCGTTAAGAGTGAGGTTCGTTTAGAACAAGGGTCCACTATACTTATGAATAAGTGCAGGTACAACAGTATTTTGACAACCCAGTTGCAAATACGCTACAATAATAGTGGCGTTTCGATTAATGAGTTTAATCCGTTCCGGCACCGAGCTCATCATGTGGAAAACTCGTCTTGTGAAACAACAACAAAACTGTCGTCGGAGGTGTCCAAGAACCAGCGGGAACGCTCATCAGTTGAGACATTTTCTGCGAGGGACTTGCTCGTAACTGGAGCCGCTCGTCACTCAAGGTTCCACTGTACATTAAGCAATGGCTGAAGCTGAAGAATGCTTGGCTTCTCACGCACCAGCACAGAAATCACCAAAGCTACTTAACTTTCTTACATATAATTAGTCCTGTCAACTCTCAAAAACACTTACTTGAATGCCACCAATAAGGATCTACTGTAATGCAAATCTCCTGGTAACTAAGCTACACTATCTTCATTGCCTCTCAATTCAGACAAAATCTGAATTATGATTCTTAAATGTTAGCTTACTGAATGATGCAAATCAGGCTGTTTACTATTACTGTACAAAATGTATTTAAACAGTTTAATTATAATAATAAAATTATACACTATCAAATATTACAACAAACTGATCCAATCCCAATCCTGTCAGCTAGCTAGTGTTTCTACAATCTCGAGCACTACAAGGATACACTCAGTATCTGACTGATTTTCTTCACTGGAAAGTCCTTTAATGAAAACTTGGCTCATTTTTAGTGAATAAGCAGCCATCCTACTGTTTAGATACTGTACTTATGGTAACAATGTGGACCATCATACCCATAGACGTAATGGACAACTAGAAAATAGTTCGGTACTATTGAATTTGGACAAACTGGAAAAGATTTTGTATTTCTGTTGTTAATAAAACCTTATCTTTCCTAACCATTCTAGGCCTAAAACATGCTGCAGTATCTGAGACTTAATATAGTACATGAATGTGCTATATTAAGCCTAAGTATATTTAAGTTTGATTTAGCTATATTTGTTCTGGACTAAAAAGTGAACAGTACCAAATCCTACCATCTAATTGTCCATTACATCAATATATGTATGATGGTCCATAGTTACAAAAAAGTACAATCTAGACACAAGGATGGGTTGTAACAAGACGCACAGAAGCAACACCAATCAGCCTTAAGGTCCTAATGACCCAGTTTAAAGTATGACGGCTCAAGATTAAATTGTTAAGAGAATTAATGTGTGATATTAGGAAAGGCAATGAGGGCAAGGAGGAATCTGCATCACAAGCTGCAAAATACAACTCCCTTACAACAAGCATTGATCACTTAATGAATGATGCGTCAAAGCTATGAAAATCTAATGAACAAATCCACAAGGGCCGTGATGAGGGTTCAAACCTATGTACGGGATGTTCCCGGATGCGCCCTAGTCAACTGTATCACGACATGATTCCATGTTGTGGTACAGTTATCCTAACTGTACAGCTATAACTGATACAGTTATCCTAACTGTTATCCTATTTTACTATATTAGAAATGTAAATAACAACACTGTACAGACAAGCACTTAATCAAGATCTTAATACTGTATAGAATCTATCTATACCAAGACAAAACAAGGCCAAAGTGATTTTTCTGAAATAACGAATTATTGATTTTGAATTGCATTCATATTAATTTCATTTTAAGAGTTCAAAACACTACCGTAACTAAAAATTATTATGCCCATTTATTTTCTTTCGCTTAAGGATACCATCACAATACGCAAAAGTACTGTATTGTATTGCTATTTTCCAAGTACAAAATAAACACTGATGTGTTCTTTGACAAGCTCACGGAACACTGCTATTTTAATACAGTACAGGATAATGTAAACTAAATGTTCAGCATGAAAACATCACAAAGATCCAGAAAAATGGCAAGACGTGCTACAATGCCCGCTACTAAAAATACTTTAAGCACTAGCATGTTAACTGAAATCAATCTAGCCATCTAATACTCTAGTGTGCATCACTCTTGAAATAATTAGATGAGAGAAGTGTAAAAATTGAAGTACAATATTGTATGTACAGGGCACCATAACAACTCAATGATCAGCGGTGGTCACTACTGTATTTAAATACATACAGTATGAACATACAGTACATAACATTGTATCCACTTTTGAAGACTAAATATCTATCCTTTAAATTTTACTAATCTTGTTTAGGCCTGTCAAGATTCCTGTAAACTTATTCTGCAATATATTACATTTCAAATAATTTAACCTATTAAAAACAGAATCTCTTCCATGGGTTCAATATCAGTATTTGTCGTAATTCCTATCTGGCTTCAGTAAAATTTGCTAAAAAATAATTTCCATAAAATTAGTAGTAGTACCGTAGTTCCAACTACCTATAAGAAACAGTAGT
Organism: Procambarus virginalis; assembly: GCA_020271785.1. NCBI lineage: Eukaryota > Metazoa > Arthropoda > Malacostraca > Decapoda > Cambaridae > Procambarus > Procambarus virginalis. Next base: position 25,131,895 of record WNGS01001312.1, on the reverse strand, counting down.
TCCATTTATGGCTTACTCCAAGTTAGAAACAGAACAATTTGACCTGATACTGATCTTCCTGCTTTTAGCAGCAAGACTAATATTTGAATTAGTTTATACTTTTTATAGAAACTAATTTAGTTAATTTTAAAATGTGAATTAAAAATGACAGGATATTGTCTTGGCAGCAAAACCGAGTTTTTCGTAGATCAAAAATTAAACATTTTGATCCTGCTATGAGGATGGGTATGGGGTGTATAATAAATTAAAGCTTCTGCATAATTTACATTTAACATATTAGGAATCATACAATAATATGAAGTGATTGGGAATTGTTAGGCAGTTCATATTTTCAGCAGAAAAAATCTTGGTATTACTTGAAAACACTATTAAATTATAAAAAAAATTTAACAAAACTATTAAAAAAGGGCAATATTATAAAAACAAGGTAAAACAAGGAACACTATAAAAAATCATTACCTCCCCTAAAGATTAAAATTATGTCGGATACAGACTTATGCGGGCACCAATATGTTATAGCTCAGTATCTAAGGGCAGCAGCACTGTATACATAACTCCCGGCATGGATAAGATAGTTAAGAGAAATGTTAGTTTCAGAAAGTTTAAGAAAGTTAGTTGATTTAGAAATGTTTGAAATCTCGTTTCATTTATGAGAAATGAAACAGTATACAAATACACTGTATACGAGATAGATATTATAACCTACTTTAAATTCTGGAAAACCTTATAGGAATTACTGCACAGTTTGGCATATTCTCATTCACAAACCCTGATCAATTATTCCAATGTAAACTCAATATCTGTAGTTCAAATTTAATCCAATGTCAAGTACTGTACTGGAAATGGAAGTTATTTACCTATACAGGTATTGTACAGTACAGTATATAATATTAATGAAATTGTCCCAAACTGTAGCATACTAGTACAAATTACAATAAATTTAATTAATGTATCGTCTGCTGCAGTGTCTAGGGTGACATCAACAGACTTATCATTCATCCCAAACTTCTCTCAATACTAAAATATTTACCAAGGAAATTATGTTCTACTAAAAGGTCCAGGTAAGAGCCTTAACATACATAAGAACAAAGCAACTGCAGAAGGCC
>WNGS01001312.1:25099680-25108850 GCA_020271785.1 Procambarus virginalis | reverse complement strand
AGGCATTTGAGCAGAATTGTGTGTTGCGTTTTCACTTACGAGATGGAGAAGGATGGAAGCTGCCCTTTTAGATATAACATCATGGAAAGGAGGAAGGTTTCCAAACTGCAGTCTAAACTAAGGACAACAAACATAGGCATGTGCCTTAAATGCCAAAGTGAACTGCCCAGACAGGACAAGAACGAGTGTTGTTAACGCATGTACACCGTGCTCTCAGCCCAGCTGAGGATGAAGCAAGTCGATGAAGAACTCTATAGGGTAAGGCAGGTCTAGTCAACAAGGTTTCTCATGGTTTCGTTGAAGACACATAGAAGGAAGGTGAAACGCCATGCAACCTCGTGAAGAGACAACTAACAAAACACATATACCCCCTGTTAGACTATTTTACAGGAATTCTTTTCCACAGCTCATAAAATGGAGGAAAGGGTCCTGAAAGATATTGTTAATAGAAACGTTATCCTACGACAAAAATCAGAAGATACAAACTGACGATTTACTATAAAACCAAAAAAACGGCCAGCCTACTCATGAGAAACTCTCCAGGCACAAAGCAGAACGCTTTAAAAGAGACAACGTCGTCTATGCCTTCAAATGCCCACTTGGGGACTGTAAGCCTCAAAGAACTCAGTATATAGGCAAGCAACAACAACATCTCTTTCCAGGCGATTAACGATGCATAAGCAACGGGGCTCCATTAAGGAACATATAATCTCTTCCCACAACCAGACCATCACCAGAGAAATCTTAGCAAAAACACGGAAATCATGATAGATACAGCGATAGCAGGCGGCTACATCTGCGAGGCACTACACACCAAGAAGTCAACACTAGCAATCAACAGCCAATTAATGCACAACTATATTCTACCCACTTCAAGACTCCGCTCCAATATAGAAGCACCAAGAAATATGGGCCAATAGGCCCCCTGCAGTTACTTCCATTCTATCCTGTGTGAAAGTTTTGTTCACCTCACCCAAAATGCAAGTATAAAATAAAATGAAAGCTGTTTAAATCATAGCATAAGTAAGAACTCTGTTTAGTGTTTGCAGGTTATAGTTGTGTGTGTGTAAACTAAAAGTCTTTGAAAATGTAATAAGTTATTACAAAACGCGTTCAAGTGTCGCGTCAGACTAGAAATAAAAATGAATTTTGGAGAATTGATTTTTCAATTAACCATCAACAGTGAAAAGAAACATAAGAAATATTGAGAAAATTCGTGTTAGAATTATTAATCTTACTTTTTCGGAAATAATATCATTATATATATATATATATATATATATATATATATATATATATATATATATATATATATATATATCGTACCTAGTAACCAGAACGCACTTCTCAGCCTACTATGCAAGGCCAGATTTGCCTAATAAGCCAAGTTTTCATGAATTAATTATTTTTCGACTACCTAACCTAACCTAACCTAACTAAACCTAACCTAACTTTTTCGGCTACCTAAATTAACCTAACCTATAAAGATAGGATAGGTTAGGTTAGGTAGGGTTGGTTAGGTTCGGTCATATATCTACGTCAATTTTAACTCCAATAGAAAAAAATTTACCTCATACATAATGAAATGGGTAGCTTTTCATTTGATAAGAAAAAAATTAGTGAAAATATATTAATTCATGAAAACTTTGCTTATTAGGCAAATTGGGCCTTGCATAGTAGGCTGAGAAGTGCGTTCTGGCTACTAGGTACGACATATATATATATATATATATATATATTATATATATATATATATAATATATATATATATATATATATATAATTAATATTGTTCTTAGTAGCCAGAATGCACTATGGCTTAGGCTATAGTTACTTAATCTTACTATGCAATGCTCAAAGTCAACTGCAGTTACCTACATTCTTACATAACAATCACTGTTTGAAGACCTTATCCAGCTCTTCATAGATGTGTATATATACACATCCATGAGTGTGTGTATTATATATATGTGTGAATGCATCAGAGAGAAACAGATGCATAAGATTTGGGACCTATTCAAGTCTTGTCACACAAATGATACTCGCATTTCCTCACTTAACTTAGTGAATAGATTTGATGAAAATTATCTGTGCCTGGTGGCAGCCATGTGCTGGTTGCAATTATGTTAAAAGTCTAACAAACTTCCAAGTTTTTAAACAGTCAGTTGTGGTCTAGTGGGTATATTACAGGATATGTGAAGGTGTATAGAGCACCTGGAGATTTTAGTGTGTTACTTGGGAAGCTTACAGGTAGTAGGTCATATGGGGTAGTTAGATTTACGTATTTTGACGAAGCCATTAAGACCGGGCATGGAAGGAGATGTGGTAGTAAGCCGGATAAGAATATCCTTATGACTTCTTCAAAACTTTTTCAAGCTGCAATTGAAAATTTTGGAAAGTCGTGATGATATTAAGAGGGTTTTGTGATGTAATTTTGTCTGGACTTAACTAGAAATTAAATGATGATGTGGCGAGATGTGTTTTGGCACTTAAACCTTTGCCGCTACTTTAATGGGTGCCTGTGGTGTCTTCCTTAGGCCTTCCTCCTGGGATCTCGGCTCTGCCGGGCCCTTCAATGTCACAAGGTGCTGCTAGTCAAGATGCCAGCCAAGGTATGTACCAGATGCCTCCTGTTAAGCCTCTACTTGGAGTTTCACAGTCTGCCAAATACTGTATCATAATTATGATTGTGATTAATCTGTTGAAATCACTTTTGTAATGTAATTTTATAAGGCATAGAGTTAAAGCCGAGTTGTTCTCTTCCCCACATTCACATTGTTTTTGCTTCCTCTCTACACCCCACTCAGTGTGCTTTTAACTAAACAAAAGGCTGTGAAGTTCCAGTTGAAAGATTGAAAACCAATTCATTTGTTAAAAATCAAAAATTCTAACAATTGTCTATTAATAAAGTTAAGAAGTTAATAAAATAATTCAAACATAAGTGGTTTTCAGTCATTCTTTAGTAAGTTAAAATTATTAATAGTAAATGGGCATAATATGAACAAATTATTACATCTATTCAGTCTTGTTATTAAGTACTGTAAATACTTTTTGATAGAGTATTGATATATTTGTACTGTACTATAGTATATTTTGCCCCTTTACTGATCGTTTTGAGTGCTTGAATATTAATTGATATGAATTGAATATTTATTACCTGAATATTCAGTTCTTATTGTACTTTTTATTTACGTAGTGTTAAATGGCCCAATCATCTCTTGTTTTTCTTTGTTTTTATTTTATTTTGTCTTGCTTAGCTTAGGATGTAGTATTTTGGTGGTCATTGTCATTGTTCTTCTTGTCCCTCCCACCCCCACTTTTTTTTTTTTTTTTTTTTTTTTTTTTTTTGAAAGAAAATATTGGGGTTAGTAATTTGTCTTATAAAAGACCTTGTGGATTAGGGTTGTATTGACTTATTGTAGTTCTTTTCTTCTCTTGGGAACCTTGTGGTCTTTGTTTTGTTGCATTATCTTCAGGTTGGGCCATTACCAAACACCAGGGCCTCATAAACATTATTGGCATTGATTTATAATGCATAAGCTCAAGTTAAGTTCTGTATACTGTCATGGTGTTTGGTCAGTAGTATCCAATTGATATATATATATATATTAACAATACTATTAAGAAAGAAGTAATATCTCAAATTTGGGGTAATGCTTCTTTTAGCAACTGCCTTAAAACAGTGAGTTATTAGTGCTGGTTTATTTATTATTGTTCTCCACATATTAAGGAAAATTAGTCATGGACAACAAGACAAGTTAAAATTTAAGAATTGAGCTCCATCAATTTGTGTTTGAATATGAATGATGGTATCTAAGATGTTGCTGATGATACTGAATACAACTCTTGCTGTTTTAATGTGCAGGTAGGTGAATGGCAGTTGCACCTGTGTAGAGTGAACTGTGACACAAGTAACACCAATCCCGAAACTTTCATTGCAAAAGCAAAACCCTGACATGCAAAGTATCAAATGGACAAAGGTTTTCAGCCTTAGTCTCTTATGTGCCTCCTGCAGGAATCGTGTGTCCAGAAAATAGTGTGAAGGAAAGCTAAATTTGTTCATAAATCAAAATGAAACCAGGCTCTATTTAGCCTTCTTGAAGCTTCTTGCGATTAAAGCTAACACAAGTACCACAGACTGGTGAGGGGAACTCAATGACATTATTACACATAATTGTGCTACGGCCATGTTGTTGGAGGTCAGACTCTGATTGCCGGTTTTTCCTACCGTTTCAGGAGGGATCAAAGTGCGCTTCAATCGGCCTTACAGTTGTACAGTGTGTGACTTTAGCACGTTTTGCCGCCGCTCATTCTCCAAACACCTCCTAGAGACACATCCGGCCATCAAAGTCTGTGACATGATCAAGAAAAAGAAGTCATAAAGAGACAGTGATTTTGTTTTTATCATTATTATTAGTTTTAAAAGGGGGAGGAAGAATGGAAAGAGTGAAAGACAGTGTTCGCAATATGACAGTTCTTTAAAAGAAACTGCATTTATCCAGCGTTGGTTGCTAATGCTATTTATTTATTGGACACTTACCGGTGCAAATGTGAATAGCATATTGAGCTATGGAAGAACAAGTGCCCACGTAAACACTTCGTGATGTTCTCGATAGGAGTATTTATCTCCAATGGTGCTTTATAACTTGACAATTTGCAATCTAATTTCCTAGTCAGAAATGACATTTACGGATATTTATCCTGTAATGTAATTGTACACGCAATAATTCCCTTTGTACTGTATAAGTGTTATGTTACAGTCCTGTAAGATTTGTCAATTAAATGGATGAAGCCATTTTGTGTTTCATTCAAAGTAAACTTTTCCATACTATGGTTGCTGTGTCAATTAAAAAAAAACAAAAACAAAAAAAACTGGCTTCTTTTAAAATTCTAAGTGGGATGTTTTCACTCTTGCAGGGCCCAGCCTGGCCTCAGACGATTCAAGCCAGTATTGCCCATATTGTGGTAAAGTAATCAGGCACCGTAGTAACCTGCGAAAACACATAGCCGACATGCACTCTGGAATATACTACCAGTTCAGGTGCATAGTGTGTGCAAAAGTGTTTCGCACCAAGAACTCGATGTTGACGCACACCTATAGGCAACACCCAGGCATAAAGGTGAAGGGTAACAGTCATGCTAGCACCCCCACAGCAGCAGCTACCATTTACCATCACACTCCAACCACCTCCAACAGTCATTAAGAGCCCCTTGTCTTCTCTGTTACAGGAAGGCTAAACATTGGGTTCGTTGTGTGTAGCTTCTGTAAGAAAACCTTCTCGTGCATTAGCAGCCTGCGCACGCACATCCGAGACATCCATGACAATAGTGGCCCGTATTGGTGCCCCCACTGCAACAAACCCTCAAAGAGTCAGTCAGGATTAAGAATGCACATCCAGAGACACCATCGTAATTAAACCAGCATCAACCATCTGCAAGACTAAGAAGGCCTTTGGTCTCTTTCCAGGCCGTGTTGTATCCTCGGGCCTGCCATGTCCTCACTGTTGGAAACTATTCTCCTGCGCAGGTAGCCTGCGCATCCACATCAGGGACATACACACAGCATGTGGCCCTGTCTGGTGCCCCATTTGCAACAAGCCGGCCAAAAATAGGAACGCATTGAGGGTGCACATTCACAGGAATCACAGGCGTTGTGATAACCAGTGATTTTGTAGTCTGTGGACATGGGGTGGAATAGTAGTGATAGCTTGTGATAGCTGAATGTAGCAGAGCACTGTATAATTGTTGCTTCTAGTCGTGATATATGTGTGCAGTAGTGCTGAGACAGAAGATTGCAGGCTTTAGACTGTGAAGTTATGTGTCTGAAACACAGGTCCCTTCAGCAGTGTCTTCTCGTTTTGCAGGCCGGCCTCCACCATCAAATGTCAGTGAGCAACTTCAGTCAGTGATCCCACAATGTCCGCTGTGTGGCAAAGTGTTCTCATGTGTATCCAATGTGCGTGTACATATACGTGATGTGCACGGTACGGACGGGCCCTATATCTGCCACCTATGCAACAAGCTCTCTAAGAGTGTAAATGGACTGCGTGTACACATGCATCGCAATCATAGACACCTCCAGCACCCTCTCCTTCCCCATCTTCCTGCTCCTTCACAACCTCTACATTAAGGTTTCCGTCTCTTTCCAGGCAGGGCCAGCTCCTATATGGGCTTACTTCATTGTCCATACTGTGGCAAAACGTACACGTCCATTGGAAATCTACGGGTGCACTTTAAAGACGCACATCTCAACTATGGGCCCTTCCCATGTGCCATGTGCGGTAAAGTGTCAAGAACCCGGTCGGGCCTGAGGATGCACATACAAAGGCACCACCGCATCAAAGTCAACTGACGGCACCTCACTCAGGATGCAGTAGGATTGGCCAGTGCCATGCTTGCAAACCGTGTCCACTAAGTGCTTATTAAGCTGACAGTGAGAGTTAGATGTATGCATGAAATGGTGCTTTTAGGATGGAACACAAATTGTTTATTTGCGCTTGATGAGGAAATCGCAAGCTCGTATCCTCAGATTATCTCAACTGCTAAAAGATTTAATTTTTTATTTTTGTATGATACTCCTTGTGTATTTTGTGAAATGGGTCTTGGCACAGTGATAAGAGTGTGTGAACACCAAGGCCTTGTGAATTTGGATGTAGGGTGAATATGATGTACAGTATATGGTTGTTGGTGATGAGTCCATAAGTGGCTTAAGAGTCTACAAGAAGGGTAAACAAGAGGTCTCTTGAGCTTGGTATACGGGTGAAAGCTAAAGCCGGCCTCATTGTCAATGCCTTGTGCTAGAGCTGGTCCCTCTCTCTTGTAAGGCAGTGAGTGACACTGTGTGAGAAATGTCATTATTTGTAGTTTGAGCTTTTCTGTCTTGTATGGCTTCTTGTTTGGCTATAAATTTTGAAGTAGGGGTTATTACCGTGATGAAACCTTCAACAGCTGGGGTCCGACAAGTTTAATTAAGCTTTTCTAAGAGGTTGGTGGCAAGTGTCAGGGCACAGTAGAGTGAGAGCATGCTGCCAGTAAGTCACGGGACTGTAGACTTTCGTAGTCCACCTGCCTGCTGCCTGACATGCCTGCATCTTACTTTGCATGCCCTCACATGACGCTACTCTTGTCATAGCTGTAGATAGTAAAGGGTGTTGTTTTGTCATTACAGGTTTGGGCTTTTTCCCCATGGTCCGTGAACGCAGGCAGATCCGGTATGAATGCTCAGTTTGTGGTCGTACATTCAGTAATGTGTACAATCTGAAGGTTCACATGCGGGACCAGCACTCAGGCCTTGGCAGTGCTAAGTGTGAGATTTGTGGCCTATCTTTCAAAAATCTGAGTACGCTTCGAGTTCACAAGAGTAACTACCACCGCAAACCAGCCAGCAAGACAAACCCTTCTACCTCTGCTACCACCGCACAGGCACTGGATGATCCGCGCCTGCACGCCTGACCGTGCAGCAGTAACCCCTGTGGTGTCTCATTACAGGCTCCGTGGGCAGCACAATCTCCCTGGCCCCCCTCATCCATGATGGTGGCCGGGATGGCTGTGGTGACAACAGCGACCTTGACTGTGTAGGGTTGTGGCAGCCAGGGATAGCAGCAGCACCCACCTGTTGGCCCAAGCCACATGGATCGAAGTTTGTGTGTGAGCTGTGTGGAAAGGAGTTTACACGCAGGTACTCTGTTAAGGTGCATCAACGCGACTCCCACTTCACCGGACCAGATGCTGTGTTTAAGTGCAGAGAATGTGGCCGCTCTGCTGCCACACAGAAAGCTCTCAAAATGCATATGCACCGTTACCATCGGAGTATACAACTGTGACCTGATAAGACTAGGAGCCAGCCAGCACTTAGTAGCTCTGTGCCATGATTTGGCTAGCTGTAGACTAGGTTGTGTAGCTGGGTCATCCAGAAATAGTTGAGCGTGGTAGTAACACACACCACTGTCGTTTTTCAGGCTACGAGTGGCTGAGTGGGGATCTCAGGGAGTCTCGCCCCAGATATCCTTGTGAGCTTTGTGGGAAAGGCTTCACTCGTAGATACAACCTTAAAGTACACCAGCAGGACGTCCACTTTAATCCCATACAAATGGCATTTTACTGTACGCTGTGTGGCAAGCAAACCACCAGCAAAAATGGTCTCAGGCAACACCTTCTCAAGTACCACCCAAAACACTGACAGAGAATGGCCCCTAGGGGTCCACACATTTCCTGCAGTATTAACGCCTCAATTATCACCTCATTGGAGATGCATTGCATCCCAGAATCATATCTACCTCTCATCTCAAACTAATTCCTCAGCACATTTCAAATACATTATGATAAACCATCCCGACCTCAATTGTAAAAAAATAAAAAAATAAAAAAAAAAAAAAAAAAATGCCACTGCCGTACAAGACTGAGGGATCAAAAGAGAATTATATAGATATTGCTATTTTAGTCACTGCTAACATTAGTGCCTAGGTGCCAAAGACAGCCAGGAAACGCAAACCTCATGTCATATACCTCCACAATGTATGTATGTTGATCATATATATATAGATATATGTATGTATATTAAATGAAATAACGTACACAACATAATCACAAACCCACATGTACAGGGTATTTGTACAGTAGAAATATACAATAAAATACTCAATATAAATAGGAGGAGTTGTTTTATGTAACCCTGGTTTAAAATTGATATTGACAACCATTTACTAATTTTGATTTATTTTTTATTCATATTTTTTTTAAACAATTTTCACCAATATACTGTATAGGTATTGGTGAAATTCATTGCAAAATATGCATGTAAAGAAATATGGTAATGAGTCAGCACTAATAGGCATGGGTTATCCTATTTTAGAAAATAAAAGGCTTAAAATGCACAAATGTTATGGCAGTTATGAAGATCAGAAAATAATTTGTGTGCACTTTATATATTTATAAATTTTATTTTTCGTAACTTCATCTCAGTTGATGTCACACACAAATGCAGCAGTATTTTATACTCTAAATATAGCCTCAACTGTGCGATCAAGACGTGAGGAACAAGTGGGAGGGCTGGAGTAAACAGTTACAAAAGTGGCCATATGAAAGTAGGATGAGTTGGTAATTGCGTTGCCGTGGAAGCCTGGCCTTGTGACCTGACTGACCTGGGCCTCTTTCTTGTTTTTCAGGCCGGT
>WNGS01001312.1:25089680-25097180 GCA_020271785.1 Procambarus virginalis | reverse complement strand
TTTGTTTGTCTTTAGTCAGTTCTTTATTCCAATCCTGTAATAGAATGTGCAGTTTGGAGTAACTTTCATACTTGAGTTCAGAGGCGATAAAATGCTAGCTTACAGCAGCTTAAAATGCCAGTCATTAAAGTAGGTAAATTTAATATGTAATTTCAGGAAGTTTCAAAACTTCATAAGAACATGTCCATGTTGCAGTTGTTCTAGGAGGACACTGCATGGACACATAGCCCAAGTTTGTTTAGTCTACTTGTTGGTACACTACGTTGTTTAAATGCTTCATTTTGTAGTTTGAGGGTTTGCAAGACGTTGATTAGGCTATTCTTACATATTTAGTGGGCTGCTGGGATATACTGTCTTAGGGATGTATTCAGGAGGCTCTATTATTATTAGGTACTTGAAACACAACAAAGCAGCAGAGCTTGAGGCTGGACGCAACATTAGTCTCAAGCCCCCGTGTCTCTTATAGTTTGTTATTCAGTTGCTCCTTTGTGCTGATTATGCTACTCTGGAAACTGAATTGAACAATGGACTAGAGACAGGCGAGAATGGGAGGAATTATGTAGTAGAATGCATTGAGTTATGAAGCAAAAAAAGGGTACAGTAAATCAACAGGGGGATAAGGATGTACAGTAAGTGATAAGAGTACGTCCTGGAGTACTGTTGGCTCTCTGAAGATGGCTGGTGGAGGGGGGGGGGGGTTTGTTTGGTGTTTTGATTCAGCTGATGACGGTTGTTGTTGTTATAGATTCAGCTACTCGGAACAAGTTCCAAGTAGCACGGGCTATGGTGAGCCCTTAGTGGACTTACCTGGCACAGGAGCGGGGCTGTGTGTGTGGGGGTGCCGGTGTAGGAGCAGAACCATGTGGCCCTTCTCGTGAGAACTGCCAGGTGGTAGTGATAATATTGATAATGATGGCTTTGACTGTGATTTATTGGGTAAGGATACCAGAGTGGTAGTTATTTTCCACACAATTGTATAGTTAAGGAAATTATGGTAAGGTGATTGTTGACGAGATGGGAGTATATTATCAAAGATTTGACTGTGATCTATTGGTTTAGGATATTTGAATGGTAGCTATTTTATACAGCAATATGTATACTAAATACACCAATGGCATTTGTATTGTGAGTGTAACCATGTGGTAGCGTATCGATATCAAGCAAATTTTATTGTGAAGTAGAACGTGTACAGTACAGTGATGTGTCGGTGAGGAGATGAATGGATTACCTTCATGACCTCGTAGTGAAGGCTGCGAGCTGCACGCCCACATACACGGCTGACTTCATGACGTCGTGTCACCTGATAATATTTACGGCACGACTCTCCTAATACTGATAAGGTGACGTTGATACTAGGCGAGGACTCTTGGTCAAAGAGTGAGTGTTAGGGCACGACTCTTGGTCAAAGAGTGAGCGCTAGGGCACGACTCTTGGTCAAAGAGTGAGTGCTAGGGCACGACTCTTGGTCAAAGAGTGAGCGCTAGGGCACGACTCTTGGTCAAAGAGTGAGTGCTAGGGCACGACTCTTGGTCAAAGAGTGAGTGCTAGGGCACGACTCTGGTCAAAGAGTGAGTGCTAGGGCACGACTCTTGGTCAAAGAGTGAGCGCTAGGGCACGACTCTTGGTCAAAGAGTGAGCGCTAGGGCACGACTCTTGGTCAAAGAGTGAGCGCTAGGGCACGACTCTTGGTCAAAGAGTGAGTGCTAGGGCACGACTCTTGGTCAAAGAGTGAGTGCTAGGGCACGACTCTTGGTCAAAGAGTGAGTGCTAGGGCACGACTCTTGGTCAAAGAGTGAGCGCTAGGGCACGACTCTTGGTCAAAGAGTGAGTGCTAGGGCACGACTCTTGGTCAAAGAGTGAGTGCTAGGGCACGACTCTGGTCAAAGAGTGAGCGCTAGGGCACGACTCTTGGTCAAAGAGTGAGCGCTAGGGCACGACTCTTGGTCAAAGAGTGAGCGCTAGGGCACGACTCTTGGTCAAAATGTCTTGTAGGGTGGTAGGGCAGGCCAGGGAAGTACTGTGGGTGACGATGGTGGCAAGAGTCGAGCTGTAGACCGTTATGGCGTTCATTATATATGAGAGTAAGTTGTACTTTGCAAAATGGTGATTGATGCATTGAATGGCTGTGATTGACACATTTGCTGAATGGGAACTAATTAGATCATCGCGTGACTGTGATTTGTGCGTGTGTGTTAATTGGCGGGTGATTGTTGCTTTAAATTTTTCCGTGTTTATCTTGAGTTATCTTGAGATGATTTCGGGGCTTTTTAGTGTCCCCGCGGCCCGGTCCTCGACCAGGCCTCCACCCCCAGGAAGCAGCCCGTGACAGCTGACTAACACCCAGGTACCTATTTTACTGCTAGGTAACAGGGGCATAGGGTGAAAGAAACTCTGCCCATTGTTTCTCGCCGGCGCCTGGGATCGAACCCAGGACCACAGGATCACAAGTCCAGCGTGCTGTCCGCTCGGCCGACCGGCTCCCCTATTGTTAATTGGATTGCGTGGCAGTGATTGTTGCGTTGCAAGGCTGTGATAGGTGTAGGCGACTAATGAGACGACAATGTTGGTGATATCGTGGGATGCAGTGGGTGTTGATGGTTGATACAGTGGTAACCTTTGGGTCAGCCAGGGTTGTCATGCAGGTCGGGAGCTTGGCATTGGATTGTTTTGTCCCCCTTGTGAAGCGGATGGCATTTGGTTGTCATTGATGACGTGATTTGTGATAGACGTTAGAGGAGGGTCATGGTTTGTGATAGACGTTAGAGGAGGGTCTTGGTTTGTGATAGGCGTTAGAGGAGGGTCTTGGTTTGTGATAGGCGTTAGAGGAGGGTCTTTGTGATAGGCGTTAGAGGAGGGTCATAGTTTGTGATAGACGTTAGAGGAGGGTCTTGGTTTGTGATAGGCGTTAGAGGAGGGTCATGGTTTGTGATAGGCGTTAGAGGAGGGTCTTGGTTGTGATAGGCGTTAGAGGAGGGTCATGGTTTGTGATAGGCGTTAGAGGAGGGTCATGGCTTGTGATAGACGTTAGAGGAGGGTCATGGTTTGTGATAGATGTAGAGTAGGGTCATAGTTTGTGATGTTGAAGGTCATGGTATGTAATAATGTCGTTTAAGGTCATAACTTGATTAATGCAGTGGATGGTCAATACCTATGATAGATGCATTTGATGGTCGTGGTTTGTGACTAGTTTAACTGATGAATATTGTGAGGAAAGGGTTTAGTTGACAAGCCGCCGAAACCTTTGTAAATGGTAAATAGTTGAGTGGCAGCATAGGTTCTATGGTAGTGACTTTGTTGGAGAGTAATGTTCATAATCTACTAATTATATAGGTATATGGCTGCCTGTCAAGACGGTGGATAGTTATAGCTTGTGATTAACACAGTTACTAGTCATTGGTGTTGTGAATGATGTCGTTTGGCTTATATATATATATATATATATATATATATATATATATATATATATATATATATATATATATATATATATATATATAAATATATAGTGGGATTGGGTGGTTATAAATAGGAGCTGCCTCGTATGGGCCAATAGGCCTTCTGCCGTTACCTTTGTTCTTATGTCTGCGTGCTCAACACCCACTTGCACACGGTACTTTGCTAGTAAAATTAGAACACAAGTATTAGAAGTGTGTCAGTGAGCTTTCTTGATGCAGTTGTAAAGAGAAGGAAAAGTTAACTCCGTACGCTGTTTCGACACTCCTGTGAGGCATGAGGCTAATGTGATGAGATTTTTGGCGATACTTGTGTTACAATTGGTGAGAGTGCGGCGGGTGACTGGTCGTGTGCTAGTGTGGTTTGCTGAATGGTTGGTTGGGCGTGTCCAGGGTGAGAGGTAGTTGACATCGGTGCCAGAAATGTTATTAACTAGTGTTGTGTGGTATTAGGGCATATCTGGAGAGGGTTCTGGGTAGTGGAGAAAGAGGATAATGTCAGTTTGTGGAGAGTTGGCGTTTTTTTTTGTCACGTTGCAGGCCTAAGTACTTAAGATTAATTTGGGATCTTTAAAACCTGCCTTGAAGGTTTTAAAGACTACACGTTCCACTTTTAACCGGCCAGATTTTAATATTGTTCACCTCGAGCCTTCTTTTGCTATCGTTGCATCTTTTCCTCGTCCTCTCTGAATAATCAGGCACAAGCTGGAGAAAAGGATCGCGTAGGGAGCCGCCAAATCGCAGTGCTCACGTTCTCCCAAGAAGAGATGTGGTATTAGACTCCCCAGGAGGAACTCTTCGCGTCTTAGGCTCTCTTTAGAAGTGTAATGAAGATTCCTTGCACTTTCGTCGCATTATTTTTTTTTTTGTATTTGATTCGTGACTTGTCATCCTTTTTGTTTGACAAGGAAAATTACTCTAAATGTTGTTGGGAAACTGAAACAACCAACACATTGTAAATACTTTTAAAGATGTAGGTTGAGGGTCAGTATGTGGGCGGGACACGTGGCAGGGATGAAACAGATTGTAGGAGGGTGTCAGGTGGTCTCTAGGTAGGGGAAGGTGGTATTGCCTTAAGAGAATGACACCTACGAGGAAATGGTGGCGGGCGGGCGCGGGCGTGCGTCGAGGCTTGTGATAGCGCTAGTGCCTCCAGTTTATATTTTTGCATCTTGTCTTATGATGGAGATGGACTACGATAAGCGTGATGATGACTGTCGAGTCATCTACATCCCGCCACTCTATACGTGTTAATGTTACCTAGAATTGTCGTAAGCCATGGTGTTGTAGACCTTATGTAAGCAGGTCAGTATAGGTTATAGGCGGCGGGTCGTTGACTTGGGTTGTGAGCGGAAGTGAGTATCGGGTAGTGGGGTGTTGTTGACTCTGGAGGTGGCCACCGTTATGTTGTGGTCGGCTGGTGACCATAATACGTGCCCTCAGGCTTGTGCTCCCTCACACGGTGCTAACGGGGGGAGGAGGAGGCGCCTCAGCGTGACAGGATAATATTTGATACACGTTTAAGTTTGGTGAAGTGTGAGATGATGTGTAGCAAGTGTAAATGGTGCGGATAAGTACATGCTGTGCAGTAACCACAACTGGTTGTTTATAGGGTTCTTCATTTGCCAAATTGTGAACCATATAGTAGCGCTTCCACAGTAACTTTATAGAACTAGTCGTGTATTATAGCGCAGTATTTCAAATAAATTAGTGCGAATATGATGCTAGTTTCATTTTAGTGTCGAAAAGCCCGTTTATAATGTTTTATATGGCTAATGTGTATATAAGGCTTCATAACTTGTAGAGAGAAGGATATTAAAGCATTAAAAAAGTTAATAGATATAGTAGATTGTTGTCCAGTAGGACAAGAGTGGCGTTGGTGGGGTGCGCGTTGTGTGGCGGCGTAGGGTGAGGTGGAGGGAGGCACAGGAAGCAGCAGCCGGCGCTCACCGCCCACTTTGTTGCAGGTGGATGGTACGGCCGGCGCCAATGTGATGTGTGCGGCAAAACACTTTCCTCCAAGTATGCCCTGCAGGTGCACATGCGCGACGTTCACACGGAAGTGCGCCGCACCTTCACCTGCTCCCTCTGCAACAAGGTGTATGCTTCACAGAATTCTTACCGTGTGCATATGAGCATCAAGCACCGCCAGCAGCAACAGCAGCAACAACCTCAACACATTCTACCTCCCTCCCCTCACCAAGGTCCCCTGTGAGAGCGGTGAGGGTGGCGGGCTTGGTGAGGGGGAGAGGTGGGGAGGTGGTGGGCGCGGGCGGCGGCGTCGCAGGTTGGCACCAGGTGGGCTGACGAGGCTGTTTTCTGTTTGCAGGAGAGGCGGGCTCGGGAGCAGTGGCGTGTCCCTTGTGTCGGGCTGTGGTGTCACGCACTCAACTCCCCGCCCACCTCCGCCTCCACTCCCGCCCACGCCCGCATGCCCACGCCCATGCTCTTCAGTGTCCTTTCTGCTTCAAGAAGTACTCAACCTGGAATTCCCTCAAAAAGCACAAGAGCGTCTACCACCGGGAACAGTCCTGGAATGCACGAGGGTTCCAGAGGATTCTGGAGCGTGACAAGGAAAACACTTGATAGGTGTGAGCCGCCGCCGCTGTTACGCCGCCGCCGCCACCGCCGCTCTTGTCCTGTCCGGCCCGCGTGGGCTACAAGTGCCATGTTGTAACGCTTCTCTGCCAAAAGCAATTCCTATACATGTGTCTTCATGACGCAGCTGATGATAATGCCATTGAACCTCAGATTTATGTTCAAATGTTTTTGTCTATATTAACAACAGATGTAAAAATACAAGTCCTATACTTTTATGCAAGATTATTTTATATATTTAAGACTTCAAAAGTTCTCATTTATTTTTAAATTATAATTTACATGAGAAGCCAATGATGATGCATGCGTGTTTAACGCAGTTAGGTTACTAGTCGGCTTAGCAAGCTGTGCTAACTTTGGTGTGTAACACGTAGACTGCTTTGTAACGATGCTAGTGTAGCTCTAGTCCTACCTCAACAATAAATTGATCAACTTAATTTGTCTATGTATACCAAACAAATCCACAATAATTCCCAAACTTTATACCTGGTAAGACTGGAGGCAGTGAATGGTAAGAGCATTATATTGTATTGGTGCATGCGAGCCAGCGGGTTGCTGGTGGTGAGGGCGGGTGATTGAGGTTGGTGCGGCGGTACTGAGGTGTGTCTGGTCACTTGCAGGGGCTGGCGGCGTGGTGGTGCGCTACATGGGTGGCGACTATGGTGGTGGGCGTGGCGAGTATGGGCGGGCGGGAGGCGGGGGGTCGGGGGGTGGCCGAGCCGAGGTCACGCCCTGGCAGTGCGAGTTCTGTCACAAGTACTATGGCTCCAACAACAGCCTCAGGAACCACCGCAGCGTCTACCATCGTCGCCAAGCGCCCGAGGGCTCGCTCAAGGTCACGGCCGTGGTGCCGAGGGGCGGCAGCTCCTCGCTCCACTCTGCCCGCCCTCTTCTGCCCCCCGTCCAACACTCGCTCTCGCTGCCCCAGAGGACGCCACCATCCCTGCCACCTCACATGTCCAGATTGACGCCGCAAAACTTTGGCAGCAGCATGGTGACCTCGAGCGGGCCGGCCCCAGTGACCACCTCGGTCAGCGCCCCGCACCCCGGGACGCCCGCCCCACCTACCTAGTGAGACGTCTGCTCCTCCAACAACAACTAGTAATAATTATTCTAACTTTTATATATCACACTAATATACCTCTTAATGCAGTAATAACTCGTGCACATCACACTGATGTGCGACAATGTGTACACTTAGAAGTAAAAATAATGGAAACACCATATATTACTTTTAATTTGTCAAGCGACACAAATTGAAATACTATAATGAAATATTAGTAGATGGTAGGAAATAAGAAGCTAACAAACTATTAAGATTGTTTTTGCATCAAAATGTTGACTCTTTGAGTCGTCATTGTCATTTTTTCCAATACAATATTCAATATCATTTTGAAATACATTTGATTCTATTTGGTCTACGGGGCATTGATAGATCACTCAAATACAG
>WNGS01001312.1:25050791-25089655 GCA_020271785.1 Procambarus virginalis | reverse complement strand
CGTGAATTAAGTACCAGCTATGCAACCTGAGACTTAGTTTCGTCATTCATTTTCAGTATGTGAATTATGTATAAGATGGGCCATAATGCTCACTATAAATTATGTTTACTTATGTTGTCGTGTTTCACATAACCTACCTCCATACCTGTGACAACTTTTTATCTAAGAGTCAGGAATTCGGCTCAAAAATCACGCTCAGGTGTCTAAATTCCGATATTTCAGATTTAGTTTGACAAACTGGTCTGGGGGTGTTTGGGTGAAATATGACCCTCGCCGTTTGTGTCAGTATTGGCATATTTTCGGTATAATAAGTCGTATTTGAAAATGAAAATAGGTGCAGAGAGTCAGATTCGGCTCAAAAGTCACGCTCAGGTGTCAATTTTCCGATATTTAAGGATGTTTTGAAAACTGTAGTGAGGTTTGGGCAAAAAATATGCCCCATCGCCGGGTTTTCCAGTATAAAAAGGTTCGTAAATTTTGAACGTGATAATAGCGTTGCAGGAGAGTCAGATTCGTGCTGCAAAAATCACGCTCAGGTGTCAATCTTTTCCGATATTTCAGATAGTTTTGAAAACTGTAGGGGGGTTTTGGGCAAAAACCCAAACCAAAAGGGGGTTTTGGGCAAAACCCCCAACCCATCGGCTGTTTTCAGTCATTTGGAAGTATTTTCGGTATAAAAAGTCGTAAAAAAAATCGTAATTAAAAAAAAAAAAGTGCAGAGAGTCAGAAAAAATTTGGCTCAAAACATCGCGCTTCAGGGTGTCCCCCCCCCCCCCCAATTTTCCGATATTTCAGACTTTTTTGTGAAAAACTGTAGGGGGGTTTGGGCACAAAATATGACCCATCGCCGTTTTCAGTAATTGGCATATTTTCGGTATAAAAGTAGTAATTTGGAAAATGAAATAGGTGCATGAGAGTCAGAAAATTCGGCTCAAAAAATCACGCTCCGGTGTCAATGTTTCGATATTCAGATATTTGAAAACTTGTAGGGGGGTTTGGGCAAAATATGACCCATCGCCCGTTTTCCAGTAATTGGCATATTTTCCAGTATAAACAGGTAGTAAGTTGAAATTGAAATAGGTGCAAAGAGACAGCTATTTCGGATAAGAAATCAGGCTCAGGTGTCAATTTTCCGATATTTCAGATATTGTGAAACACTGTAGGGGGGTTTGGGCAAAATATGACCCATCACCGAACTCAGTAATTAGCATAATTATGGTATAAAAATGTCGAAATTTGAAATTGAAAATGGTGGCAGAGAGTCAGAATTCGGCTCCACAGTCACGACCTCAGGTGTCATTTTCCGATATTTCAGGATATTTTGGAAAACTGTGGGGGGTTCTGGGCAAAATAGTGACCCATCGCATGTTTTCAGTAATTTGGCATATTTTTACGGTATAACATAACAGTCGTAATTTGAAAATGAAAAATAGGTGCAGAGAGTCCAGAATTCGGCTCAAACATCACGCCTAGGGGTGTCAATTTTCCAGATATTTCAGATTTTTTGTAAAACTGTAGGGGGGTTTGGGCAAAATATGACCCATCGCGGTTTTTCAGTTATAAAAACGTCGTGTACTATTTGACAATGAAAAATAGGTGCAGAGAGTCAGGAATTCGGCGTTCAAAACATCACGCTCAGGTGTCAATCTTTCTCCGATAGTTCCAGACTTATTTTTGAACAACTGTAGGGGGTTTGGGCAAAATATGACCCATCTGCTGTGGTCAGTAATTGGGGGCATATTTTCGGTATAAAAAGTCGTAATTTGAAAATGAAAATAGGTGCAGATGAGTCAGAATTCGGCTCAAAATCACGCGCTCAGTGTTCATTGTCCGATATTTCAGATTTTTTGAACAACGTAGGGGGGGTTTGGGACAAAATATGACCCATCGCCGTTTTCAGTAATTGCATATTATTCGGGTATAAAAAAGTAGTAATTTGAAAATGACAATAGGTGCAGAGAGTCAGAAATCGGCTCAAAAATGCCGCTCAGGTGTTCAATTTTCCGATATTGTCAGATAGTTTGAAATACTGTAGGTGTGGTTTTGGGCAAAATATGACCCATCGCCGTTTTCAGTAATTGGCATATTTTCGGTATAAAAAGTAGTATATTGAAAAGTGAAAATAGGTGCAGTAGAGTCCAGAATTCGGCTCAAATATCACGTCTAGGTGTCAATTTTCCGTATTTTCAGTATTTTGAAAACTGTAGGGGGGTTCAGGGAAAATAGTGACCACATCGCCGTTTTCAGTAATTGGCATATTTCGGTATAAAAAGTACGTATTTGAAAATGAAATAGGTGCCCGAGAGATCTAGACTTCGCGGCTTCAAGTACATCACGCTCAGGTGGTCAATTTCCGATATTTCAACTTTTTTTTTAAAACTGTAGGAGGGGTTTGGGCAAAATTATGACCCATCGTGCCGTGTTCAGTATAAAACGTCGTAAATTGAAAATGAAATAGTGGTTGCGGAGAGTCAGACATCGGCTCAAACATCACGCTCAGGTGTCAGATTTTCCGATATTTCAGATATTTTGAAAACTGTAGGGGGGTTTGGGCAAAATATGACCCATCGCCGTTTTTTTGTCTAGTAATTTGGCATTTTCGGGTATATAACAAGTCGTAATTTGAAAAGGAAAATAGGTTGCAGAGAGAGTCAGATCCGGCTCCAAAAATCTCGCTCGGGTGCCAATTTTCCTATATTTCAGATCTTTTGAAAACTGTCGGGGGGTTTGGTGAAAATAGAACCCTCGATCGCGGTTTTCAGTATAAAAAGTCGTCATTTGAAAATGAAAATAGGTGCAGAGAGGTCAGAATTCGGCTCAAAAATCACGCTCCGGTGGGTGTCAAATTTTTTTTTTCCCGATATGTTCAGGATATTTGGAAAACTGAAAGGGGAGGTTTGGGCAAACTATGACCCACGCCGCTTTTTCAGTAACTGTTGGCATATTTTCAGTATAAAAAGTCGTATATTTGAACAATGGAAAATAGGTGCAGAGAGGTCAGAAATTCGGCTCAAAAATGTCACGCTCAGGTGTCAATTTTCCGATATTCAGGATGTTTTGAAAACTGTAGGGGGGGTTGGGTTTAGGCAAAATATGACCCATCGGCACGTTTTTCAGTATAAAAAGTAGTCTAAGTTTTTAAAAAAGATAAAGCGGCGCAGACAAGGAGGCAGAAATCGGCTCAAAAACTCACGCTCAGGGTGTCAATTTTCCGAGTATTTCACGATATTTTCAATCCTGTAGGGGTGTTTGGGCCAATATGACCCATCGGCCGTTTTTCCAGTATAAAAGTCGTAATTTGAAAATGAAAATAGGGTGACAGAGAGTCAGAATTCGTGGTCGGCTCAAAAATCACGCTCAGGTGTCAATATTTCCGATATTTTCAGATATTTTTTTGAAAACTGTAGTGGGGGTTTTGGGCAAAACTATGACCCACTCGCCTTGTTCAGTAATTCGCATTATTTTCGGTATAAAAATTCGTAATTTGAGAAATGAAAAATAGGTGCAGAGCGTCCGAATTTGGCTCAAAAATCACGCTCAGGTTGTCAATTTTCCGATAGTTTCAGATATTTGGACAACGGTGTAGGGGGGTTTGAGGCAACATATGACCCAATCGGCCGTTTTCACCAGTAAGTTGGCATATTTTCGGTATAAAAATAGTCGTCATTTGAAAATGCAAATAGGTGCAAGAAGAGTACAGGAAATCGGCTCAAAAAATCACGTTAAGGTGTAAATGTCGATGTTTTCAGATATTTTGAAACTGTAAGGGGGCTTTGGGCAAAATTAGAACCCTATCCGCTGTTTCAGTAATT
The DNA here is from genome assembly GCA_020271785.1 of Procambarus virginalis. Classification (NCBI taxonomy): domain Eukaryota; kingdom Metazoa; phylum Arthropoda; class Malacostraca; order Decapoda; family Cambaridae; genus Procambarus; species Procambarus virginalis. The sequence goes on along the minus strand of WNGS01001312.1, from coordinate 25,085,843 downwards.
GGCATATTTTTCGGTATAACAATAGTAATTTGAAAATGAAAATAGGGGCAGAGAGTCAGGAATCCGGCTCAAAAATCAGCTCATGTGTCAATATCGACTCATATTTTTCAGATATTTTGAAAGCTGTAGGGGGGGGTTTTGGGCAAAATAGACCATCCATCCCGTTTTCAGTAATTTGGCATATGTTCGGTATAAACGAAGTCGTAATTTTGAAATGAAAATCGGTGCAGGAGAGTCAGACATCCGGCTCAAAATCACGCTAAGGTGGTTAGTTTCCGATATTTCAGATATTTTTGAAAAAAAAACTGTGAGGGGGGTTTGGCTAAATATGACCATCTCGGTTTTCAGCTCTCAAAAGTCGTAATTTTGAAAATGAAATAGGTGCAGAGAGTCAGAATTCGGCCTCCAAAAAAAAAAATCACGCTCAGGTGTCAATTTTCCGATATTTCAGATATTTTTGACAAACTGTAGGGGGGTTGGGCAAAATATGGACCCATCAGCCGTTTTCAGTAATTGGCATATTTCTCGGTATAAAAAATCCGTAATTTGAAAATGGAAAATAGAGTGCCGAGAGTCATGACATTCGCTCAAAAAGCACGCTCAGGTGTTCATTTGCCGATATTTCAGATATTTTGAACAAAGTGGAGGGGGTTTGGGCAAAATATGACCCATCACCGTTTCAGTATTGGCATATATTTGGTATAAAAGTCCGTAATTTTGAAAGAAAATAGGTGCCGACAGAGTCAGAATCCGGCTCAAAAATCACGATACCGAGGTGTCCATTTCCGATATTTCACATCATTTGAAAACTGTAGGGGGTTTGTGCTAAAAATATGACTCCCATCGCGGTGTCTTCATAGTTATAAAAGGATCATAATTTTGAACTGAAAAATAGGTGGCCGAGGAGTCAGGAATTCGGCTCAAAATCACCGTCAGGTGCTAATTTTCCGATAGTTCAGATATTTTGAAAACTGTAGGGGGAATTTGGGCAAAATACGTGACCCACTCGCCGTTTTTAGTATTGAGCATATTTTCGGTATAAAAGATTCGTAATTTGGAAAATTGAAAATAGGGTGGCAGAGAGTCATGCTATTCGGCTCAAAATCACGCTCCAGGGTGTCAATTTTCCCGATATTTCAGATATTTTGAAAACTGTAGGGGGTTTGGGCAAAATATGGACCCATCGCTTCGTTTCTCAGTAATTGGCATATTCTTCGGTATCATAGAAAAGTCCGTAATTTGAAAATGAAACTAGGGACAGAGAGTCAGAATGCCGGCTCACAAAATCAGGCTCAGGTGTCACTTTTCCGATATTTCAGATTTTTTTAAAAACTGTATGGGGGTTTGGGCAACAATATGACCCATCGCGGGTTTTCAGTCTAAGAAAGTCGTAATTTGGAAATGAAAATAGGTGCCGATGAAGGCTGAGAGCGTCAACACTAGGGGGGGGGAAGGCTGAGAGCGTCAACACTATTGGGGGGGAAGGCTGAGAGCGTCAACACTAGGGGTGAGGGAAGGCTGAGAGCGTCAACACTAGGGGTGAGGGAAGGCTGAGAGCGTCAACACTAGGGGTGAGGGAAGGCTGAGAGCGTCAACACTAGGGGTGAGGGAAGGCTGAGAGCGTCAACACTAGGGGTGAGGGAAGGCTGAGAGCGTCAACACTAGGGGTGAGGGAAGGCTGAGAGCGTCAACACTAGGGGGGAGGGAAGGCTGAGAGCGTCAACACTAGGGGTGAGGGAAGGCTGAGAGCGTCAACACTAGGGGGGGAAGGCTGAGAGCGTCAACACTAGGGGGGGGGGAAGGCTGAGAGCGTCAACACTAGGGGTGAGGAAGGCTGAGAGCGTCAACACTAGGGTGAGGGAAGGCTGAGAGCGTCAACACTAGGGGTGAGGAAAGGCTGAGAGCGTCAACACTAGGGGTGAGGGAAGGCTGAGAGCGTCAACACTAGGGGGGAGGGGAAGGCTGAGAGCGTCAACACTAGGGGGGAGGGGAAGGCTGAGAGCGTCAACACTAGGGGGGAGGGGAAGGCTGAGAGCGTCAACACTAGGGGGGGGGAGGCTGAGAGCGTCAACACTAGGGGGGAGGGGAAGGCTGAGAGCGTCAACACTAGGGGGGAGGGGAAGGCTGAGAGCGTCAACACTAAGGGGGAGGGGAAGGCTGAGAGCGTCAACACTAGGGGGGGGGAGGCTGAGAGCGTCAACACTAGGGGGGAGGGGAGGCTGAGAGCGTCAACACTAGGGGGGAGGGGAAGGCTGAGAGCGTCAACACTAGGGGGGAGGGGAAGGCTGAGAGCGTCAACACTAGGGGGGAGGGGAAGGCTGAGAGCGTCAACACTAAGGGGGGGGGTCGGGTACTCTTCGCGGGAGGCATATTTGTGCTGGGAATTAATGGCAGGAGTGAGTGTGGGACTCCTCCCTCCCCCTCCCCCTCCCAGCCCGCCTGTAACTGCCCAATTTGGTGGTTACCTCCTTATTAACTTGGGCACACTCATGCCATTAATTCTAGTGCAGTTTAGGTTAATAGGTGGACGGTGAAGGGAAGAGTCAGAAGCGTTGCGTGAGTACAAGAGACATTGCTTTGGTGTGGTTTAGTATTGTGGTGGGGGCAGAGGGCGGTGTGGGCGTGTACTGTGGGTGATGACATAATCAATATCAGGGAGGTGGTGTCCCCGTGGTCTGGGGCTCCCTTCACCTCCCCCCGGGGCGGCATCATGTACCCGCCAACCTCAGCTGCCGCTAAATCTCGAGGGCGGGTGGTCTCAAGTCTAACAGGGAGCCTACGCCACCTCCCCCGACCCGGGAGAACAACCTCTTTGAGTACTAACAATAAGAGCGGGCGTCGGTGGCACAAGTTGGCGGAGCCTTTGTGAGCGAGCAGTTAGACTGGAGACGCTGTACCCAGGAGCGCCTTTCACCCCTCCAGCGTTCGCCAAGAATCCGGACCTGCACAGCGAAGGAGCCGGATGTTGCCTTTTCGACTCGCCCTCCCACCGCCCGTTTTATGGACCGTTTTACCTTTCGCGCACCACTCATTTTGACGAACCCGTAAAGTTTGTGGCAGGAGATTGTATCTAATTCACGTAGTTGTATCTGGTAATTTTGGAGGGGTTGTGAGCCAGGCGCGGGGCGCGGCGCTCCCCGGCTGGCGTGTAGGGTACGAACCTGTTATTGGACGTCTCCGGACCAACTTTAATTACCCAATACTTCTCATATTTCCCTCTTCTCCCTTCATTTTTCATAACGGTCTTCTTCAGCATTGTTGAATTTCCTTCTGGGTATTGATAATATGGAGGTGTGTTTGACGAGAGGAAGAAGTGGCCGAGAGTTTCAAGTAGAGTGCTCGTGCTTTTGTCAGGGTTTTGAGATGGTAACATCGTACCCAAACCTGCAGTGCGCATGTCCCCGCCCGCCCGCCCGTATTTACTTCTCCATTTTTGCTAATTTGAGTAGACATGTCAGAAGACATTTTCTGCTGCTTAGTTTCCAGATGGAACCTAGAGCGATTTATGGCTTATAATAAACGTGAAAGTTGGTATGTTACGGTGGAGGTGGGTGCCAACACTCAGGTGGCATTTAGAGATGGTGCCACTCCTGGCTGACCTGGCGTGACCCCGGCCATCGTTACTCCTGGAGTCTGTGACCCCTCTTCCTGGCCACAATTACAACAAATGTTAAAATTATTATAAACTCACTAATGTTGCGGGATCAACACTACTTTGACATATTTAAAATAAATGACAGGTATTTCGAGACAACTACATTTTTATGGTGGTGATTTCTAATGTTTCTAAAGATTTACATCAGTTACGAGCTCTTCAGATTATGTAGTTACTAAACATAGTGTTGAATTCAGGTATTGAGCAGTGGACTTCAGGTAGCAGACATCCTTGTCTAAGGTCGACCAGGGCCTGTGGTGGCGCACTCTACCACAACCATCTCAGCACCTTCATTCAACCAGCAAACTGCTCAGCGGTTTGATGGTTGCAAACCACCGAGTTTGCAGAATTCCTGCACAATTCATTTCCCATCCTCCACTTTCCTTCCCTCGTTGAGATCCTTGGGCGTGAGCTCTCTCCTGAGCACACACACACCATCGCTGCTGGCCTAGATAACCTGAGTACGTACGAATATACATATATATTATATATATATTATATATATATATATATATATATATATATATATATATATATATATATATATATATATATATATATAAACACCGAATACATACTTGCTGTTTTATTATCATACAAGATCCAACAGAAATTTTTTTGTTAAATAAAAGTTATTCATAACGCCAGCAAGAAGTAGTGCTCCCCAATATAGCCTACTCCCAGCTGTAAAAATAAACACGAATGCTCCCCAAACGTAAATACAAAAAAACGACACACATGGAAGGCTCCAGCTGGCATGACCTGCGCCGTCACCACCATGGCCTTCATCACTCCATCACGTAATTTGTTCCTTCTCAAAGCGAAAAGAAAAATGCTCGTCAAGACGTCGTATCAAGTTTCATTCATGTTGTAACAAAAATTAATTTAACTGCAAGGATAGAAAATGGTTCAGTTTTCCTGGTAAGACGATCTTCCACCTGCTTGGTTTGTAAAGACGCCATCCCCGACTCCCCCGAGTTCTGTAAGGAGGAGAAGACTACCAGCCCGCGCCATCTTGGGGCCGCCGCCGCCGCCAACATAGAAAACGTTTGGTGCCGGCTTTTATCCTGCAGCACCGGAGCTCCAGAATCTGTACCTTCATTTCATTTATTCTGCTGTGTTTTATTTATTCATGACATGGAATTTGTTTTCTCTCAAACCGAAGAGAGGCGAATTTAGATTCGCTGTAGTTTCGACAAATTTGCTGCCATTTTGAATAGTCGCACTCAAAAGCAGCTCTTGAGTCCCGGGAAAATAATTCAGTTGCACATCTTAGATAATCATGTGATCTCAGGTGGTCTGGTCCGCACTGCCTTGCTGGCTCACGTTTTAGTTCCCACACGAAATGTAGAGAGCTGCAGTTATTGTCCCTATTATGAGGAGTCGCTAATAGATGTGATCGGTCCCGTGTCCGAAACGTTATGCGTGTTAGTGGCTTTACAAGAATGTTAAAACATCAATGCTATGTACTCTGATAAACTCAATGTACCTTGTATATAAATAAGTAAATAAATAAATAAATTATATTATGGTTGCAAGCATCGTGGTCTTCGTTAGGTAGTCGTCCCGTTATGTAGAGCTATATTAATTAGGCTAAACAAATATTTGAAGTTGTAGATACAAGCGTTGGCAGCGCTTTTTTCACAAGAAATACAATTCACAAAATGGATAACTAAATGAACAAATCAGTTGAACTGAGGTCATTTGAACTCCCGGTTGCAATTCTTTTAACCATGTCGTGGCACAGTCGATTAAGGCGCGTCTGGGATCATCTCGGACTTAGGTTCGAACCCTCATCACGGCCCTTGTGGCTTTGTTCATTTGATGCATCACGCTATTGTGATTTCTGTGTGTAATGGATAACTGAAGCTTGAAAAAACGTTTTTTTGTGACACTGGGAGTTAGGGAGCTGTGGGCCTTGAGGACCACCTGTCTTGCTTGCCCTGTAACACTGGTGCCATCGAGATTATATGCAAAGTGTTTTACAAGCTTCTGGGTTGTCAATCCTCAAGCGTTGTGTGATTTGATTTGTAACTCTGTACCATATTAGATAAAGTTCCAGTGATGTGCCAGGCTGTTCTCCGCCATGTTGTCATTTCCTGTCTTCTGCTGCCTGTAAGTTTATTTCCCACGTACACGGGTACCCACCCAAGCTTGAGGCACAGCATGCGAACCTCCCTCTTCTATTGTGTCCTTATAAAAAGAGTAAGTTGTTCATAATTGGTGGATTCTGTGTACCATCCCGCAGATCCTGACACTGCTTCATGGTCACTGCACATCTCAATTGCTTTTACAGTATTATAATTGTTGGTCTGTATGTGTGCTACATCGTGATAGATGCCTACATTCTTCCTATATTCCTATATTTACACTTTTATATGACCTGCCATCCAGTTAATAAATATTTTACCAATTCAATTTCTTTCTTTATTATGCACCCCATACCCATCCCGTGGGCGGTGGTGTAAAGGATTACAGAGGCACATAATCGGTTCAGGAACTGAACCCTCTAGTTCGTTTTCGTTTAGCTAAGCAAATAAAAATTTTTTGACGCTAGTTACAAAATTATTAATGTTATATATACATGTACACATACTCATACATACATGTACACATATATACATATACATATATACATACACATACATATTTAACCATAACATTTTAGTGCTTGCATTAATTAATGGTATAATTGTTGCGATAAATGTGACGGTGTCCGGTAAGGCCTTTTGTTGCAAGATTTGAGTGCCAGCTCTAAGATAACATGTATCCCATGTTCTCTCAATACCTTGTTCCAAGGCGTCTTAGTTGGCTGCTGTGAAACACTTGTTTGAATCTCGAACTATTCTGCTTCATCCGTAGTTCTCTTTTGATCAGTCTGTGTATAGTGTATCGAAGTTTCAGGGAACAAACTTGTTTCGTTTTCTAATGTGTGAAAATGCGTAGTAAAATGAAGTTAATATACTAATGCAGATGAGGAGTTACAATAACGTGGCTGAAAAATGCTGACCAAACCAATTAAAGAGACGACGACGTTTCGGTCCGTCCTGGACCACTCTCAAGACAATCGACTTGATAATGGTCCACGACGGACCTAAACGTCGTCGTCTCATTTTCTAGTGTGTGGTTTGGTCAACAAATAATATACTAGCAGTTGTTTTTCCGTAAAAAAGTCACTATCCTCTAGTATGCTGTGCACATCTGTGTGGCCAGGTGGGTACGATGGGCTCACCATACTCAGCTGCTCACCACAGCAGCTCTAAGTGCTGCTTGGCACTTTTTGTTCCGAGTAGCTGAATCTAAAACAACAACATCTAGTACGCTGGCAACTGTTCCCGTGGTATTCAATAGTGAAGTCTGGAGTGTACAGTATTGCACTCTGGAAGGTATTGATGCTGTTCATATTGCAGTGCTACAATGATTGTTTATCCATATTTCAATCACTGTTGAACAGAACAGCATTTCAGTCTCCTGGTGACGCCGGCATGATACACATTGCCCGTTTTAAATGTCCTCATCCACGATCCACTGGCTATGAGTAAGGCTGGCGTTGTTCTCAGCTTGAATGACCTGTATGTAAAATATTCTTAACAATAGAATTTCTACTGATAGGCGTGGTTCACTTTTACTATAAGGCAGTTACATAGACAATAACAAGCTGAAGGTGAAATGCACAATGAGATCATAGTAACGTAGTGACGTAAATCATAGCATCAATGAGAAAATCAGTAAGAGCCGTGATGAGGATTCGAACCCACTCACTTTTTCTTTTTTTCTGATTGTGAAAGTTTGTGGAGTATGAGGTAGCTCTCCTCCCTCTAGCCTTCCTTCCCCCCCCTCTCACTTTGCTGTGTGTACAGCTCTCCTTTGCATACTCGCCCACTCTTATCCCTGCCACTTGAAACCTATTGGTCGTCATACAACATCCTACGTCCTGTGTACGAAATATATAATATTCGGACAACCAACACACAACATACGTATAGTCAATTTACAACATCTGCAGAGCCAACATACAGCATTAGGGTAGCTTAACCCCGCTTACCCGGCATACATCAGAGGTAGCCTAGCCAACATATAACATTGGGATAGTTTATTCAGCATACACCAGGGGTAGCCAGGCCAACATACAACATTAGAATAGCTTACTTAGCATACATCAGAGGTAGGCAACATATAACATCCGGTTAGTCAACATACAACATCCGGGTTGCCAACATCCAACATCCGGCTTGTGCGCACCATTCGGCCCTGGGCGGGTTGCCACTGTTTATTATCGTGGTATATTTTTTGTGGGCATAAACATGTGAAGCAGAGAAAAAAGTGGTTCTACAATGATGGAGCATTGTGTGGTGAGAGTATAGAGAGGAAGTGGCTGTGTTGTAAGGGTGTAGGGAGGGAGGGCTGTATTGTGAGAGTATAGGGAGGGAGGGGTTATATTGTGAGTATAGGGAGGGAGGGACGGTGTTGGGAGTGCATAGGGACGGTGGGAGGGGCTGTTATGAGAGTATAGAGAGGGAAGAGCTGTGTTGTGATAGAATATGGGAGGAACTGTATTATGAGTGTAGGGAAGGAGAGAGGGCTTGTGGTGTGAGAGTGTAGGGAGGGGGAGCTTGACTGAGAGTATAGGGAGGGAGGGAGGGTAGTGAACAAAGGCTGACGGGAGTGAGGATCACGGATTAAGGGGCGCCCCTTGCCTTGTGACGCTGCTCCTCTTACTCATCCCCCTCCCCTTCTCTCTCTCTCTCTCTCTCTCTCTCTCTCTCTCTCTCTCTCTCTCTCTCTCTCTCTCTCTCTCTCTCTCTCTCTCTCTCTCTCTCTCTCTCTCTCTCTCTCTCTTTTTATTATTCTAGTTCTTAAGGTATTTGTTTGTATGTTGTACCTGAGCATGGCGCGACGCTGAAGACAACCCGTTCTCTCGAAAGTACATCGCATTTCGACGTCTAACTCCCCTAAGTCCAAAAAAATGATTGTATATGCTGAAGAGGACGGGCTGGTCACTGAGCGTGGCGAGGCTGTCTGTCGTCCTCGCCTGAACATTGGAATTGTCTGTTATTCTTACCCCCACGGGGGGGGGGGGGGTACCAGCACACATTACATGAGGCTAACTGCATTTTTCTTGAGCATTGTTCCTCTCGTGGCCAGTGTTGCTACTTTTGTCTGCGACTTTGTATTTATTATAGCACTATAATTAGCAGCTCCATCATTATTTATGATCTTGCCGTGTTACCATCGTTAATGTTAGGATGGGTTCGAAGTGGAGGTCAGTTGCTCCTGCAAAGGTTGTGATGTAGTGTTAAGTTGCTTTGCACGTTACGTCGCTTCCTTTTTCCCAAGTCTGCACCACAACATCATGGTACAATTATTATCATCAATTGTACCATAACATAAGTCATAGTTTATCATTAATTGTACCATAACATCGTCATAGTTTATCATCAATTGTACCATAACATCGTCATTGTTTATCATCAATTGTACCACAACATCGTCATAGTTTAACTGTAGTTATAGGGACTGAAAATCGGACTGGCATTTACAGTTTCATCAATCCATCAGCAGACGTGACTACTATGGAAATAAAAATATTGATGGGCACGAGAGTTGTTGATAGTGGCGTTAGTTTCCAAATAAGTACAAAGCGTCACAAAAATATTACTCCTCGAAATGGATTTTTTTTATTTATATATACAAGAGTTCTTACATTCTTGTAATATAAACAGGTTGCATCGTATGGTCAATAATCTTCTTCTTCTTCTTCGTGGTCTTATGGGAAGGGAACTCACCAACCACTAATACATTGAGCCATGGAAATATCCATTGAAGAGACAGCCAGATGAGACCTTAAGAGTTAATGTGAAAGCAGGGAATCTTAGTTAATTAGACGGTTCGTTTTAACTTGGGCCTATGATACACAAGAACTAACAACTCGATCCTGCAGACGCAAATAATAACACACACACACATCTGGTCCGTCTTGTCATCAATCAATAATGTGGTGCGCCTTCCCTCTTGCCTCGTCTCTTGTGACCCGCGCTAGGATCCCTGCCCGCCCTGGGTTCTAAACCGCCTCCGACACGAGTTTTGTTTTAGTAAATGACATTTATGTGGCTACCCTAAGCTATGTGAAGGGTTATTGAGTTTATGGCTATGTGATACTAAGATCCTCATCTGAGAGGATGGTGTGGATTATGAGGATATCCTCAAAAACACGTGATTGGATACGAATAAAGCTTCTAAATCTAAAATCTAATATAGTTTTGACAACTGTGATCGTGGTGCTCGAACGCCTACTCCGCCTTTGTCAGTCAACCCTTTCCGGCTTCTCTTCAAAATGCAGGTTTACTATAAATATTTGACGTCGGGTGTTGGTTGCAGCTATGTTCTTGTGCTAGCGTAATTGCATCCACTTTTAAACAAGTAGGTGACATATTCATCCTTATCTTATACCCAACAGTCTGTTTAAACATTTGTCATATTCATTCTTGCAATAGTTTTGACACTAATGCCTGTGGAAGGACATTTCAATCATCAGCCACTGTTTACGCGTGAAAAAGTTCTTCTTATTAACTTTTATAGTTTGTACTTCTATAATTTCTATGTACTTTTATTGTTTTTATGTACTTTCATAGTTTTTATGTAAATTGTTATACTACTTTGTGTTGGGGGGGGGGGTCGGCGAGTGGGGGTGCATAAGCAGCCTGTCCTCAGGAAGGGGATCGAATGGAGGTAATTGATTCAAAACCACTATATAATTAGTGGTATTATCTTCTCTAGCCATGGTTAGGCTAGGTTTCATTTCGTTTGGTTACGTTAATACAGTGTATTATTGACAAAATGTGAAATATGGAATTCGAAAACTATTTGAGTGTGACCGAGATTTTATAGAAAAACAAATTCTTCAGACATTCTCAAAGAAAGCGAGTTCAGCATATATTTTTTATATTTTCAACAAAGGATTTATAATACGATAAAGTTATAACTTAAGAATATTCTCTGTTTAGGACAAAGGGTCATTTGCCAGTTTACATGTAAACTATTACCGGAACCTTAATATGCTTTCAGGCCACCACAGATATCTAGGTAACGATCCAGGTGGTTTGAGAGTGGGTGTAATGGATTTACTCTGAGAACGGCTGATAGGAGAAGGGGTGTTGGCGTGTGTGGAGAGCTGGCGTACACACTAGGTCAAAAAGGGGCACATGCGCCGGCCTGCAGAAACTCCATGATTCACACCAGGCTAAAATACGACAAATTTGAGAACGCGAGTAAAGATGGCCGTCTCAGTACCGGAGCGCGTTACATTCAATAAGTGTGGCCATCTGAGAAAGTAGCCGGACACAACCCGTCATGGTGGTAGTGAAGCAGCAGTGGGCACACCAGAAGCAGTGGCCTCCAAGCGTGGCCTCTGACCCACTCTCTCCCACACTCTACTTTATCATAGCTTCATCACCATCTTACCCAATTTGGTTAAACTTTGTTCTTAGTCTTTAAGAAATGTCAACCCACAAAAATTTAGGCGAACCAATTATGGTACAGCCTAATGTTATGGATAAGATATATATACGAATACATAAATATTTACAGACATGTTGATTCAAAATAACGACAAAACTGCAAAATTCCCTGAAAATTTGTGGTTTAGTGGCTCATTGTGATTAACGTCAATCAGGACTAACTTAGTGACCTTAACCAAACAGAAGACGCTGCTGTCCTCATCAACCTCCATTCATTCAATTCATAGGTATTTTGTTCAAAATAGTATACAGTGAACGTTTGTTGCATTGTTATCTGGTCGGATGAGGGTCGTGCGTGTGTATTGCCAGGAGGGGGAAGATGGTAAATGATGATAAAATGTAACTGAATTGTCAACGACAGTAGCCATCCTGGCTTCATGTGGCATACTGGACAGACAGCAAGTGTCGAGGTTGAACGAGTGTCAGTAATTACGACACTCATGCTAACAATGTAGCCGAGTGTGTTCTTCTGTGCCCATTGAATCCGAACCACCACCAAAGGAAGTTTTGCCCACTATAAATGTGTTAGATCAGTGTAATTCAAGTAGAATGTGTAGTGTTGTAGTGTAAAATAGTGGTTGTGGTGTGAGCTTTCACCACAGCAGTCTACTGGTAGTTGTAGAGCCCCCTCTCCCCCCTATCAGCCTACTGATGATAGTTGTGGTGGAGGCCCCGCCCTTCTATCACACAAGCCACTACGGAGAGGGGCACAGGGATCGTCCTCTTCCTACTGCCTCTCTTGGATCGGATGGCTGCCTCACCTTCCGTGTTTTGCTTTGTTTCAGATGGGCGCTACAAACCGTACAAGTGTCCGCACTGCTTCAAGAGTTACTCCTCCAAGTCCAACCTGAACACACATGTGCGGGACCTGCACGCCGCTGTGCCGCAGGTGTTCACCTGTCCGTACTGCAACAAGAAGTACTCGTCCAAGAACTCCCTACGCTACCACATCACCATGTACCACCGCGAGGAAAAAAATCGCGACCAGGCGCTCCAACACGCCATAGCCACCGCCCAGCCTATGCCTCCGCTCGGTCTCCACGGAAATTCTGCTAACGCCCACGATGCTTCTCTTGTAAACCAGCTGCCTGGGCAGCAACAGCAGGTACAACAACAACAGCAGCAGCTGTACAGTCACATGCAGCAATCCCTCACTCCCCAGTCAGAGTCTCACGTGGAGCTGGGCATGATGGAGGATGCCAAATATCGGGCGGCTGGTGCCTCCAACACTATGATGAGCGACAAGTGCCACCTGGCTCCTGCCACCACCTCTGAACACTAGGAAAAACTATGGTAGTTAAAATTTACTTCTACTATAAACATTCACCTCTTATTTTACTGATGAAAAAACTAACATACCTCAAGAACTGTTGGTGTTGTCGAACGGTGTTGTATGGTTGTTCAGTGAGCACAAGTATAGTGCATACCTAGGGCAAGTGCACGTGATCTATACAGCTTGCTCTGAGGATCAGAGGGATAGTCTTTGGTAACATGAGCGGCAGTACAAGAGCCAGTGCTTTCTGACAATCTGAAAATCTCAAAAGTAGACAGAAATTACATAAATACTTTTATATTACGAGTGCATTTATTACTTATTGCATTCATTACTTATTTGATGTAATAGGTCATTTTCCTACTTAACCCATATTATTATTATACCTAATGATAGATCATTAATTAGAGAATAACTATAGTAAAGACAGTAAAGTGAGATTTAGCTGGGCAAGTGGGTTTTATGACATTGAGGTTACATCCAACAGCCATCACAAAAATCGCTATTTTACCTTATATAACGTAGCTTTTGTCTATATTTATATATTTTTCGTCACAAACGTGAAAAAGTGAGAATTCTGATTTACTTTAAGTGGAATGTAACCTAAAAGTAACAAAACTCACTAAACTCAGCATACATTACTATTTTTGTATTAAGTACGCGATCATTATATATAATTGGCGTAACAAATTCGAACATGGCGTAAATGCGCTGGCAAAACACAGGAAATATGAAGGAGCGTTACAGCAACCAACGCTTTCTGCTTTGTCCACTGACATCTGAGTGTGGCTTTGATATCGGTAAAAAGCTTTGCGGATATTAAATTATCCGTATCAAGTTAATGCTAAATTTTTAACTGACAATATCAGTTTTATACTGAATAATGCAGTATTACGTGCCTGAAGGAATAAGGGCGCGGAAGACTTGAAACTATACGAGAAGTGACGCAACTCAGTCTTGCAAAGCCTCATCTAACCAGCCATCTTAATGAAGTTTATCCCATCCTAAGCAAGTACATCCTGATTCATCCTATCACAGCAAAGCTTAACCTACTTATTTTGCTTCACTAAATCTAACCCGTTTTAGTTCAAGCTAGCCAAATCAACTCAAGCGATTGTGGCTTCGTCTTGCCGCCGCCTCTACCCTAGTTCCCGGGAGTGAGAAGGAGGGATTCACAGCACCACGCACAGGCAGACTTTGCTTATAGCATCTTCAGTATAGTCAAGATAAATACACAACATAAAACAGAAACATTGCTGGCCATTGCATACTGATATAAGAAAGTTTGTCTCAGTTTCCCACGCGAGTTATTATTGCAATCTTCAATATTTTAGGAAAAAGGTTCCAAAATATTGTATTTTATTGTATTACTCTATACATATTTTCAAATTATTTAATTTTGTACATAATTTAAAAAATACTTCTAGCTATACAAAAGTGCTTGACAAAACGTATGTTATCTGTGATATCAACTTATTTGATCCATCACATTGTATTGTGACATTGCACAATGCAACTGTTGGCACCAGCATAGACCTCTACCCCCAGTAGCCATCAAGTCTCAAGTGAGACATCCATTTGCATAACAATTCTTCTAACTAGTAAAAGTTACTCTATTTTTTGTTTAGGATGTGCTTGGGAAATATTTAGATGAACTTGTGATGGTCGGCATGAGTTGACCAGTAGCATGGTGAGGTAAAGAGAACGTGACTACGTGCACACACTAGAACTTGTATGTGTTGTGGTGTGTGACGTGAGTAGTGTTGCTGAGGGTGTTGTAGGTAAGGGCTGAGGGTCGGTGGGTGCGTCTATCTGACGGCTGGGTTGTCCTTACAGAGGTGGTGACGGCGGTGGGCGCCAGAATGGTGGGAAGCGACGACACCAACGGGCGGCGCTACTCCCACGCCACTCACAACGACGTGGCCAACGACCAGTACGGGACGCGGGCGGCGGTGGGCGGCGGGTCGGGCCACAGGTGCACCCACTGTGGGCGGGAGTTCCGCTCACGCAGTAACCTGAGCCGACACGTTCGTGACCACCACACCGCCCACGACCCCAGCGCTGCTCTCTGCCCCGTGTGCGGCAAGAACTGTCGCAACCGTTCCAACGTGTTGACGCACATGTACCGTGTACACCACGTTACCGCCCGACAGCTGGACGCCTTCAACCACCCCATTACGCTCCCCCATGTCCGCCCCGACCCGCCCACCGATGCCCACCACCTAGACCACCTGCCAACGCAGCCCACCCACCACCCACACTCCCAGACCCCCACAAACACCACGACGCACGCACATAATCCTCGGGAGTACACCCACGCCCACCTTACTTACGGGTACAACATGCAGGAGTCCTGCCAGCAGCAGAGCGACACCACCACTACCTAGCTCCTTGATCACAGCTTAGTTTGTTATCTTACCCTACAACCCCTTCCCACCTACCATCACTACATACGCCTAATAACTCTGTCTTTAACAGTTTATATATATATATATATATATATATATATATATATATATATATATATATATATATATATATATATACACACCTATACATACATATAGGTTCATATACACACATACATACATTAACACGCAATTTGAATATAATTGAAATAACCCACAAACAGTACGGGGCTAGAATTCAGGTTACTCTGAATGACAGGTGAACCAGCTGCTTTGAGCCACACAGCTGAAAAATATACTTGTCTGGAAACCCCAGACAAAATGATCTAATGATATTATTAATGGAAGCTCATGCGTTCTTTATATAGTTGGTTAACGTAGCGCCTAACGCTACGTTAACCGCTATTTTTTCGGTGGTAATGTATTAGGTTAATTTAGTTGAGCAGTTGAAATTTGAAGGAAGAGAAAGACACATGTCACACCTTGCAAGTCGTGTTTTAGGAAGGATGTTCCAGGCTATGTTACTTGGTGTCCCATGGATCCATATGGTATGCACTTGGGTGAACCTATTGTAAGTCTGAATTGCTGCTGCTTCTATCTCCGGCAGTGGTATATGATATATAAGGGTATAACTGTAACCTGTCCATGGTACACAGAATAACGTAACCTGTGTTCTGGCCCGGAAATAGCATAAAAACATTGAGCAGAGCGGCAGTGAGAACGTTGCTTGCAGAGCTTTTATATGCGGGTGTCTTACTGGAAATATAACTGCCTTGCCTAGCCAGATAATTAGAGCCGAGAATACGCTAACGATGTCAGTAACGTCGACTACTTTTCTTACCAATCTGTGGTATATTAGTTACATCTAATTGTTATGGTGCAACCAGCAGCCATTTAATAACACCTTTGTTTAAAAACTGTCAGTCAGAGAGACGCTAGTTTGACCCCTCTCATACCAGGTTATTTCATAGGTATGTTTATATATACTGTATTATATATGTACACACCTACATTAACATGCATTCAGTAATTTTAGTTTATTTGTGCTGCAAGTGTCAGACTACCCTATTATTTTATGTTTGAATAATCTTGTCATTATGTTACAATTCTTTATTTATAGTAATACGCTGTATAGTGTAAGATAAGAAGAAAGATTTTCTTAAGTATCATTATTTTTCTGGTTTTGATGTGATGCAGATGTAAAATATATTGTGAATAAATTGAAATCCAAATTTATACATTTGTTTTGTCTACCTGTTTGTTTGGTTCTTTTTTTGGTATTAATTCCTGTTTATGATAAACTGTCTCGGTGCTGTAAGTTTGAAGTTGGTGTTGTTCTGAGGATCGTTAAGTTCTATGACTGTGTAAGTGCCATTTAGTCACCGCTGTGCTGAGTCATGCACTATGGTTTAGATAGAGTTCAATCTTGTAATCGAACATAACACCTTGCAACCTGCACCAAGTCACGCAGGTGTTGACACTCCGTCATCATTGCTGGCAACGTAATGGCTCTTTCAACTTGGGCACTTGACTAGGCTCCCCCCCTCCCTCCAATGGGCACATTTGGCTAGGCTTCCCCTCCCCCCACCAGGCACTTGGCTAGGCTTCCCCTCCCCCCCCACTAGGCACTTGGCTAGGCTTCCCCTCCCCCCCCCACTAGGCACTTGGCTAGGCTTCCCCTCCCCCCCACTAGGCACTTGGCTAGGCTTCCCCTCCCCCCACTAGGCACTTGGCTAGGCTTCCCCTCCCCCCACTAGGCACTTGGCTAGGCTTCCCCTCCCCCCCACTAGGCACTTGGCTAGGCTTCCCCTCCCCCCACTAGGCACTTGGCTAGGCTTCCCCTCCCCCACTAGGCACTTGGCTAGGCTTCCCCTTGGCTAGGCTTCCCCTCCCCCACTAGGCACTTGGCTAGGCTTGCCCTCAGTGGGCACCAACGTTGATTCAACGTCGAACCAACGGCCTTCTTGAATATTGTGTCCATGGATGCCACCCTACCGGGCAAAGCTGGCCAAATGTTGATATAACGTTGATCCTACGTTAATTATACGTCACGGGAGCATGTTAGCTCAATCAACAACAGATAAAAAGTTGGTTAAAATTAAGTTTTTCTATTTTACATAAGAAATGTATTTTTAAAGGGTCTAGAATCTTAAGGCATTCGTTGCTAATGCTGTATTAAGTCAACTAAAAATTAAAGGAAGCAACATGGCTAGATTAACATGGGACTGAAGAGAGCAACGTGCATAGTAAGAAATGTGTTGTGCAAGGTTTGTCTCATGACAAGCTTGGCTCATCTCAAGAGAGAGACTTATTTTCTCGTGAGAAGTTTGCCTCAACTGATGAGAGACTTATTGTCTCACGAGAGGCTTATCTTAACCAGTGAGAGACTTGTTTTCTCACGAGAAGTTTGTCTCATCTCATGAGAGACTTATGAGAGACTGTTCGCTCCAACAGGTAACCAACTGAATGCTATACTTCTCAGTTCATGAAAGGTAACGTCTTAGTTCATGAAAGGTAACTTCTTAGTTCATGAAAGGTAACGTCTTAGTTCATGAAAGGTAACTTCCTAGTTCATGAAAGGTAACGTCTTAGTTCATGAAAGGTAACTTCTTAGTTCATGAAAGGTAACTTTTCAGTTTATGAAGAGTAATTTCTATTTTGTAAAGGGGTAACTTCTCAGGTTATGAAGGGGTAACTTCCAGCTTATGAAGTGTAACTTCCAGTTACGAAGGGTAACTTCCGGTTTATGAAGGTTAATTTCTCAGTTTATGAAGAGGAAGTTCCAGTTTATGAAAGGTAACTTCTCAGTTCACGAAGATTAATTTATCAGTTTATGAAGAGTAACTTCTCACTTGATGGAGAATATTTCCAGTTTATGAAGGGTAACTTCTCAGGTAATGTAGGGTATAACTTCTCAGCTTGCAGCTTCTCTGTCAGCTCTGTTCACGCTTTACTAATAAGAGTTGGATATGTTAAACTGTTGTGTCATTCGTACCGTTAACTGACCAGGAAGTCATGGTTAGGATATTAATAAAAGAAACGATCCGTTTTTAGTAATTGTATGTGTGTCTGTATTTAAGTTCAGTTAATAGAAATAATTATGCATTTGAGAACATGTTTGGAGCAGGACGACGGGATCGAACTTGGGTCACCCCGGACGCGCAATATACTTTAAAAAGTTTGGGCGAACTCACTAGGGGTTTATAGAGGCACCCATATGGTAAACAATCCCATTTTAATGTAACCCGCGCGGCTGGGGGTGTTCTAGGACGCCCGTGCCATCTCCCCCTCCTGCTGGAAAGATTTTCTAACAGTCATATCACGTTATTGTAGTTTCATTGTTATTATACACTTGTGCATCCTGTTTGGCTAAAGCTTGTTATGCGCCAAATATTAAACGTTTGAAGCTAGCTTAGGCCAGTCTTGTTAATGTCAATAATTATGTAATATGTAAAAGAACCCTAAAGGGAACTAGAGGTTGAGGAACTTTTGTTACAACATACGTTCACTGTCCTGTGAGTGCACGTGTTAGTTACAACCCACTTCCGCTGTGTGTTAACCTGCAACCACATGTTGGTTACTACCCTCAACCAGTGATTTAATATGCACAGGTGTTAGTTGCTACCAACACCCAACAGTGATATACATAAGTGTTAGGACATTGGTTATTATGGTGGTTGTTGATTATGTCGGTGTTTCATTGCAGTGGACCCGCGTCGACAGCAGCAGTGCCCTGTGTGCTACAAGTGGCTGAGCAAGAGGACCCACTTGCCCACACACATTCGCGACCAGCACTCCTCCACCACCACCTACCAACACAAGTGTGACGTCTGCAACAAACATTACCGCACCCGCAATGCTCTAGCCAATCACAAGAGTCTTCAGCATCGAGGGAAACTGCCACAACAACAAGTCCAACACCAGCATCAACAGGAGGTGGCACACATGCACAATAGCAAGGTGGCAGCGAGCCTAGCATCACAGCCACAGTGCTCCACTAACGCCTCCGTCACCTCTCCCGTCTACCACACCACTACCTCCCACACACAGCAACATAGAGCAACTCACAACCAGTTGATGCCCTCAGACCAACCACTCCCCTCAACTCAGTACACCAGCCCTCACAAAACATCGCCAGTCCAACAAAATACATTCACACATGCAAATATCAGACATTCCACACCAACCAATAGATAACTAACACTTAACTAGCATCTCGTATGGCTAGTGTCATGTACACACCTTCCTTAATTAAGGAACCCTCACCTATACCTCGATATTTGAAACCTAATGGTTGAAAATTGCTACATTTGACAGTTCCAATACACACTTCCTTTCAGATAACGTTTTTTCTAAAGATATATAAGCTTGTTTGAGGCATGTAAAAAGTATTTTGAAAATTATAAATTTTGAAGTAACAATAATGCAGAAGAAATGTGCATGTTTTCCCGGTGTTTAACTCAGAAGTGGTAAAGGTCGGTGGTGTAGGAGGAAGCCATTTTCCCTCAACCCGGTAACCCTAGCATAAGTCCTACGTAACCCTCAGTCCTCTCCAGTCGTGCCAGCAGCCCCAGGACCTCGTGTGATCTAGTCCTGCTGTTTCTTCTCAACTTTCAGAGTTACCGCATGTACAAACATGCTTCAATACGCAGGCGATGAGTCACAATAACGTAGCTGAAGAATGTTGACCAGACCACACACTGTCCAGGACGGACCGAAACGTCGTCGTCCCTTCACCTTCTAGTGTGTGGTCTGGTCAACATGCTTCAATACGTTTTCACATGTATCTGTGCTTGTGGGACGCAAGCTGTCGTATGAAGCCTCGAAGTTTCCTGCTGTTCTATACATCCATTTGTCCACGGTGTGACTAGGCTATTTGTCAGTGGTGCCATTTCTCTCTCTCTCTCTCTCTCTCTCTCTCTCTCTCTCTCTCCTCTCTCTCTCTCTCTCTCTCTCTCTCTCTCTCTCTCTCTCTGTCTCTCTCTCTCTCTCTCTCTCTCTCTCTCTCTCTCTCTCTCTCTCTCTCTCTCTCTCTCTCTCTCTCTCTCCTCTCTCTCTCTCCACACACACACACACACACACACACACACACACACACACACACACACACACACACACACACACACACACACGCGCGCGCGCGCGCGGTTGGTATTACCTAACTACATTTAGGTAATTACACACACACACTTATTATGCTTAACATGCATACATTATATTGAGCGATGCAGGCGCTCATTGTACTTAACACCTGCAGACTCATTATACTTAATCATAGGCACTTATACTCGTCATACAATTATACTTAGTCATACAGACACATTATACTTAATCATACAGGCACAGTATACTTAATCACGCAGACGCATTGTACTTAGTCATACAATGCGGTATGTATACCGCATTGTATGACTAAGTACTGTGGTATGTATACCACATTGTATGACTAAGTACAATGCGGTATACATACCGAGTAAGTTCGGTATAAGACGTATCTCAGCATCACTCTCTAACAATTCAATTTCTTTATTATGCACCCGGTTCTCACACTTTCTTATAGTCAATATTGACTTATTAAATACGTGCATATGTGACATACTAATTTCTTGTGAATATTTTAGTTATCTTGAAAAGCTTCATAGAAAATACCGATTTACTTAACCTTCTTAGTATATTAAGATAAGCATCTTATTGCTTTGTAATTACGATTATTACTTAACCTATGCCTATAATAGGTCAAGTAATAATTGTAATTACGAAGCAATAAGATGCTTATCTTACATACTAAGAAGGTTAGGTAAGGTCAGTGTTTTCTATGAAGCTTTTCAAGGTAAACTAAAATATTCACAATAAATTAGTATGTCACATATGCACTTATTTAATAAGTCAATATTGGCTTAAAGAAAGTGCGAGAACGATACACCCGATACCCATCCCGTGGGCGGTGGTGGAAAGGGTACAGAGGCACATAACCATAGTTCGTTTAGCTAAGCAAGTGACAGTCTTGTGAAGCTAGTTACACACTTGTTAATGTTATATATATATATTATATATATATATATATATATATATATATATATATATATATATATATATATATATATATATATATATATATACATACAATCATTTACACAAATACATATCCCTATCGCTAATCATTTTATATCACCAGTGATTCAACAAGAGGCTCACAACAGTCACTATACAAGGTACTTTACATCTATGGTGAGTCACACATTACTTGTCTTGCTCCACACCCACCCAACTGGGCGGCAGCTTACAACTGGTAACACCACCACTTGAAATTTTCTTCCAACCCTGAATTTTTACTAGCATCACAACATTTTGCTAGTAACTGGACATTTGACTAGCAACAATTAAAATGTTTCTAGTGAAACTAAAATTGAATTTACGTGCGACGCTAAACATTTTACTAGCTCTAGTCATACATTCACTAGCAACACTGAACATTGTACCATCACTGAAAATTATAGAAATTTAGTTCTGCCATTCCGGTTCCTTCTNTCTCTAATTTTTTCTTATGAAATGATAAAGCTACCCATTTCATTTTGTATGAGGTCAATTTTTTTTTATTGGAGTTAAAATTAACGTAGATATATGACCGAACCTAACCAACCCTACCTAACCTATCTTTATAGGTTAGGTTAGGTTAGGTAGCCGAAAAAGTTAGGTTAGGTTAGGGTAGGTAGGTTAGGTAGTCGAAAAGCAATTAATTCATGAAAACTTAGCCTATTAGGCAAGTCGGGCCTTGCATAGTAGGCTGAGAAGTGCGTTCTGGCTACTAGGTACGACATATATATATGTGTGTATATATATATATATATATATATATATATATATATATATATATATATATATATTGGTGTATACTGGCAGCAGGTTAAACATGTCTCATTGAATATGACCGCATATTCTGTATTTACTATCTTCTGATTTAGGGCTTTTATCCCTCTATTTTCTTAGCATCCGGGCTTAGCTGAAAGAGGAGTTCTCCAAAACTCATTTTCGTAATTTCAAGGTGAAGAAAAGAAGTGAATTACTATAGAATGTATTACACTTATTTATACAATTTTCACAACGTTTCAAACCTCCATGGTTCATTCTGAAGTGAAAAGAATTTTCAGAACTGGTTGATTTATACCCGCACTGGGTCACGTGATAAGACAATAAAGGTGAAAACATGGGGGATACATAGGGGATAAATGGGGGTGAAGCACATAAGAATAGAGGTAACTGCGGAAGGCCTATTGGCCCATACGAGGCAGCTCCTATCTACATACAAAGATTAATCAGGTGTAATTGGCCTGTTATGTTGAACAGTGTCTTCTGTGTTGGCATCGTTATGTTCTGGTCTTGTCCTTACTCTCATGGTGGGTAGAGTAAATAGTTCCGTGATTTGGGTGTTCATGGTAGGTTGTTCTATTCTTATGTGAATTGCTTCAAGAATTTGTAATCTTCTTGCATCTTGGGTTTTGTCTATTATGCATGTATTTTTGTTCAACATTTCTCTTGTTAGGGTGATGTCATTGGGTTGTCTCATGTGATTCCTAGGGGCACCGGATTGAAGATGGCATGTCAAACGCCTCGTCAGCTTGGTCGACGTCATACCTATGTACTTAGATTGAAGGTTACATCCTTTGTGGGGGCAAGTGTACATGTATACAACGCTTGACTGCTGTAGAGGGTTCTCCGTCGGCTTCGGGCTGTTTTTGATAAGGAGTTCGGAAGTCTTCTTGGTTTTGTAGAATATTATCAGGTTTATGTTTTGGTTAGGAGTAGTGCTTTTTACTCCTTTACGGATTATTTCTTTCATTATTCTTTCCTCTTTTATATGTTCACTGTGCATGGTTGTTTTGTAATATAATTTTATTGGAGGTATTGTGGTTTCTGTTCTAGATTCTAGATTATACCAACGGTCCAAGTGTCTTCTTACAGCAGCGTCTATTTCCGCGTTGCTATATCCGTTGTTCACCAATACCTGAGTTACTCTTTCAAACTCTCTACTCACGTTGCTCCATTCAGAGCAGTGGGTAAGCGCTCGACGAGTATAAGCATTGAGAACACTGGCTTTGTATCTTTGGGGGCACTCACTTCTACCGTTAAGGCATGATCCTATGTTGGTGGGCTTATATACGTTGGTGCTTAAAGAGGTTCCTGTTTTTGTTATTAGTACATCCAAGAATGGCAGACTGTTATTTTCACTATTTTCATGTGTAAATCGGAGTACTGACTCTCTAGATGGCTTTTTAGATCAATTAGTTCATCTGAGTCTTTTACTATTACGAATATGTCATCTACAAAACGCCTAAGAGGGAGCCCATTGCTACTCCGTCTATTTGTAGATACATGTCTCCTTGTGGGCTGATGAAAGGGGCTTCCTTAGTACATGCTTCGAGAAGACTCTTCAAGTGTGGCTCAGGTATGTCTAATTTGGGGGTGCTCTTGTCTCTGTATACTCCCGTATCATTCCTATGGTTGTGTTGACTGGGACGTTGGTAAATAGGGATTCGACGTCCAGGGAAGCAATGATTCCATCGGTCTGTGTAGTCTTGAATAGTTCTAGGAAATCTGCTGATGATTGTAGACTATACTTGACTATACATACTAGAGTGTATGGAGTTAGGAGTTCGTTAAGTCTTTTTGCCAGGTGATAGGTTGGAGTTGGTATTTGGCTGATTATTGGGCGTAGTGGGTTACCTGGTTTGTGTCTTAACATTGCCATAGGCATATCCTAAGCCATAGTCGCCTTGAAATTTAGTGAAATGCACACTACCTTTCTTTGCATTGATTGCTGTAATTGTTTTGTTTACTTTCTGTTTAAGGTCTTCCACAGGGTTCCTCGTGATTCGTTCAAATTTGGTGTCATCACTAAGGATGTCGCTAATTTTGTTCATGTATTCTTGGGTAGGAATCAATACATATGCTGCTGTCTTGTCGGCTTTTCTTATTTTTACGTCTTTCAGATTTTTTAGTTGTTTGCTGCTTCTTTGAGTCGCAGGTTAAGATTGTAGATGAATATGTTCCTCGTTTTTTCCCCGCTTTTGTTAGTAGTTCAGCCTGAAGTGTGTCAGTGGTGATGACTTTTTGTTGTCTTCTAGCTTATGGATGTCGTCCAGAAGCATTTCGATTTCCAGGCGTTTTTGATGTATCTTTGGTTTAGATATGAATTAACAATTTAGACCAAGATTTAAAAGTCTCATTGGTCCTGGGTAAGATCATTTCCTGGATTAAGTGTGCACTGCCACCCTTCCACGGGCGCAGTGTGATTCCGTCTGGTCGGCCGGCAAAGCTAACAGAGTCACGGTTCAGTAGGTTGCGGGGCTCTCTCTCTCGCTGGACACCAAGCAGAGGCAAGGCTTCTTTTAATGATGTCATTGACTTCGTCGTGTCTAGTGTGCCAACCAACAGATTTTCCACAGTGCAGGCCATGCAATTCATATTCGTCAGCATCTGCCTCGCCGCAAATACACCTATGAACAGTGTGGATAGGGGCAGCAAGGCGGAGAGCGACTGCAATACGGAGATCCTGCTGATCAAGACGTGTGCCTGTCGCAGACATAGGGACTGCCAAAAGGCAGTCCCCCTGCATGGGGAACCTGCACAGCTGTGAAGCGTGCACGATCACTGGGGGGTGTTGCTGCCTCCAGCAAAGCTGTGGCTTCTTTGTCTACAATGGGGCTGTCCCAACCGGATTGTTTCTTGGCTTTCGGCATGGCTGGTCTGAGTGCTGGGTCTGCCATGGCACCCCATTTCGTGTCACATTGCGTGTAGTGGGGGTCCTGTATCCCCACTACATCACTCAGGGTGTCGGGTAGAATTTCCTTAACCAAGTCATCAGATGCCGAGGAGGAAGACAGGAAGGCTGGGACAGCAATTTGGGTGGCGGTCCGGACACCCAAGCCACCGAGCCTGACAGGAAGAGTGGCTTGTTTCCGCTGGCTTTGTGAGGTTAACATGAGGGAGAGGTTAACAACTTTTTCTAGCATGATCTTCAGTAAGAGGTCATACTCTTCAAGCTTTCGGTTGTCATGAGATGGGGCGCACCTCAGAAAGTAGGTTAACCTCGGGAGGGATAGGCATTTGGTGAGGTGATATAAAGCATCGTGGGCATCGATGTCACCTATTCTGTCTTCCATCCTCCTAAGGTCTGAATTTTTCTTGTCAAGGATCTCCTCAATGGCGTTAGACCAGAGGGGGCTCCAAGGAGGGTGCTGTTCTCGGCCTTAATGACATGGGCTCCAGGCAGGGCAGACCTTATTCTAGCTACGATGTCTGGGTTGGAGGAGACTACTTCACACTTGGAAGGGTTCAGGAAGAGACCCAGGCTTACTTCTTGCTCCTTTTATTTTCCTGATACCTGCCGAAAGGTGGTCTACAGTGCCTACCTACCTTGAGGTGCTTCCGGGGCTTAGTGTCCCCGCGGCCCGGTCATCGACCAGCCTCCTGGTTGCTGGACTGATCAACCAGGCTGTTGGACGCGGCTGCTCGCAGCCTGACGTACGAGTCACAGCCTGGTTGATCAGGTATCCTTGGAGTGCTTATCCAGTTCTCTCTTGAACACTGTGAGGGGTTTGCCAGTTATGCCCCTTATGTGTAGCGGGAGCGTGTTGAACAGTCTCGGGCCCCTGATGTTGATGGAGTTCTCTCTCAGAGTACCAGTTGCACCTCTGTTTTTCAACGGGGGTATACTGCACATCCTGCCATGTCTTCGGTCGCATGTGATGTTATTTCTGTGTGCAGGTTTGGGACCAGTCCCTCTAATATTTTCCATGTGTAAATATTATGTATCTCCTGCCTGCGCTCAAGGGAGTACAGATTTAGGCTCTTTAGTCGGTCCCAATAGTTTAGATGTTTTACCGAGTGGATTCTAGCAGTAAAGGATCTCTGCACGCTCTCCAGGTCAGCAATTTCTCCAGCTTTGAAAGGGGCTGTCATTGTGCAGCAGTACTCCACTCTAGAGAGCACCAGCGTTTTGAAAAGTATCATCATCGGTATAGCATCTCTAGTGTAAAAAGTTCTTGTTATCCAACCCGTCATTTTTCGTGCAGTTGTGACGGCCACTTTATTGTGTTCTTTAAAGGTAAGGTCTTCCGACATGAGTACACCCAAATCCTTTACATTGCCTTTTCGTGCTATGTTATGATTTGCCTGAGTTTTGTACGTGGTTTCCGTTTTTATATTTTCATTTTTTCCATAGCGCATGAGCTGGAACTTATCTTGTTAAACACCATATTATTTTCTGTAGCCCATAGAAAGACCTGATCTACATCTGACTGGAGGTTTGCCGTGTCCTCTATGTTGCCTACTCTCATGAAGATCCTGGTGTCATCTGCAAAGGATGATACAGTGCTATAGGTTGTGTTCTTGTCTATGTCCGATATGAGGATGAGAAAAAGTACTGGGGCAAGCACAGTACCCTGGGGGACTGAGCTCTTAACGGTTGATGGGCTGGATTTTATTTTGTTGACTATTACACATTGGGTTCTGTTGGTCAGGAAATTGTAGATCCATCTGCCTATTTTTCCGGTAATTCCTTTTGAGCGCATTTTATGTGCAATAACACCATGGTCACATTTATCAAAAGCTTTTGCGAAATCTGTGTAAATTACATCAGCGTTTGTCTTCCATAGCATCTAATGCCATATCATAGTGGTCCAGCAACTGCGACAGGCAAGAGCGCCCTGTTCTGAAACCATGTTGTCAGGGGTTATGGAGATGCTGTGCTTCCATGTATTTTGTGAGCTTACTTCTTAGCACTCTCTCAAAAATTTTAATGATGTGCGATGTTAACGCTATCGGTCTGTAATTTTTGCCTCTGCCTTATTTCCTCTTTTATGAAGTGGTGCTATCTCTGCTGTTTTTAATATATCAGGAATAACGCCAGTATCTAGACTTTGTCTCCACAGAATGTGGAGGGCCTGCGATAGTGGTTTTTTGCAGTTCTTGATGAATATGGAGTTCCAAGAATCCGGGCCTGGTGCAGAGTACATAGGCATACTGTTTATAGCTTCTTCAAAGTCCAGGGGGATGCCAGCTATAGTGCCATCATGCAAAAACCAGATGTTGAACTTGCTGGACAAGCTTTCGGTGATTTCTTTTAAGACTAAGCAGAAAAAAAGGGAGCAAGAGGATCACCTTGCTGAACACCTTCACATGATCTGATTTCATGATCACCAAAGAGCAGTTTTGACTCACCACTGTAGCACGATAGTATGAACGGGTAAAGGGGCCGGAAATGGCGATGTACGGCACAAAATACTGCATCTTTTCTGACCATGTTGAAGGCATTCTTAAAGTCCAGTTTGAGCAGGGCCTATCAGAAATGTTGCTGATGTATGCTCGTGCTGCATGGGCAGCCGCTTCACAGCCTTGGGGGATTCCAAATCCTAGCTGGATTGGTTTCAGCAATTCAAGAAATATGGGCCAATTGGCCCTCTGCAGTTACTTCCATTCTTCCCTTTAGCTTATCCCATTGTTTCGTGTTCTGGCTTGTGTTAAAAGTTTGTTTTCACCTCATCCAAAACTATTGTAACATATCACCTCACCAAAATGCAGGTATAAAATGAAAGCTGTTTAAACTCTGTTTAGTGTTAGTTGTGTGTATGTAACCTAAAGTCTTTGAAAATGTAATAAGTTATTACGAAACGCGTTCTAGCGTCGCATCAGACTAGAAATAAAAATGAATTTTGGAGAACTGATTTTTCAATTACCATCGACAGTGAAAAGAAACATAAGAAATATAGAGAAAATTTGTGTTAGAATTGTTAATCTTACTTTTTCGGTCATATTTAATAATATATATATATATATATATATATATATATATATATATATATATATATATATATATATATTATATATATATATATGTGTATATGTAGAAACTGTATTGGAGGGGACCTACATTGTCTCTAATGCGTTATGTGTAGTTTCCTCCGAGGCTAAGGGTCCCCCTTCTTTCAGCCATAGGTGGTACTCCCTTCCTTCATATATGTATATATATAATCTTTATAATTTGGATATATATAATTTTATTTGGATATATATAATGTATATTATATATATATGTATATGTTTTTAAATATGACCGAAAAAAAAGTAAGATTAATAATTCTAACACACATTTTCTAAATATTTCTTATGTTCCTTTTTACTGTCGATGGTAATTGAAAAATGAATTCTCCAAAATTTATCTTTATTTCGTTTGATTCGACGCTTGAACGCATTTCGTAGTAACTTATTACATTTTCAAAGACTTTAGTTTACACACACACAACTGTAACCTGAAAACACTAAACAGAGTCAGCTAATCTGTAATACTGTACTTCTATTCGCATTTGGGCGAAGTGATGAGGTGCAACAGTTTTGGATGAGTTGGACAAACTTGTGACAAATACAAGACAGAACACGAAACTGTGGTTATTAGTTGGATATGAGAGCATAAGAATGGAAGTAACTGCAGAGGGCCTATTGGCCCATACTTCCTGTTGATGCTTTTATACGTCCGGAGTCTTGAAGTGGGTAGAATATTGTTGTGCATTAATTGGCTGTTGATTGCTGGTGTTGACTTTTTGATGTGAAGTGCCTTGCAGATGGCGAGCCGCCTGCTATCGCTGTACCTACAGTATATATGATTTCTGTGTTGTTTGTTAAGACTTCTCTGGTGATGGTCTGGTTGTGAGAGGAGAGTATATGTTCTTTTATGGTGCCCTGTTGTTTATGCTTTGTTAATTGCCTGGAAAGAAACGTTGTTGTCTTGCCTATATACCGAGTTCTTTGGGGCTTACAGTCCCCAAGTGGGCATTTGAAGGCATAGACGATATTGGTTTCCTCAAGTCATTCTGCTTTGTGTCTGGAGAGTTTTTCATGAGTAGGTTGGCCGTTTTTTTGGGTGGTTTTATAGTAAATCGTCAATTGTATTTTCTGTTTTTTGTCTGTATGGATAACGTTCTTATCAACAATATCTTTCAGGACCCTTTTCTCCGTTTTATGAGCTGTCGAAAAGAAGTTCCTGTAAAGTAGTCTAATAAGGGGTACATGTGTTAGTTGACTCTTAAGATGTTGCATGGCGTTCCACCTTTCTTTTTATGATTTGATGCTGTTAGGGAAGCCGTTGTTGACTAGGACATGCCTTACCCTACAGAGTTCTTCATCGACTTCTTTCCATCCTGCGCTGTGGCTTAGAGCACGGTCGACATTAGCGTTGACAACACGCTTCTTGTACCTGTCTGGGCAGTCACTATTGGCATTGAGGCACATTCCTATGTTTTTTTCCTTTGTGTTGACTGCAATATGGAAGCCTTCGCTGCTTTCCGTGGCTTACATCCAGAAAGGGCAGCTTCCCAATATTCTCCATCTCGTACGACAAAACTCAACACAGAATTCCGCTCAAATGCCTCTTTCAGCTGCTGCAGACATCTGGCATCAGGTATCTGTGTAAAAATGTTGTCAACATACCCGCAGCATATGACGGGTCTCGACTCCATGTCAACTAAGACCCTTCAATAAGAAATATTGAAAAAATTCGTGTTAGAATTATTAATTTAACTTTTTTGTCATATTTAACAAATATATATACAGTATATATAATATATATATATATATATATATATATATATATATATATATATATATATATATTATATATATATATATAATGTATTGTGTGTGTGTGTGTGTGTGAAGAATAGAGGTGGTAGGAGAAGAAAAGATCAAGTGCTCAGTGAGGATCCACAAGGTCTTCTCTGAGTACTCTTTATTTTCTTCTCCGAGGCTATGGGTCCCTACACTTGCACAGAGGTGGTGCAACCCCTTCTAGGTTAAAATATATATAATTATTATATATATATATTATATATAATATATATATATATATATATGTCATACCTAGTAGCCAGAACGCACTTCTCAGCCTACTATGCAAGGCCCGATTTGCCCAATAAGCCAAGTTTTCATGAATTTAGTTTTTTTTTAGACTACCTAACCTACCTAACCTAACTTTTTCGGCTACCTAACCTAACCTAACCGATAAAGATAGGTTAGGTTAGTTAGGTAGGGTTGGTTAGGTTCGGTCATATATCTACGTTAGTTTTTATCCCATAAAAAAAATTTACCTCTCATGAAATGGGTAGCTTTTATCATTTCATAAGAAAAAAAAATTAGAGAAAATATATTAATTCATGAAAACTTGCTTATTAGGTAAATCGGGCCTTGCATAGTAGGCTGAGAAGTGCGTTCTGGCTACTAGGTACGACATATATATATATATATATATATATATATATATATATTATATATAAATATACTAATATATATATATATATATATAATGTAATATATATATATATAATAATATATATAATATATGCGAACAAGCCTGAACGGTCTCCAGGCATATATGCAACTGAAAATATATATTATATATTTTAAATATATAAAAGTTTTATATATATATATATATATATATATATATAATATATATATATATATATAATATATATATATATATATAATATCAAATTCTGATATGCCGAAAGCCAGAAACAATCCAACTGGGACAGTTCCATTGAGACAAAGAAGCCACAGCTTTGCTGGAGGCAGCAACAACCCACAGTGGTCGTGCACGTATGAGGTGTGTAGGCTTCCCATACAGGGGACTTCCTTTTGGCAGTCCGTATGTCTACGACAGGCACACGTCTAGATCCGCAAGAGCTCCGTATTGCAGTAGCTCTCTGCGTTGCTGCCCCTATCCACATTGTTCATAGGTGTATATGCAGCAAGGCAGATGCTGACGAATATGAATTGCATGGCCTGCACTGTGGAAAATCTGGCTGTTGGCACTCAAGGTACAACGAACTCAATGACATCATTAAGAGAAACCTTGCATCTGCCTAGTGTCCAGCAGAGAGCGCCCCACAATCTTTTGAACCATGACTGTTAGCTGTGCCGGCCGACCAGACAGAATCACACTGCGCCCTTGGAAGGGTGGCAGACAGTTTGCATGGGACTATACTTGCGTATCCACCCTGGCAACCACATACATAACCTCTCTCCGGCCAAGCAGGAGCTGCGGCATCAGACAGAGAAGGAAATAAGTCAAGTACAGGGAATTAGATCTCGATAATTAGATTTTTCAACTCAATAATTAGATTTCTCAATGATGGAGCAGCCTACTCGACAAACACTGAACGAACATATATGGCATTTGTCCATTTTTCAAATTGTTTCAACATTTTTTTTGTTAAGAAACATGGAGCAGCCTACCTGTCGAACATTGAACGAACCTTTTTGACATTTGTTCTGTTTTTCAAGATTTAATTTCTTTTTTTTTTTTTACAAAAAAGTCAATTCTTTGTAA
Source organism: Procambarus virginalis (assembly GCA_020271785.1). Taxonomy (NCBI): domain Eukaryota; kingdom Metazoa; phylum Arthropoda; class Malacostraca; order Decapoda; family Cambaridae; genus Procambarus; species Procambarus virginalis. Next base: position 25,054,609 of record WNGS01001312.1, on the reverse strand, counting down.
CATCACAGCAATCACCCCTTTACATCTCAGCATCATTAGCATCTTAAACAAAAAAAAAATAATTTATTTGCATCGTCGGAGGCGTCCGAGAATGTGCGAGAAGCGGTGCGACCTCACCATGTGGTGTTGTCATTATTTAAACGAGACGAAGTGTCGGCGATTGGGGGTGCTCGTTACCCAAATTGCTCGCCAATTGAGGCGATCGTCACTCGAGGTTCTACTGTGTGTGTGTGTGTATATATATATATATATATATATATATATATATATATATATATTATATATATATATATATATATATATATATATATATATATATATATATTATATCTTGAATCGTCCCCAAGCCTATATGCAACTGAAAACTCCACACCCCAGAAGTGACTCGACAGAAAAATGATAGGATGGATTATGAGAACATTCAAGTCTATAGAGATCCCATCACAATGGTTGTACTCTTCAAATCACTTGTGTTGTCCCATCTTGAGTACTACTCAGTACTCACTTCTCCCTTCAGAGCAAGAGAGATTGCTGAAATTGAAGGAATACAGAGGACATGTACGGCACGCATAGACGAGATAAAGCACCTAAATTATTGGGATCGTCTCAAAGCTCTCCAAATGTACTCACTAGAAAGGACCGTGGACCACTAGAAAAGAGACGAGAGAGATACCAAATAATCTACACATGGAAAATACTAGAGGGACAGGTCCCAAATCTGCACAGTAAAATAACAACGTACTGAACGACATGGAAGAAAATGCAGAATAGAACCAGTGAAGAGCAGAGGTGGCATGGGCACAATCAGAGAACACTGTATGAACATCAGAGGTCCATGGTTGTTCAACGTCCTACCAGCGAGCATCAGAAATATTGCAGGAACAACCGTGGACATCTTCAAGAGGAAACTAGATTGTTTCCTTCAAAGGGTGCCGGACCAACCGGGCTGTGGTGGGTATGTGGGCCTGCGGGCCGCTCCAAGCAACAGCCTAGTGGACCAAACTCTCACAAGTCAAGCCTGGCCTCGGGCCGGGCTTGGGGAGTAGAAGAACTCCCAGAACCCCATCAACCAGGTATCAACCATACAAAGGGGGTGATAGCTGAGGCTATTTGAACCATCCCCCTGACGGCACTTTGATTGTAACTTGGGCATAGCTATTTCATCAAATCACTTATTTTAGTGGTGCCACGTGAGCAACACAAATGCGAACAAGCTTGAATGGTCCCAAGCATATATGCGACTGAAAAACTCCACACCCCCAGAAGTGCCTCAAACCCGGACTGCCAGGAGCACATTGCAACTGGTGGTTTGTAGGGACCCTTAAGCTTCGAAGATGATGATATGTAGCACCCAGGGTTGTGTGTATGTGTGTGTTATAAATATATATATTATTATTAAATATGACCGAAAAAGTAAGATTAATAATTCTAACACAAATTTTTCTCAATATTTCTTATGTTTCTTTTCACTGTCGATGGTAATTGAAAAAATCAATTCTCCAAAATTCATTTTATTTCTAGTCTGACACACACTTGAACGCGTTTCGTAATAACTTATTACATTTTCAAAGACTTTAGTTTTAAACACACACAACTATAACCTGCAAACACTAAACGATGCTATGATTTTTTAAACAGCTTTCATCTATAACCTGCATTTTGGGTGAGGTGATATGTCACAGTCGTTTTGGATGAGGTGAACAAAACTTTCAACACAAGACAGTACACGAAAAATGGGTATAAATTGGGTAATTAAAGGGAAGAATGGAAGTAACTGCAAGGGGCCTGTTGGCCCATATTTCTTGATGCTTCTATGTGGTGCGGAGTCTTGAAGTGGGGTAGAATATATATATATATAATATATATATAATATATATATATCTATATATATATATATATTTGATTTTTTTTTTTATGAAGTTTGTGAGGTACCACCTCTGATTGCTGGTACACCTCTGGTCATAGATATATAGATATATATAGATATATATATATCTATATATATATATATATATATATATATATATATATTATATATATATATATATAGATATATATATATATATATATATATAATGTCGTACCTAGTAGCCGAACGCACTTCTCAGCCTACTATGCAAGTGCGATTTGCCTAATAATCCAAGTTTCATGAATTAATATATTTCCTCTCATTTTTTCTTATGTAATGATAAAGCTATCCATTTCATTATGTATGAGGTCAATTTTCTTTTATTGGAGTTAAAATTAACGTAGTTATATGACCGAACCTAACCAACCCTACCTAACCTAACCTAACCTCACCTATCTTTATAGGTTAGGTTAGGTAGCCGAAAAAGTTAGGTTAGGTAGTCGAAAAACAATTAATTCATGAAAACTTGGCTTATTAGGCAAATTGGGGCCTTGCATAGTAGACTGAGAAGTGCGTTCTGGCTACTATGTACGAACATATTATACTGTATATTAATATAATATATATATATATATATATAATAAAATATATATATATATATGTGTGTGTGTTGTGTGCGTGTGTGTGTCGTACCTAATAGCCAGAACGCACTTCTTGGCCTACTATGCAAGACCTGATTTGCCTAATAGGCCGGTAGTAAGTAATCCTTATTTTTAATAAATTGTTTCCAACATGTTAATTTGAATTAATATTATTATATTATCTTAAGAAATAAATTATTGACTTAATTATGTTAGTTTAGGTTAGTTAGGTACGTTAGGTTCGGTCGTATATCGTTAGTTTTAACTAAAATTATACAAAATTAACTCATACATCATGAAATGGATAGCTTTATCATTTCATAAGAACAAGTTTAGAAAAAAATATAAATTCAAGAAAACTTGGCTTATTAGGCAAACTGGGTCTTGCATAGTAGGCCAAGAACTGCGTTTTGGCTATAGGTACAACATATATATATATATATATATATATTATTAGTATATTTGGTAGCAGTCTTTCCTGTAGACATATATTATGAAATATTATTAAATATGACCGAAAAGTAAAATTCTAACTTAAAGTAATTCTGACACAAATTTTCTCAATATTTCTTATGTTTCTTTTCACTGTTGATGGTAATTGAAAAATCAATTCTCCAAAATTAATTTTTTATTTCTAGTCTGACGCGACACTTGAACGCGTTCGTAATAACTTATTACATTTTCAAAGACTTTTAGTTTACACACACACAACTATAACCTGCAAGCACTAAACAAGTTCTTACTTATGCTATGATTTAAACAGCTTTCATTTTATTTTATACTTGCATTTTGGTGAGGTGAACAAAACTTTCAACACAGGATAGAATGGAAGTAACTGCAGGGGGCCTATTGGCCCTATTTCTTGTGCTTCTATATTGGAGCGGAGTCCTGAAGTGGGTAGAATATAGTTGTGCATTAATTGGCTGTTGATTGCTAGTGTTGACTTCTTGGTGTGTAGTGCCTCGCAGATGTCAAGCCGCCTGCTATCGCTTTATGTCAATGATCTGTGTTGTGTGCTAAGATTTCTCTGGTAAGGGTCTGGTTTTGGGAGAGATTATATGTTCCTTAATGGAGCCCTGTTGCTTATGCATCGTTAATTGCCTGGAAAGAGATGTTGTTGTCTTGCCTATATACTGAGTTCTTTGAGGCTTATAGTCCCCAAGTGGGCATTTGAGGCATAGACGACGTTGGTCTCTTTTAAAGCGTTCTGCTTTTTTGTGTCTGGAGAGTTTCTCATGAGTAGGCTGCGTTTTTAGTTTTATAGTAAATCGTCAGTTGTATCTTCTGATTTTGGTCTGTAGGGATAACGTTTCTATTAACAATATCTT
>WNGS01001312.1:24973689-25046189 GCA_020271785.1 Procambarus virginalis | reverse complement strand
TAATTAATATATGGGATTCGTATAACAAAAGGTTCCCCCCACCCCTTGAGTATAACTCTACGGAATGGAGACAAAATAAGAAATATATAATATTGTTCAAGGAATATATTCAAAGGTCATGTCCCAAGTCTGCACAATAAAACAAACTTGCAGCAAGCTATATGACTGGAAGTATGGAATAGACCCAGTGAAGAGTAGAGGTGCTGTAAGCACAGACCACTACATGAACATTTGAGGTCCTTGGCTTTTCACCCTCCCTCCCTACACAAATATAAGAATTATCAGAAAATGGATTTAAATTTTAAAGAAAGGAGTGAACATGCTGGATGAGCTCGGTTGGAATGGATGTGTGGCCTGTGAACCACTGCCATGTACAGCCTTACAGATCTAGGTATCAGTCGAAGAAAACTTTCCATACAGGAATACAACTCTTAAAAATCAGCTAGATGTAACCCCACAGCTAAAAACTAAGGCTACGTAGTGTATACATATTCGTAAAGCATGTTCCATTTACAGTACAGTACTGTGCCAGATAGAGTGACTCAATTATCATTTCAGTTTCAAAGATGTGTCTTTTTCATTACTGGTGGCATGTGGAGAGTCCTTGGCTTACCTTCGGGTTGCTTTGGTAACCACTGCCTCAGCATCTTGGTCTTTAAACTACAGTACATGCATTGACATGCTGGCCAGGGTATTATCTGATCATAACCCATACACATAAAAATTATCTGAAACCTTTTACTTATTTAATAAGTTGGGAAAGAAGTTACAAACAGATCCACTTGACTATTAACCTCAGTTGTTTACATCTGCATATTATCTGGTGGTGGCATACTTTATGAAGTTGCATCTGGCTTCTGTTTTTAAAAAGTTTTGTAAGGAACAAAAATTGTTTTCAGAAGCTGTCATGGCCTCTTTATGTACAAATATATATGTTATCTGCATGATATTGAACACAATGATATTCTCCCTCCCTTTGATATTTATTTTTTTGGGTCTTCAGCCATGCATTGTACAGTGTTATAAATAGTCTTGAGCTACATGCCCTTTGAATTTGCAAATACTGTAATGAGTGTGGTTAAAGAAATTTATATGTATATTCTGATGCATACAGGATGGATCATTCCAATGGTACAACAGCTTCCACTAGTAAGAAAGATGATGTTACTTCTCCCAGTAACATTGCTCCAATGGAAGTTTTGGAGTCCAGTGAGGTGATGACTTCCCCAATTGGAAGTCTTACATTAGGATTTGATACTAAGGTAATAATAACAAAGCCGAGTACAGTATACAGTTTTTAAGCGTGTTTTATTATAATAGTATTTTCTGGTTCCACCCAATTCAATTCACACCAGGCCCTTGCGAGTTATTGTAAGCCTACCTGGGACTAGAGATCAAAACCTGGCCCAGAATAGGTGCAGGGAGCTAAGGATATGAGAGCACTCTGACCAAGAAAAGGCCACCAGAAACAAAGAGCAAGACAAAACAGACAGACAACACAGTAAACAATACAGAAAACATGACACCAAACCACTCCACCTGGTTGTTAAGTGGTTCACGCGTGATGTGTCAGTACATTGCACTTATCCTCTTCGCTCATGTTAGTGCTCTTTGAATTTCTTTTTTTTTTCAGATAAGTGACAGCCATCCTTTTAGATTGTGTTCTGCAGGGTCCCATTTGCTTGTGTACTTACTATATTGTAGTACAGGCATTTGCTTCATGTGTGTGTGTGTTTTATGCCTCACTTTTTATGTTGATTTAGATTTATTGTTCACCTGGAGCTGCCAATATCTTGAGTTTACTTTTGTAGGGGCTTGTTGGTGTTGCATCCTCATCTGCACTGGGCATGCATAGCTTTGGACAGGGTGACCCCTTATTAATTTCCCTTCTTATGGAGGTTATTAACTATTACTCGCCTCCTTCCCTGATGTGTTTGCCCTATGTTTTTGTTCTGTGTGGTGAGAGAGGAACAGGGAGCCTCCATATGAACCCTCACAGAAACCAGTGTTGAATGCAAATAAGCTCCTCTATCTAGTGGGTCCTTGGAGACTTCCTGGACCCTCCTTTTCCCTATTAGGGGCTTTGATTTTCATCTTCCTGGCTCAATGACTGATGTAATAATTGCAAGGTCCAGTACCAGGCTGCACACCCATTTGGCAGCACACACAGCTGCTGCTAGAAAGTGAACCACCTAACGACTGGGTGGATAATTTTGATGTCTCATTTTCTGTGTTGTGTTTTAGCTTGGTGTTGTCTGTATTGTCTCCCTCTACATTTTTCGTGGCTTTGTCTTGGTCCAAGTGATCTTGTATCTTGAGATCCCTCTGATCCCTCTTTAATGCAAGCTAGGTTTTTACCTCTGATCCCCAGTAGGCTTCCAATGACTCACATGGGCCTGGTGTGAATCGAATTGGGTGGAGCTATACAGGTTGATAGTAACAGGGAGCTTCCAAGGACCCACCAGAAAAAGTCATTTCATTACATTCAGTAATTTTTTTTATTTAATGTACAGTACATGGTTACAGTATTTAGATTATGGATTAATTGGAACCTGACCCTTACAGTATAATTCTAATTTTATTCTAACAACTTTTTTCTAATATTCATTATTTTTTTGTATATGTGTGTGTGTGTGCATGTATGAGTGTAAATGATAGAATACAATATATTTTGATAATGTACCAAATGTACATTTTTAATATAAAAATTAATCATTTTAGTGTTGTTGTGGCCATCAAATCTAGATCATCCAGATTCTTTCTTTATACAAACATAATTCAGAAATGAGCATCCATAACCTGTTACTGAATATTCAACAATTCTAATACTGGCCACTTCAAAAACCATGACTTAAAAGTACAGTTATTTTGCAGGTGGGTTTTGTGGGGATTTTATATCTTTCCTTTTTTAACTTATGGTGAAACTTATAAGTGTCAAAACAGACACGGGTGAATTTAGTGAGTGATTTAAAGGGTAGGAGAAGAAGGCTGGGAAAATAATGGGCAGATGCAATGTGTATATGTGAGGAGGTAGGTGTCGAGTGTGTATATGTGAGGAGGTGGGTGTTGAGTGTGACTCTTGCACAGGGTATGGTAAGGGGGACCTAATTTAATGGATGCAGTTTGTAAGACAGGAGTAAATATATTTGTCGAGAGCCACGAGAATAAAAAAAAATTGCAAACCCGACGGCTGATCTCATCGGGACCTTAAAAATACTGAACATGTTGGAGAATATTAATCCAGACCACTTGCATAAAAGATGTAATGTAATGCTTACAAGGGACAACAGCTGCAAGTTCAGCAAGCCACAATGTAGGACAAAAAACAGGAGATGCTTCTTCACCCATAGGATTATAAACCCTCGAAACTGCCTACCCGCTGATGCCATAAATGCCAAGATAATACAGTACAGTACTTCAGTTAAAAATCGAGTTGGAAAAATTCTCGGGGACAATGGGGGGGGACCTTTAACAAGTCTCCAGCTTCCTGTCCCTGTTGAGGCTACTAAAGAGATGGTAGCCCCTCGAGTATCGGGTAATAATTCCCGGAATGTGTTGTTGCTTGTTTATCTATGAAGCTGTATAAAATGATAAAATTGAATGACTTGGCAATATTCTTTTTTATTGATAACCTTCTTTCATTATATTGTTCCCCTTTTTTTCTTCAGGCTGATGACTCCCCTATCCTAAAAAAAATGGGAAATGGGTTAATAATGATAATGTATAATAATGATAATGTACCTTACCTTCCCTACCGGTAAGATTTTCTTCTCATCACTCTTCTGCCTATTTATTGCCTTCTTCTCCTTCCTTCATCACGATAGACTTGAGAATGGTCCAGGACGGACCGAAACGTCGTTGTCCCTTCATTTTCTAGTGTGTGGTCTGGTCGACATATTTCAGCCACGTTATTGTAGCTCATCATCTTCATAATGTACTGTGTATTTGTTTGTAAAGATTTTGCAATTAATACCATTTATAAAAAATATTTTATAAATTTGGTATGTATTTCTTCACCCCAAGACACTTCTAGTTGCTACAGTCTTCCAGGCTTGGTGCCTTTTAATAATTATTTGTCATTTTAACAATGTAAATATATACTGTACTGTTCTGGTATTCAATAATTTGTGTGAGTATGTATAGGCCTAGACAAATTTTTGTTTTGATTATCAGGTATTGGAAGTATTTGAGGACAGTATCTACCAACTTTAGCATTTGAAATTATGGCAGGAAATGGACCACACAAAACAATATTTATGCCACTCATTTCTGGCACTGTACTGTTTTATAATTAGAAGTAATAACCACAAGAAATAATCTGCTGAAAGTTCAAGACCATATTGACAAAAATGAATTCGGTAATGTGTGTAACATTCTCAAAGGGGCTAAAGGAGCTTAGATATGTGTCTGCAATAACAGCATACAGTATAGTATTAATATTAAATTTTCATCTTACTCTTAACTATTTTGATGTTTGCAGGAGGACTGGGATGAAGAACTTCGAGATGCACCTCTGGAGCCTGATTGGGAGCTTCCATCACCAACCTATGTTCAGAAAAAGCCCTCGGGAAGTAAGTTTGTTTTTCTCTTGACCTGGTTAACACACTGAATTGGATTAAAAATAGAAGAAATTCAGATTTAACTTGCAGGTTGAGAGAGAGAGAGATTTAATTCAATAAACTTGACGCTTTCTCCTGATAATTCCCTCCCTCCTATCTCTAGTGTCATATTGAAAACTAATTAATGGGTAACAAAGAATGTATCTTAGTCTCCTTCAGTAACCATGTAATATTTGCTCTGGTTCTACTGCATTTGCTACATTTAGTTCACTGTGGTTTTCTGGGAGGGCTCCATTGATGGTACCCTGGACTTTCCCTAACGTAGCTGAAGATTTGAAGACTAAATCACACACCAGAAGATGAGGAGACGATGACGTTTCAGTCCTTCCTGGACCATTATCAAGTCGATTGTGATTGAAGTACCCAGTATTGTAAGTCTTAAGAAAGCTTTAGGGAAAATTTAATTTAATGAAACTAATTCTCCATAATGGCCACTGTAACCATCAGTGTGTGAGGCTATACCCAGTACCCTATAAGGGAATTAGAGTTCTTGAGTAGTATAAAATATACTGTACAGTAAAATTAATTTGACATTTCATACAGGGTTTATGCTTACTCCAAGACTATCAGGACATGAAACATCACAGATGGAGAGTTCAAACCCAGAAGGTTAGTAGGTATCCTTTATTGCTGTATCATTTTATTATGTTTACTAGCTTCTCATATGTTGCTGATGCTTTCTAGTTTGCGTGCTTCCACTGTTGGTGCTGGAACTATATCCACACTAGAGTCTTTGTCCTCTGATTTCTGTTGATGTCTTGCCCTTATGATAATGATTCCTTCTAGTGTCTTGTCACCCTTTTCCATAATCATTACCTTAAACTTGTTGGGCATAAACTCTTAATCATTGGTTTACTCACTTATGGAGTTGATCAAGTACTTCCTTCACCACTCTTATAGTCCTCACTTTTCACCTTTCTTAGTTGTTTTATGTTACCTGCAAACATTGATGTGTACTGAATGTACTGGTTTCACAATTTAGGCCATTCACATGGAATAGGAAGACCATTGGGCTTTGGAGCTAGCCTTAAAAGACCTTGCTTGCTACATCCCTTCAGCCTGACATCTCGTAGTGGTCCTGTTTCATGCCTGTCAGATACTCTTGCCCAGTTCACTGTCTTTCCAGTTGTTCCAGCTTGACACTCCATCTCCTACACAAGCTCTCTGTGAGTAAGAGTTTCAATTTTTCTTTTTAAGTAGAGGAAAATGCACAACATCCAACCCTCATTGTCCTATCATATCTTGGTGACTCCATCATGGAACTCGTTATCAAGTATGTTAGACATAAATTTTCAGCTACAGCTGTATAGCTCCAGTTACACAGTTTGTCTTTCTCCAGGTGATGCATCACTCTCTTATCTGATTAATTTCTCCAGTGCTTTGCCAGAATTGCTTGCTAAAGACTGATCTTTAATTTAGTATTTTGTGTCTGTCCCCTTCTTTGACTATTGGGAGTACATTTGTTTTGGCCATAACATGGTAGTGGATTATGCCCATAACATGGTAGTGAATTATGCCCATAACATGGTAATGACCATGAGGGGGTTATGCCCATAACATGGTAATGACCATGAGCAGTGTTCTCTTCCTCATGATTTTTATATACATAAGTAGCATTTCTCATGAGACATTATGTATTTTTGGTTGTTGTAATGTAATGTTTAGTCATTTATATTAATAAAATATGCAAATTTTACTTGCACCATTCCATGAAAATTTGATTAAATTCTGAATGGTTATTTACAATTACAACTCTCAAATATCTAGGTTTCAGAGTACAGTAGTACTGTATCAAGCTGATTGTGGGTAGTTTGATAAATTCAGTTTCATATTAATGTAATGCATTAGTGACATGGTGTGTGCATGACTGTGTACGTGATATAATATATAAATTATAATGACATATTTTCAGTAGCATTTTATAAAGTGCATGTTTTGTTATCAATTATAATTGTCTTATACAGTAAGCAGCGAGATGATGGATCTTACAACTCCTCATCAGAGAGTAATCACTTCTTTAGACTGCCCAGGGTATGTTCACATTTTCTTTGGCCATTGTTAAGGTAACTCAAATAATTCTGTTTTCAGTTTAGGTAGAGTTACAGATTTAAGATTGATGCAAGGAATTTAATTCATTGTAATGAATGTAATGCTGCAGATGTTCCCAGATTTGCTGCCAAATGAGGGAGAAACACCATGGTTTTCAATAAAATACAGGCAGTATAGCTTTTAAACAGGAAGATCATGTGTAATAAATAAACTTAGTTTTTATGATGGAGCCACATAGATTCTATTGGAAAGAGATAAACAAATTGACAAGGGCCGTGACGAGGGTTCATACCTACGTCCGAGAGGATCGGAAAGAGATGGTTGGGTTGACTGTGTTTATCTGGACCTAAACAAAAAAAACACTTAACAGTCTCACTCAAATGGTTATTCTGGAAACTGGAACATGCTGGATGAGGCACAGGCAGATTGCTGATATTGCTGAAAATTTTTCTGGACGACAGAAAGATGAGGATGGTAATCGGAGGCAATGCATCAGACTGGAGGAGTGTTACCAGCAGATTGCCACAGGGTTTAGTTTTTGCGCCAGTAATGTTCATTGTCTATATAAATGATCTACCAGATGGAATACAGAACTACATGATCATGTTTGCTGATGATGCAAAGCTACTAGGGAAGGCAAGAGACTTAGAAGATTGTTATCCCCTTTCCAGGAGTGTGTTTCAGGAATAGTTCTACTAAAGAAATTACATGTTTTGGATTGGGGAATAGGAGGAAACTGACCACACACACACACACACAACATACAAATTATATGGAAAGGCATTTTAGAACTGACAAAGAAAGAAATTTAGGGGGTGGTTTTGGATAGTAGACCGTCACCAGAGAAACACACAAAGAACATTGTGCAAGAAGCATATGGTCTCCAACTTCAGAATTGCTTTTAAATACATGGGTGGTGAAATGTTAAAGAAACTGTTGATGACTTTTGTGAGAATTGGGATATGCAGCAGCTGTATCGTGTCATTATCTCAAGAAGCACATCACTAAACTGGAAAAGGTGCAAAGGCATGCTACAAAATGGCTTCCAGAACTGAAAAAAAAATATTTGAAAGTTCGCGTTTGGAAGCAGTGGTAGACGGTTGGAACATGCTAAGTAAGAAGGTTGTAGATGCAAAAATAGTCAGTAGTCTCAAAACGACATGATAAAAAGTACTGGGAAGATGACAACACGAGCGTGGCTCTCATTCTGTACTTAACACTTAAATAATTACACTTTGTAATTAGAGCATACTCGGTACAATATAGTAATTGTATATCCATGGTCTGATCCTGCAGACCAGTAATGGTAGTATCAAAACAGTATTTTGATAAACTAATGAAAATACTGTACCAGCAAAGGGTATTTAAATACCAGTCAAGAGGCCTCTTCAAGAGTACATGTACATAAAGTGATTTACTCCAGTTAGAGACCTTTACTTATGCCTCATAGTAGAAGAGTTAGGACATACTTTACTTGAGGAAAGGGTGGAGAGCTTTGTCAATAGTGTAAGATTAAGACAATTATTGATGGATATACAATATTGAAGTGGGATTATAATTTAACACAGTTTACAGTTCTGGTATAAAGCAGTACTAAGATAGAACATGATGGGTCATTCCTTTTCTTTTAAGTATATACTTTGATACAAATGTTTCAAAAAGTATAAAGTGTTATGCATCAGAAATGTTGCCAACTTCTTTGTTACTGTATTTCAAGCAGCATACCTTACATGCTTATATGCTGCCACTGATGCACATTTTTTCTTTTGCCAAAAATTTACATTTATAGCATTAATTTCACATAGAAAATACTTGATTGTGCACGAGAAATTACAATGCATTACATTTTATAAATTCTTGTGGAGCGAGTTGTACTGGTAATTTTGTCTCGTTATAAATTTTTATAAAATATCCTGAACATTGCAATGTTAATTTTAATACTATATAATTAAAAGGAGTTGTCATAAATTCTATCTCATAAATTCTGCCCTAAGAATGGCTGTATTATATGAATTATAATAATAACAACAATAATAATAATTTGTATTCAGAAGAATGTGTGTACAAAGAACACGAGAGAACATAAGAATAATGTACAAGTGTAGGGACAAGAATTACACATACTAATGGAGCCACTATTACGCAAAGCGTTTTGGACAAAACTTAAAATTTTAGATAAACGTTATTTAAAGGTATGAAAGAATGAACACTTAATATTAACAGAAGTAAGCTAGTAAAATTGAGAAAATACTAGGAAAGTAGTAAATAGATACAATAAAATGGTGATAATGATGACAGGCATAGACTATTGAATTATGGAGTCTGTAGTTCTAGCAACAGTACAGCAACATTGAATGCTGTACCACTATGTATTACAGTTTTTAACCAATTACATTCTCACGTGTGTAGTCGCCCTGCTAAAGGCCGAAGGGATTCTGTTACCCCAGCAACAGAGAGGTCATCGTGCAGATACCTCTTTTCACAGGAAGTCAGTCTCTCTGCGCCATCGGAATCGTCATGCTCCAATGGTAACTATAACCTGTTGTTTCCTATTCCTCTCCTATATGTATGTGTGCCTAAACACGCATTGGCATCCACATCCATGGGACACAGTTTGATATATTTTTAATGTATTATTATTATTTTTATTATTAACACAGTATCCAGAAAATGGACTTTAAATAATAGCATTATTTAAATAGCATTACAGATATTTTGAGACTGGTGAATAAGTAATTCTACTGCTCATAAGCATGCCTATCTGGCTTACACTTTGGTTCTATGCTTGTGGTTGTTTGCTTTATATAAGTTCAGTACGTGTATGAGGCTGTTGGGAACAGGCAGAGCCTTCCTTGCAGCAGTGTTTCCTCCTGGTGTGAATGATGAGTACCAGTTGACTGTTTGGATTGGTTGTTAGTTATTTTCTTCTCATTGGCAAACATGAATGTACAGTACATCATTAGGAGCTCAAATTCTCTGTTCTTATGGACAAACACTCCTGAGTTCTGTTAACCTGACTAGATAGACCTATTTTTCAGTGACTCCAGTCACCAGTAGTAGTCCTGCAAGGATGTCTTAGACCTTAAACTCAGAGCATTGGTGCCTCATGGTTATCCCCTGCTTTACTGTGTTATGATCTTTTGAGGCTTAGTGTATCACCATGCCTTATGAGCAGCTGAATAACTTGTTCAGAAAGTTGCTTGTCACTTGCTTGAAGAATATCTTTTACCAAACTAATATTGTTTAATGTTTGATAATCCATTATTGGTCTCTATCCCTAGAAAATAAAGATGAAGTCTTTGGTGAAGATCAAGATCATAAACATGACACGAATCTCAAGAAATTGGTAAGTGAATCTTCAGAGTGTGATTCATCTACAAACTTGAAGTCTGATATTAAGGGAAATTTTGAGGTTAAATGTGATGCATCATGTTTTAATCAGGAAATAGATCCCAGCCAGAAGACAAGATATCCAGGCACTCCACATGCATTCACAAGTGACAAAGTGTTCATACCCAAGACAGAAGAGTTGCCTACCCCTGTTGGTTCCCCTTGTTCAGAGTCATCGTCATCATCCCACTGCAGTGATTGCACATCTTGCTCCTCGGCAAGTGACTCGCCTTTGTCATCTCCTATCTTGTCTCAAGTGAAGGTTAGCCAATTTTTTTTGTATTTGTATAAAATGTACTTGTAGAGAGAGAGAGGTATACTTTAGAGGGTGTTACCTGCATCTATTAATTAATCAGTTCTTCAGTCTTATGTAACAAGCATCCTAGATAGCACAGAAGGCACAGTGGAGGAAAAGAGGAAAGTATGAGAATAATCATTAAAAAGAATACAGTACTGTAGTTCTTATTTTTCCTTAAATTAAGGGAATGTGAATACAGGAATGTGACAATCTGGCTATAATGGAAAAAATAATGCAAGGAAACAAAAGACAAGTAACAGTCAGGGCATCAAACACTTTAAGACAAAGCTAAACTAACAGCAAAATGGAATGCAACAGCCCATGAAGATAGTTGTTACCAAAATAGACAGACACCCTTCTACAGAGCATAATGTGTACAGTTTAGAAAATCATATCTTTTTCTAGTTCTACTGTATACAGTCTCAACACTTGCTGTTCTAAGTATCTAATCAACTAGCTATGAATACCTAGTCTCCAGTTGGTCTGCTGACCCAAGGACGTTCGACACGCTTGTACTGTATACAGATCAGGTGGTGACAGGGGCTCCGACCGAACGATCTGGAAGGCCCAACTTTATTCGGCATAAAAAACCTTCGTGTGCACCTGGGAACACTGGTCTGTAGAGGGTACTCCCATATCCATAAGCAATCACAGCAAAAGCATATAACTTTTGCCAGTTAAGGCTTTATCAGAGATTTGACAAAATCCTTCCTGATGAAACTTGATAATTACTTACAGTACATACAAAATGTTATCTACTACACAATGAAATCGCAATAAAGCGATTTGATACTGTGGTCTGTGGGTAAGGAATGCATCTAGTGTGGCCCCAGGACACTGGTACAATTCCACCTCCCTTTTCCATAGATTTTCTGATCTATTTAAATATGAACTCATATTTGTATTTCTCTACCTTATTATCAGCACTTTGTGCTCTTTGTCCATACCAATGTTCCCTCTAATTTTTTCTTATTTCTGTATTATTATGTCTATTATATATTCGTGATTTTTATGCCTCTAATATTTTCCTGATTATATTTTGGGGGGGCAGTTTTCTGTATCCTTTTGTATACTGTACTTTAAGTTATTGCAAAGCAGGGGGTGATTATATGATTGGCAAACAGCATGTAGTGTTTTTCAACTTGAGCTTGACGTGTGTCTGCAGGTAACACTTATAAACAAATGTTCTCAGTGTTTCAAGTACAGTACTATATTTGGAGGTGATGCCATGTGTGATCACCTAAGTTACTAGTGATTGCAATGCCTCAAACATAAAACTGAATATCAGGTATTGGAAATTATGCACATTCTTGAGTTTTATATGAAGCATTGTACTGTTGTTTACCAAAATTAATAATATACTGTATATAGAGAGACGTGTCAATATTTATAATATATTGAATTATAGATTTAAATTATTTTCTTTTCTAATTAATTTTAATTTATCATTGATAATGAACCCTGATGATTTCAGCTCATGAGTCAAACCATTGAATCATCTCCAATAGAAGAGGCTTATGATAAAGAAATTGTTGAGGTCGTTGTTGATCTTCCAAAAATGATTTGTTCACCTGATGGCTGTAAACTTGATCCTGAGGATGACCTGAAACTTGAACTAGTGCCACAGATATCCTTCGAGTCAAGAAATATTATCACAAAGGAAGATTTAGATATAAAGCCTTGTATAGAGGAACTGTCCCCTGTGCAAGCTTCTTCTCCCATCTGTGCAAAGGAGGCACATAATAGTGTAAGTGACTGTCATCAGTTGAGTGTTTATCATAGATATATTGCTATCACACGTTTTGACGAGTGTTATGGGACATCACGATGAAATTTAATGTTCACAGCTTGAAAGAGTGAGGTGTAATGAGGGGATTGAGCTTCCTGAAGAAACTACTTTTGGGGCTTTTTCCCCGATGGAGCTCTTGAGAGTGAGTGAAGCTTTGTGAACTATAGATCCAGGCAGGTTAATTTGTCACAGGTGTTTATTGATGTCATACATGACAGTCTGTCATGATGCAGGTTCATTAATATCATGGATAACCTTAGATTTCTTACTTTAGCTTAGATTTCAATGCAGGCAATTTATACTCTTAAGTACAGTTTCAGTCTGTAAGTAAGTACTTACTTACTTTTTTTTTTTTTTTGAGATATATACAAGAGTTGTTACATTCTTGTACAGCCACTAGTATGTGTAGTGTTTCGGGCAGGTCCCTGGAATACGATCCCCGCCGCGAAGAATCGTTTTACAACCAAGTACACATTTTACTGTTGAGTTAAACAGAGGCTACAGTTAAGGATTTGCGCCCAGTAAATCCTCCCCGGCCAGGATACAAACCCATGACAAAGCGCTCGCGGAACGCCAGGCTTACCACTGCACCACGGAGACTGGTAAACTTACTGTAAGTAAGTTTACCTTTTACGTACCTTTACATACGAAAGTTTATGTACTTACTGTAAGTTAGTTTCCAATCACATACTGTACCATTAATATTTTCTCATTCATTTTTTTGCTTTATTTATCTGGAAGTTACAGTGAAAAAAAAACTGGTATGTTTTGTTCCACACTTTTACTGTGAATCTCTAGCCATGTGTGCATATATATATATATAATGCATGAATGTACAGAACATGCAAATATATTTAAATACATGCTCATACATATTAACACATCATTTGTTGCAAAGTGGTGGAAAATAACTGTTTATGCAAAGTTTCATACATTATTATGCAGAATTATAACCAATATACTGAACTTTTTATTAGCTACTTCTAGTAACCTTTCCTCAAATTTGTATTAAATCTCATATATGCCATATTCTAAATCAGGGGTCTCCAAACTATGGCCCGCGGGCCACATCCGGCCCGCCACATAATTTCATCCGGCCCGCCAAACAAATCCCTGTGTGGTGGCCTTGAAAAAATAATTATCGTACGAATGGCATTGCAGAATTATTCAAAGCTGGGGCTGCTGACTGGTGGCGCTCAGCCCGAGTCAGTTTTCCTCTCTCTCGATAGTGTGACGCACAGATACTAGTACTGGTAGGTATGTGTTGTGCATTACAACCAATCAGTTGTGTATAACTGTATATTGTGGAGATGGAGGGCGAGTGGGGCTTCGCTGCTTCTGTTTCAGGAAGCACAAACACTGTGCAATATTCTTTTCTCTGTACTTTGACAATACCTTTATCTTAGTTATACAAAATAGCAATAATACTATTGTAGCCAAAAATATTGCATGTTTAAAATAGTTAAAATGGTAATGTTTTTTTTTCATTTTTTATTCCTTCGGCCCGCATAAATATGGGAAATATATAATGTGGCCCTTACATTGAAAAGTTTGGAGACCCCTGTTCTAAATGATCAAACAATTCATTATTATGTAAGGTGTTATTAGGTTTAACATTGTTTTGAAGCTGGTCTAGCCAAATGCTATGACTACAGTATGTAGTATCATTACAACACGGTCTTGTTTTTAACTGCATATAAACATTGCCGAGAGAATATGCATGAATAATACTCGATATAAAGCATAAAATAATTGTGTGACGAGTGATTTTTCTATTTGATGCAGTATTGAGCACCGAATTATTTGTAATCATTTGGTAACGATACCTTAAAACTTGGTGCATGCTGTTTAATGTGGTTTGGTACCACACTATGATGTGCAGTGCAGTATTACCTGCCACTTGATGGCCCCAAAAGCTGGGGATAAAAGATAATTTAAACTGAATTTTCATAAAACTGTGTATGAGAGTGGCTGCTTCAAAGATTCATTCGTTTTTTTTTTCTCTCTCTCTCTCGTTGGTTAAATGATTGTATCTTGTTGTCTAATGTAATGATGTTTAACCCTTTTGCTGTGACACTATTTTTTTCTAACTTTTTTACCTGAATTATTTATCTGAGGGCAACTAATACTAGTGGCCTCGACGAGGACAGGAAGCCAGTGGCTTGTCAAATGTCCCTCCCATTTGCTTCCCAAATATTTTAAATTTTAATTTTTTATTACATTTCTGTTAAAAAAAGACCTGCTTTCCCCAAATGTTCAATGCTGTATAACAAATTAAAAAGAAATTTGTGATGGGAAAAAAAATAGGTCTGTTCTAATGGAATTTTTGGTCCAAGTAACACACACAATCAGGCCTTGTCTATTATTAAAGCATTTATTTGTTCAAATATAACAGCTAACCATAATTATACCTTTTTCTTGTAAAGAATTTTTTTGAGCATTTTCTTCTAGGGGGTTTCTCTATTTTTGTTACATTTGTAATAAGAAAAAGAAGTGCTTTTCCTATATTCATACCATGAAAAAAATAGATACAATACAGTGGCACCTCGATTAACAAGTTTAATCCATTCCGGCACCGAGCTCATCACGTGGAAAACTCGTCTTGCGAAACAAGAAGAAGACTGTCATCGGAGGTGTCCGAGAGCCAGTGGGAACGCTCGTTAATAGAATGAAAGCTCGTCAGTCAAGACATATTTTCTGAGAGTGGCTTGCTCATTACCCGAAATCCTTGTAACTGGAACCGCTCGTCACTCGAGGTTCCACTGTATTTGTAGACGATTTAATTTTGTTTACATAATTATACACAGAAATTAAAAGTGTCACTAAAAACTTTTTTCTTAGTTTTCAGAAGTTACCTCCAGTACAAGAAATGGCACGTCACCAAATAATGAGAACAAGATGGTCAAGCCTGAAGTAAATCTTACTATCTCAAGTGTGGGCAGTAGCTCCAGCAACTGGACTGTAATAAGTGGAATCAGCCCTCTTCCTGCAAGTGACCCAAGTCACCATCACAAACATAGACATCACCATCACCACCACCACCACCACCATCATCATACAAGGCATCACCACTCTGATGGTCATTGTCACAGTTACCCTAGAATTGGTAACATTCTGGTGACTAGTACACCAATCCACAAAAAGATTGTGGTTGAAAACTTGGTTAGTATTTGTGTTCATCTTAATGTCTTACCTGTGTGTTGTTCACTAGTTAAGAAACAGCTAGTAAAGAAATATGTTGCCAGGCCTAGATGAAGAGCTCAACAATCTTGGGAGTGCAGAGAGAGAAACTTGTGATCAACTGATAAGAATCTACTGTATATCTATAAATTTGAATGTATATCTGTCAAAGGTTGGAGATGAGACAATTGAGGCTAGCCTTGCCTAACCTTGCACCCTGATTCCTGTGGGATACGTGCCCAATTTGGTTGGGTCGGAGTAGGCAAAGGGGGAAACGAGTGCAGTTGACACGGTACCAATGGGAACCAGTGCCATCAACTGGATCTGGGATTACTTATATTTTTTCTTCCATTCTGTTTCTTCTTATTATAATCATACTTTGTGTATAACTTGCTAATATATGCAAGTGGCAGGGGATCCCCTTTCACAGGACCCACCCATTGCCTGGTTTCCCTATCTGCAACATCTGCCTGCCTGTTGCCTCCCTCAAGTGTCAGTCCTCCAAACCACTCCGTATCATGAATGTGTTTACAGCCAAGCCGAGTCATGACCACCCTCTGCCTACACACACACACTCCCACACACTTAAACTCCCCCCATATACATATCACATTGAAACCTAAGTGCACACTCATAACATACCTATGCCCATATCTTCCTTCACAAAATATACCTATGTCCACCTACACACAACAGAGAGAGAAATAATCAGATACACACAGACAAACCTAGGTATCCCTTCCAGCATTCAATAAATCATTCGACACAAAAATTGTCTCTACTATCTGGAGGGTGGCCAATGTCGTCTCGATATTAAAGATGTGGAACAGATCCAATGCTGTGACCTACCATCTGTTTTGTCTGATGTCAATACTGTAGTGGGAAAGTTCCTTTAAGCTATTATAGCATCCAGAATGGGCCAAATGGCTCGTTGCGGTGACTCCTGTTTCTTACATTTTTAAGTATTATTTCTACCCCTCATCAAAACTGGCTAATTATTGAAAATTCTTCTTTATAAATTGTTCAGGATGTGTCTGCTGTGATGTCAAATGCTGGAGATGGTTCTCCTATGCTTCATCCAAAGGAATCACGTTTTGTCTTGTCATCAGAACTTCAATTTACAGATTCACCTACTCTATCACAGTAAGAAATACTTTTACAATTTTGGATGTATAATACAACCCATTTGTGTACTTATGCTGTATGAACCTGTGTTATATATAAATTGAATCTATGTGGGCTTGCTTGGAGCCATTATACATAGCCTTCCCGGTTTGGTGCCTTCTTTTGATAATTACTTACTTACTTGGAGCCATTATCTAGTTGAATAAAACTTAAACCCAAAATGAAGACCAGCATAGAATTTTATTTTAACAAGTTGTAATAGCTTTTCTTATGACCCTTACTCCTCCTTGCTGTTGTTTTGTATTCACCTATTTGTGCTTGTTTGAGGGAAAACTCAACTCTTGTAATTACCTAAGTGTAATTACCTAAGTGTAGTTACAGGATGAGAGCTACGCTCGTGGTGTCCCGTCTTCCCAGCACTCTTTGTCATATAACGCTTTGAAACTACTGACGGTCTTGGCCTCCACCACCTTCTCCCCCAACTTGTTCCAACCGTCTACCACTCTGTTTGCGAAAGTGAATTTCCTCTCAACTTTGTGAATGGTTATGTGCTTGAAGTGTGACTTATAAAAGAAGAATTTGCGTAATTGATGTTTGAGATTAAGGTGAGTTGGGAAGCAATACCACAGGTGTTGTTCTGAGTGTTTATGGGACCATATTCCCTTTACCCTTAAATGGCTCCAATCACTACCTGCGATTACCTCTTGTGTTTGAATTGCAAATTCAATTTTTTTTCATTAGTTTTGTGGACAATTTTTTTGCCATGTGCACCACAATGTAGGGAATTCCAATTAGCCAAATCATTTAACCACTGGACTGTGCCGACTGAGAAAACTCGGTCGTTTGGAAACTGAGCGAGCCGAAAAAACACTTTTTTTTTAATATTTCTTACCCATTCAAAATGCGCGTGCGGTAGGTTGTGTACGAGATGGACACCTAAGGCCTTTCGTGAGCGGTGGCCATTTTTTTTTTAAAAATCCTAGAATGCCCCGCCGGTCGGCCGAGCGGACAGCACGCTGGACTTGTGATCCTGTGGTCCTGGGTTCGATCCCAGGCGCCGGCGAGAAACATTGGGCAGTTTCTTTCACCCTATGCCCCTGTTACCTAGCAGTAAAATAGGTACCTGGGTGTTAGTCACCTGTCACGGGCTGCTTCCTGGGGGTGGAGGCCTGGTCGAGAACCAGACCGCGGGGACACTAAAAAGCCCCGAAATCATCTCAAGATAACTTCAAGATAACGAGAAGCCCCAGGCCAGAGGGTAGCCTCGGTTCTGATCGAGCAACCATAGCTGACGCACGCCCCTCCAGCTCTCAATCCAGCTCTCAATCACCTGAAAGACTCCTTTCTCCAGGGGATAAACACAATATTGTTTGAGGAAGAAGGATGTGGTATTGATGACCCAAGGAATGATAGAGATCTAACACGAGTTCGATAGATGTGTTACAGACACGGATGATGACGATACAGTGGTCGCGTCTCGTTCAGGGCAAGCAGCAAACATAGTTGTGTCATAGGTCATTGCCCTTGCCAGTATTATCCCCACCACTTCCTCCATCTCTCATTTTTGATAAAAGTGATATTGTTGAATCATTTTCTGTGTACAGTGACGCTGCTTCTAATACAAGTAGCATAGATGAGCCAAGTGCTAGTGGCTACCGTCGCAGTGTTATTAGGTAAAGATCAGCTGTCTCAGCAGGACGCCTTGCCAAGCATGGTCATGTCTCCCCTCATGACAACACGACAGTGTTGCCTCTACATCTACTTTCCCTCCTCACCCTACTAGTAGACAAGGTTGAAAATCTTCAACTCCTTTCCAATGGAGATTTAGTGCAAGAAAACGGACCTGTAGTGGAGTCGTGCGTGGAGGTGCTCCAAGGAGCACGGCTGAATTTGTGTGGGAGGACTGATATTTTTGTACCACACAAACCTCAATTTGATGATAGTGATGTGGGGGTTGCACCCACGTTCCCATACACAGGTTATGCTATGACGGAAAGTGATTATTGCATATTTTGATGAGCCGTTCATGCAATTTCTTGTTGCCAAAACCAACAGATATGCAGAGCAACCTGTTGCAGGTGGCATATTACCTGCTTCACGTATGTTACGTTGGAAGGACACAATCGTGGCCAAGTTGTATGTCTTCTTTGCTTTGTGTATGCTCATAAAACATTTGGTGAAGCACATCATGCAGGATTATTGGAACAAAGAATGCACTATTCCAACACCTGTGTTCAACAAGTACATGTTACGAGACAGGTTCCTGATATTACTATGGTGCCTACACTTTGAAAACATTGCAAATATTGATAGAAATTATCGACTTTGGAGAGTGCAAAAAGTGTTCGGCGATATCAGAGAGAAATTTCGTGATTACTTTGTACCAGGACAGAATGTTGTCAGTGATGAACCCCTAGTTCTTTTCAAGGGATATCTTTTCTTCAAACGGTAAATCCCAGCAAAACAGCAGTGTTTTGGCCTCAAATTTTTTGTACTGTTCGACTGTGAAACCGGAATGGTGATTGATATGATATACTGTATTACGGTACAGATGTAGACATACCTGCACAGGATCTCATGGGTTTTCTGGCAGTGAAATATCAATTTACTCAAATTTTCACAAAATTGAGTATACAGTCATAATTGAAATAAGAAAACTTTGTTCTGCAAGCATGTTGATGTGCTTTTTTTATATACTGTATATATATAAGAAAAAACAAACATATTTGGTTTTTGTTTTAGGAGTACTGTTTTGAATTCTTTCTTTTTTGTAATAGGAATGGGAGAGACTTGTACCTTTCTAGGTAAGGTAGTCAGTATATTGGAAACTCTTGTTTAATTACAAAAGACATTAAAAGGAATAATAAAGAGAGTCAAGGTACCTACATTTAAATGTAACTTAACCAAAATTAAGTATGGGAGCATTATTGAAAGAATGTCGTGTGATTCCAATGAGTGTCTGGTGATGGCTACATCCAACACAGTTCCTGTGTTATACAATAGAGTAGATTATTAATGTTAAAGGGCAAAAGACCTGGGAGTAGACATAATCCCAACACTAACACCAGAAGCTCGTGGTTATAGGATAACATCAGCAGCATATGGAAAGTTAGCAAACATAAGAACATCATTTAAGAATCTTAACAATCTATGCGAGGCCTTTACATGAATATGCAACACCAGCTTGGAACTCGCACCTTGTGAAGCATAAACAAAAATTTGAGAAAGTTAAGAGGTTTGCAGTTAGATTAGTACCAGAATTGAAAGGCTATTATGACAGGTTGAGTGAACTCGCGCCTCTCAACTTTATAAGAAAAGAGAAACAGAGGTGATATGATAATGATGTAGAAGTCCTTGAGGGAAATAGATAAAGCAAGCCTATTTAAATTAGATAGAAGAAGAACAGGAGAACATCAGTGGGAATAGTCCACACAGGTGAGTCAAAGAGATGTAAGTTACCGTTCTGTTTCCTGGTGGTCGGCAAGTGGAATGCAGTAAAAGTTGTTGTTGAAGCGAATTTCATCCACAGCGTTTAGAAAATGTGATGAAAGGTTAATGTTGAGAGAAGTAATTAGTGTGCCAGGTATAAATGGCTAGGAGGCGGGGCATAAAAAGCTGGATCTTATTTCTCTGTAGTCACTGATAGGTAAGCACAGGGAGAATGTTTAGTAAATTGATATTATTTTATAAATTATTTAAACAAAAAAATCTTTTTAGGGGTGCAGTTTCTGAAGGAGAAGTGCTGGGAAGCCAAGAATCCCGTCGTCACATAGTGTCGGCAAATTCAAGACGAGATAGAGGGAGCATTGAATCACATAATGCTCTGAGCCCAAAGGAAAACAGTCAGGTGGATGTGCCTAATATTGAAGTGAAGAAAAATACAGCCAATGAAGTTATTGGTAACTCTGCAGATACTTACAATCCTAGTATGAATCATATTTTAATTTCCTGACTGGTTAATAATTACAAATGAAACTGCCACTTGCTTTCTAATTAGTGAGGTTGCTAACATATATTTGCAATTTTTCTCATAAACTCTCTAGCATTTTGGTGGAAGCTGTCTCTTTTTATTTTTAATATGGTATCAAAGTTTTGACCCAACACCTCATTCAATTTTTATTATTTTTAGATTTCAGTTTAATTTGTATACAGTATTAGTTTTTTCCTTTAACTGTTAATGGTTATTTAATATCACTTGCAGATTTTAGCTATTATTATCTACTTTTTATTTAAATACTATAAATATGGAGTTAACAATGAAAAAATTCTGTTATTGTATTTAGTTGCTTTCTATGCAGTGTGGTATTGTGTACCAGTGGCCGGCAAACATCAAATCACAATTTGGTCTTTTCTGCCAGTATTTGAATCAGTTTCTGGATAACGTTCCCAGACAGAATAGCAAGAAAGGATGGGTTGTAAGACCCTTTGAGCTGTGCCAGGGACAGGTTTAAATGTATATACCTGTAGTGTAGGGGTATGTAGTACATTGCAGGCCTATACAGGTATACAGTACTCAATCACTGTTACTGTGGAGAGTCCCCTCCAACTCTCGGGAGCTTACCAGGCTGATATGTATGTATTAGACTGTGGCAATTCAATTGGAGTTCTCCAATTGAACTCGAATTGAGTTCTCAATTCGATTGGAGTTCTATGCCTACCAAGGACCACGAGCCAGAACCTTGGCCCCCTCAGAGAGGCACGAGGAGCAATTAGAAACACCATGTGGTTGGAAGCATTCCATGTCTGCCATCGACTGAGTTAGGCACCCAGAAAGGTAGGCATCCCAAAACAAACCCCACCTGGTTAAAAATTGCTACCAAAAGCTGAACTATCAAGCAGAACTATCTATCTATCCGGAACTATCAATCCGAAAACAAACGAACAAGCATGACGTCACAACTGCCGCCACGCCGCTGTCTGCGCAGCTCCCCCCTCACCAGGAGGGGAAAGTGGGAGCCCCAGATCCCTGCACCGGCCATCTAACCTCAGTTCTGAGGCTGATGTGTTTAGTGGCAGTCGTTCGATTCTGGCTCCTGTCTCTTTGCAGTGCTGTGCCTTGGTGGTGGTGTTCTGCTGTGTGGTGGTGTGGGAGCCAGGAGTAATTCACTGAGTACTGGGGCTGCATGTGCCTAGGGCCATCTTCTCCTAAGTGCTCTGTAAGTACTGCCCTTGCAGATTGGGGTTCCACAAGTCGGATTTTTTGTCCTTTCTCTCTTGGGTGTTTCAGGTTGTCATCTTATGCCGAATAGTATCGTCTCGTATCGTGCAGTGCTGGCAGAGCCGCCTCTGCATGCGTTCAGGGTGGATGTTACTTCAGCTCCATTTTTCAAGCTATCTCATGTGTTGTTTCACCTCCGGCTTGCTCATGAGCCACTCGAGCCTTCCTTTTCATTGGACCAGATGCTCTCTTTTCTCTCTTCTCCTCGGTTTGTGTTGGCCTCTTCGGTTTGGGATTGTTTTGATAAGGCTTTCATGCTCTCCTCCAGTGCAGGGGTTTCTGCTCTTTCGGTCCTGGTGGTGGGTTTGTTCATTTACAGGCATCTTTCTTTTCTGGCGAAGAATAAGACGGCGGCTTTCCAGAGGGGTCCTTGTGGGGTTGATGCTTGGTTGGTTTGGCTGAGGGTGCATCATGTGTGGTGTCCGGTTGTGGCAATTTGGCACTATCTGTGTGCCACAGCCTCGGTGACCGGGGACGCGCTTTGGGTTGTCCCAGTTTCCCTTCTTCCCTGTTCCAGGGCTCGGGTCTCTTAGGTCGTCCACAGGGTTATTCGGTCCAGCCAGTCTGCGGTCTACCCTCGTGCCCATGACATTCGCAAATTTGCTGCTTTAGCTGCCGTTTTTTGGTAATACTGTATGTCTCGGGCAGACATTCGGGCACGAGGGTTCTGTAGGTCAAACAGGGTCTTGGTCGCCCATTACCTTATTAATGTTCCTGGCCCTAGTTGGGCGTGTCGCTTTGGGTCACAGGGTTATTATTTAGATTATTATTATTTAGTATTATTTAGGGTTATTAGTAAATTAGCCAGTTGTCTCCACTTCAAGTTGAGGTGCGAGTGGCAGCTGCCTCCCGGGTAAGTCCCCCTTTTTACTTTTCTGTGGTTAGGTAGCTCCAGGAGCTACATAACCACAGTTGATGGCAGACATTGAATGCTTCCAACCACACCGGGGTTTCTATAGGCCATTGTTCCTTGTGCCTTTCTGAGAGGGGACCAGGTTCTGGCTCGTGATCCCCGGTAGGCATAGAACTCCAATTGAATTGACTGATGCCACAGTCTAATAAATACATATCAACCCGGTAAGCTACGGGGAGCCTCCGGGACTTTCCCAGAAAATGGCGTTTCATTACGTTCAACACTGGTTTTTTGTCAATTATGAGTACATAAATCAAGCTACTTCACAGAAATACATAACATAAACTGTTAAGTAAAACTATGTACAAAAAAATCATTCAAATTGATCAGTCAAGCCCTCTCGCCCTTTCACCATGAGTCGGCAAGCTGCATATCTAGTGTTGACACACTCATTGACCTATCCACCAAATGACTTACATTTGATTATGCAAGAGACACAGTATCTTGCATAATCAAAAAAGCAGATTTTTTTTCCACAAACAGAGTAACACTTTAGTTAATAGATTCTCTTTGGGGGGGGGGGGATAATCTTGGATATTAGGCAGTCATTTCTTTTAATGTCTGTTGAAAATTTGATTCTCTGGATTCAAGAGAATCATGTTTAGTTGAACAGCAACCCAACCCAACCTCCGTCCTTCCTGGGGTATCACTGTGTCCGAGTTGCCACCAGCCAGTACCCATGTTTTCGGTGGTGATTACATTCTGATTGTAAATTTGTATTCTAAATTATTGTACACTATACATTATATTTTGACAGGGAAGAGACTACGAAGTTGCAGTGGAACTAACTTTGATAAGAATAAAACTGGAGAAGAAGAGAACGTTGAGTCGGCACAGAAAAAATCACACAGTATTACCAGTGGGACAAATTTTCTACAGGTACTGTATTTAATTAAATTACACCAACTATTTTTTATTTTACCCAAATTGGACTGGTTGTGAGGGTATAGTAAAGCAACTAAGCTCCAGTGAGTGGCAGTGTGGGATGAGATAGAAGTCTGTTCCCAGGAGGAATGGATATCATTGGACATCTTTCCTTTCACCTAATGCCTTTGTTCAGCTAGCAGTAAATAGTTACCCAGGAGTTAGGTAATTGTGTGGAGTTGCATCCTGGGAAGGGTCAGTAGTTCAGTCTTGGGGAAACCTCAACATGAACCTGAAGTACGTATATATACAGGCTTTCTGTCTCTGACAAAACAAATTATTGAAAACCCTAGCTCAAACTGAGGGAAGGGAAGCCAAACTGAGTGCAGGGAAGCTGGACACTTGGCAACTGAGACAAACTTACATCGAACTTGTATGGAGCTCATCTGTGCTTCTAGCTTCCAACTGTATAGCGCTGTTGTCCCTCGCCAAGAAAAACGGTCTCTATCCACATTGTCTATTCCACTCAGTAACTTTTATACTAGGATAATATTACCTCTTGTCCTTCTCTCTTTTTAATGTTGTTAAATTTAGATCTTTTAGCCTGTCCTTAAGCTTACCTCTGGTACTTGGCTTGTGGCTTATCATTGGATTTGCTGAATTCTCGTCTTTTGTTTACCAGATGTGGGTTTCATGCTAGACTTTGCATATTTTAGAAATTATGATATAAAGAAGATACTGTATTATCAACCGGTACTTGTTATGAATTGAATTAATCATTCTTAATCAAATACAGTTTTGTAATAATTTTATCAACTTACTATTATTTGTTCTTTTTGAAGATGGAGGATCTCAACCCCAGGAAGATGTCTAGTTGGGTCCAGAATAAAAAGGTTCAGAAAGCCTGGGCTAGACCACTTACTAGAGAGGAGGCAGAAGTCCTCTTGGCAACTCCGGTATGTGCAAAAAAAGAAAAATAGTTTTCTTAACTCTTTGCATTTATGATCTGCTCCCGATGTAAAAATGAGAAGTTTTCTCCCCAAATACAGACCAAATGTAGTGATAATATCTCCATTTGTACATAAGAAAAATTTAATCATTAAAAATAAACATTTATAAGTAATGCAGACTCTTGTTATTTGTAAGGATATCTTCAGGCATCATTCATGAATGGTAAAACTGCAAATGGTAAGACCAAGATCATGTAAAAAGAGGTTTACAAACTCAAAAATATTCTTGCAGTGTAACCTCAAAAATTTAGTTTTGTACAGTACTTTCAAATATTTTGTATGATCTTTTTCTTACGGAAGGTAATATACACAAATATTTCTAATGTAAAATTTAAAAAAACAAATAAAAAATCCTGACAGTAAATAGAAAAACTGTTCTCTCAATACCGCTGAGCAGAGGAAACCTAATAGGCTTATTGAAACCATTATTAGATCTTAACACTATTGGTCACTTTGGACAGGACTCGCGTTCAATATTTTTCTCCTGAGTCCTAACTTTGGACCGGACTTGCGTTCCCTACAAAATATTTGTCTAAAATTCATTTTTATCCAATCGACCTAGGGATAGTATCAAAATAAGCGCCTTTAGAATGCACACAATTTGATACCAAAATGAAAGATGTAATATGAAACTTGATGTCCGAACACTTATATGATTATAAATAGGTTTTTGGTCAAAATTTTAAAATATTTGTTAAAATTCTATTTATTGTGCTATTATGTTGGGACTAGTTTTAAAATGCGCGCCTTTACGCCGCGAACAATTTGATAGCAAAATGGAAGATGTAACACAAAAATTTATGTCAGAACACTGGAAAGATATAAATAATTTTGTGATGATGCGCTTCCAGAATTAAAATATTTATTAAAATTCCAGTTATTGCTCTATTATTATGGGACTAGTTTTAAAATATGCCCTTTTTATTGCGAACAATTTGCTACCAAAATGAAAGACGTAACACGAAAATTGATGTTATCAAACTGAACGAGTATACACATTAGGTTGCAGTGTACAAATTGGTGCTCGTTCACGGATAACTTTAGGCTTTTCTGCGGGGAGGCACTCCAAACTTTTGTACATTATATTCATACACATCTGTAGGGAATTTAATTGTGAACACAATGATACCAAAACGAGCGACGTAGCACGAGAATTAAGGTGAGAAAAAATGGAACGAGTATGCACATTTTACTGATTTTGTGCACTCACGGGTAACTTTTGCCGACTTTAGGCTTTGCTGTTGGGAGTCACGCCAGGCTTTTTGACATTATATTTATACACACCTGTAGGGAATTTAATTGCAACACAATGATACCAAAACGAGCGACGTAGCACGAGAATTAAGGTGAGAAAGCTGAAACGAGTATACACATTTAGGTGTCACCGCGCGCTTACCGCACACTCGCCCGCACGTCAGGTACATGACCCCTAAGTTGACCGCGCACGGCCAGTGGGGTTTCCAAGACCTGAAGATGGGTGTTTGGTTTCTATTCTTGGATGCATGGGGAGAAGCAAGAAAATATCAATGTATTGCCCTAAAAATTCAACATCATTGCCTCATATGTATACGAGTACTTTCTTATCTCTGTGCCTCATTTATGTTTCTAACCTTGACATGTGTCTTCTCATAACCACCTCATCTATTTCCTTCATGATCTGTTATGTTGTCATCACTTACTCAATAGTATGGACCTGTTCCAGGCAATATAGCTACCAGTGGTCTCAAAATAGGTCGCACATGAACTGAATGCTGGATGTGTACTGTACATCCCTATCATTTGGGTTAATCACAAGTTTTCTTGGCCAGTTACTGAATGGGTGACCACGTGGTGATGGGTACACAGGCTAGAGAAAGCTCAAGAAGACAGTTAAGAGATGCACCAACAGGCTGCACGTGTACCCAAATTGTATAAACACTGCGGTTTAAATATTGGCTTTACACTCCTGTGAGCTGGACTTGTCTTTTGTTTCAGCTTTTATGTTCTAAATGGATTAAAATTGAATTGATTTGTTTATTTAATTTTGTTTTATTAGCATTTAACACAAAACACATCTTAAGATTTTTTTATTACTTTGGAGTAAATAATTAATAATTTAGTTATTAACAACATAGATTTGTATGGACGCTGTGTGTATTATTTAATGCTTGTAAGGCTGTAATTTCTATTGATGTGAAAATCAAACTCGGGTTACCCTTCCTCTTTGAAGACTGTTTTAAATTGGTTTGAGAATTAAAGGTGTAAAATTTTTATTTAATTGTGGCTTTACAGGTGAACTTCATGGATAGCATTTGGGAAGACATGCCATCTCCTCGTCGTGCTTCTTCAGTTGACGAATCTCTGTTTCGTGGTGTATCCTTAGGTCAGTAAAACTGATTGTTAGTTGAGCATGTGGCCTCTAGGCTTCTTGTGTTTATATTACTGTATTGTCATATCTATATTAATTTCTACTTTAAACACTTCTCCATTGAATATATTGTTCTATTTTTGCCCCTCTTATTCCTGTTAATGGTATTCCAGGTGCAAATGCCTCATTACTTTGACATATGTGGGTAGGTCCCCCTCAGTAACTCCCTGGAGTTTTAGTACTGGTATCACTAAGCCTTCAGGTTAAACCAGGCCTCCAAGATATACGCAAGCCTATCAGGAATCGGTAGGCAGAATTTTGTTCTATCAATGAGTCAAGGGGAGAAAGGGATTAGAGATTTATTTGCAATCCAGGAAAAACTGACTGAAACACCGGGGAGGGGTATTCATTTTCTTACCCTCTCCACCCATATTCTAATTTTACTCTCTATACCAAGGGACCCCAAACTATAACAACACTCTTAGCAACTTTACCGTGCATGCGACCAGCGGTGGACTGCTGATCGGGGGATAGGTGGAATGGACACCTTCCCTCTGTCGCTCTCGATACCACACTGTCTCCTCTCTGTTTCCCCACAGCAGCAGCTTGGGTATCCCTACGCTTGGCTTTACTACGTTGCTCGTGGGTGTTTAAGTTTAACAACTAATCTCTGTTGCACTGAATGACCCAGATTGGTTGAATTCTTTTAACTGAAGTTAATTACACAAGCATCTAGGGAAGAGCTATTTCCATTTACAAAATGGCTATTTGACCTTTGAGAAAATACCAAAAATATGGAGCTTTGGTGACCTTCGTGACCTAAGGTCGCCCAAATGACTGCGCGGCAGAGACTAGTCCCGCTAGTGACGTCACTGATGGTGACTTACTCATTATCCTTACAATTAGGATCCTATCGATACTATAACCAGGAATATTATACAATTTGAATGAAGACTAATTTCTCTAAATTGCTGAATACTATAGAATGATTCATTATATGTTGCTATGAGACAAAGGGCAACAGTCATTTTGTGACCCAGACTGCTAATTCCCAGGGGGATGCGCCTTGTGCTCCAGAATCAGGTCACTACCACTTGACTCCAATCTTCCCAAACTCCCTTGTCTGAGAGAACAATACTGGATAATTCTTACAACAAACCTAGTTTGTTATATGACCAGAAAATCTCGACAGAATAAACAACCCACTGCTTGAAAGAAAGAAATTAAATGAGGGCAAATGCAAATGATGGCAACAGGGGTACAACCATAGCTACACCTTGCTTGACATCCAGAGAGTGCAAACTTTGTAATAGTGGTGCAACATGGTCTTAAGAGGTTGCAAATAGTCTGACAAAAATTATCAAATTCAATGACAGGATGACTATGATAATAGGATGATACAGCAAGAGAAAGAAGGCAGGGTCGACAGCATTTATATAGAAAGCTTGACACTGTTCCTCATAAAAGGTTAGTGTATAAAAGGAATAGGAAAGCTGGGATAATGTAAACACTGAACTGGGTAAAGAAGTACACAGCAGGAAATAAAGAAGAACTGTCAGAGGGGAAAAGTCAGACTGAATATAGTAAGCAGGATCCCAAGAGGATCAGTTCTAGGTCTATTGATGTTCATAATCTTAATCAGAGAGGACTGCAAAGTATTGAAGGAAGATGTTGACAAACTACAGCAGTGGGCAGACATGTAGCTGTTAGAATTTAACCTCAAGAAGTACAAGGTAATGCAAGGAGACTTGAAGGAATCTTCACCATAAAGAAAAAAACAACTATACAGAGTTTGGAAAGGACTTTGAAATGTACATAATCCCAGCAGTAACATTGGAAACTTGCATAGACAACATCGACTGCTCTTGGGGAGCTAGGGAAGAGAAAGGAAATATTAGCAGAAAACACTAAGCCATCACAACTATACATACAGTGGTACCTCGGTTTACGAATGCCCCACTTTACAAACTTTTTGGGTTATGAGCCTGATTTCTTCGGAAAATTTGAATCGGGTTACGAACTTTACCTCGGGATACGAATTTGTTGATATGCATATGGCCAACCTAGCACGTGGTGGCACGCTGATCGCTCCTCAGTTTACCATTGCCTCCCGCCAAGTGACTATCCTGCCTGAATTCTTTGCAAGGATTTACAGTTTTTTTTTATTTTTGGCTATTTGAGCATAAAAGTTGTTATTATATATCTTGCCAAGGGTCCCAAGAAAGCCAGTGGTAAGGTTCAAGGCAAGAAAACACATGTAAGAATGACCATAGAGGAAAAACAGAGATAATTTGTAAACATGAAAATGGTACATGTGTTGTTGAACTAGCTAAGCAGTACAACAAATCTTTAGGGAAGGAAGAGGAGGCAGTAGAGAATGTCCCTTCCTCATTAATTAAGAAAATGTGTGTAGTATGGGAAGAACTGCAAAGTTTTGCTGAAAAGAATCGCCCAGATAAAGCTGTAGCAGGCCGTTGCATTGATCTTATTATTGACAATGTGATGTCTCACTACAGACAAGTGTTACAAAGAAGATATAAACAATCTTCAATGTAACGATTTCTAGCGAGAAAATCGAGCACTGAACCAGGAACGGGCTCTAGTGGTATGCAGGCAAAATGTGCCAGTGTGTGAACCCCAGAGAAGTCATCACTGCCTGATGTTATAATGGAAGGGGACTCTCCTTCCAAACAGTAGCACCTCTCCTCCTCTCCCCGCCTCACCATCTTCCATACTCCAACAGGAGTCATCAGTAAAAGCATGTAATAACTTGTACATACTTTTGTAGTGAAAATTTGGGTGAATTAGGTATAAAAATTACTTTGAAGTTAATTTTCTGTGGGGAGCCCCTACGGCTCCCTGGAGCTTATCGGGCTAATGTATGTTATATTAGACCGGGACATTAGCTAAGGAGTTCAGACCTACCAGGGACCAGTGCCAGAACCTGGCCCCTTCAGAGAGGTTTCAGGGAGCAATGGCACTGGAAAACCCTCTTGTGGTTGGGGTTTTCCTTATCTGCCATCGACCGGGGTCAGGCACCCAGAAAGGTAGGCATGACAAAACCCCACATGGTAAAAAGCTAAAACAAAAAACTGAACAGAGAGGTAGAAACTCCCTACAATCCCAAGGAAACAAGCAAACATCACACTTTACTGCCGCGCCGATTGTCCGTGCAGCCCTCCCCGCCCCGAGAGGGGGAGAGGGGGGAGCCCCGGACTTACCGCGTTGGCTGCCAAGCTTCAGTTCGTAAGCTAATGTCAACCGGGATAGACGCTTCTCTGGCCTCAGTTTCCTAGGCGGTGTTTGCCTTGTGTGGCGTTCTCTGCCGTGTGTTGTGTTGTGCGGTGGCCAGGAGTACCTCATCAGTGCCGGGGCTGCATGCGCTTAGTGGCTGACTTCCGTAAGTGCCCTGTGAGTACTGCCCTTGCGTAACAGGGTTATCTTCCCTGGGGCGTTCGGGAACCATTCCCGTAGAGGTTCTTGCTGCTCGGCATTTGCCTCGCCCTTGGGGCCAGCTGGGGCTTGGGGGCCCTTGTTTGGCCCTGGGCAGGGATTGGTATTGTGCTGGTTAGGGCATCAAGGTGTTGCGCGGCCTTCCACCTAAGCGGCGACCGGTTCCTGTTGCCTCTGGAGACGGTGTACTTCTGCGGGGTTTTTTCTTTTGTTTTTATTTTCAATTGCCTGGTGGGGGTCTGCCCAGTGTGGCTATAGTTCCACTGGTAGTGTTTGGCAGCCCTCTGCTAGGCCCCCGTGGTTGTACACATCTCGGGGGTTTTCAGTGCTAACCTCTACCCTCTTGTTATGTTTGGTTTCTTAACCGGTTAGCAACACCTTTCCCGGGCTTCCTGTAGCAGTCAGCCTACGGGCCCTGGAAACCCCTGTCTGGGCTCGGTGAACCATTGAATGTATCTTCCGGGTTCCAACCCGTTTTGCACGGGATCGTTGGTTGCTGTGCCCTTGTCTCCGGGTGACAGTCTCCACTTTTACCTCCGTCATGCTGCCTGTTGGGTCACTGACACCTTGACCCGGAGTCTTGCGAGAGATTTTCTCTGCTTGTTCTCCCGTACTCTCCTGATGTTATTACTGTTCAGAGTACAGGCAGCATCCGTGTTGCAAGCTAGGTTAGGTTGCTGCAACATGCTAGGTTGGTTTCTCATTTGGATGCCCCGAGGCCGCCCCGTTTTGGTTAGGTGCTGTTCGCCCCTTTCCCTCTCTGTTCCCGGCTATGGACCGTCTATGGGTTTCGGGGTCGGGGCGGGGATTAGTTGGGGCCGAGATTCGGGCGGTTTTCGGGGACTGCCCTGTAAAGGTTGGGGGACAGAGGTTTTCGAGTCTGTTCCTCCTGCCAAGGCTTCTTCTGGGTCTTACCAGCAGCCCTTTCTTGCTGCCTTTCCCATTGACTCTTGCTTTTCTTTAAGGCCGGAGTGCTTGGAGGACGGCTCTTCCCCGGGGCCTCTGTTGCTGGTTCCCGGGGCTGTGGGGAATGCCTGCTATCAGTTCTGGGGTGGTTTGCCCCTGCCTGGGTTTTCTGCTTTTGGGCGCCGTTTTTCGCCCATCCAGTCTGCTTGCTTCCCACTTTTGCTGGCGTGTTTTCGTATCTTTAGCGTCGGTCACAGCCCTGTTCTGGCGGCCATTTTCGTCTGCCGGTTTCCCGGCGTTGCGGTTTGTTTACATGCGCCTGGGTGTGTGAGCGAGCTTCTTGGGTGAGTTTTCACCTTTTTTCAGGGGTTTTATTCTCCTGTTGTCGTTTCTTTGCTTTTCTAGTGTTATCTGCCCGTTTCCTGTTCCTCTGGGAACATTTGAGTGTTGATTTTACACTGGGTTTCCCATTTTGTCTGTTTTGGGTCTGGGCCTTTGGGGTTGGGCTCAGTGTCCCTGGTTGTTATGCTTGCTCCCACACCTTGTCCCTCGGTTTTCGGTCTGTTATGACCGTTTCCCAGTGGGTTCTGTCTGTGGGCTGTGCTTTGCCTTTCTGTGGTGTTTCTCCGCCGGCAAAATGTGGTGGTTTGGCCTCCCCCTGGTTCGATTCTGGGTTCCTTTGGGTTCTTTGGTTTCGTTCTGGAGGTTTCTTCCTCTTGGGCCCCCTTTGTGGGTTCAGGGGGCTTTGTTTCCTCGTGTGTGACCCGGTTTCTGCCTTCTGGAGTTCCGGGGTCTTCCTGGCTTGCAGACTGATCTTTTTGTGTCATGGTACGTGTTGTTGTCGTGCTGGGACTTTGAGGTTTTGTTGTTGAGGTAGGCCTTTTGATGCAGTTTTGTGCCTTCTTTACCTGGCCGGTGTGTGCTCTGCCCACTGGTCGGTGGCTTGTAATTTTCTTTTCAAGTGTGTGTGTGCAAGTGTGTATGTGCATACGCACGTGTGTGTAACGTACCTTGTGTGTATGTGTATATGTATGTGTATATACATGATATGTATATATGTGTATGTGTACTTTTTCTTTCGGAAGGGGCTCTGTTCCCTTCTCCGTTGACGGGGCGCTGGGGGAGCAGCTTGCTCTGTTGACTCTCGTATGGTCCCACTGTTGGTGGGCACTTTTGGTTGTCTTCCGGCCTCTGGTGGCGGCGGTGGACGGCTTCTT
The DNA here is from genome assembly GCA_020271785.1 of Procambarus virginalis. Taxonomy (NCBI): domain Eukaryota; kingdom Metazoa; phylum Arthropoda; class Malacostraca; order Decapoda; family Cambaridae; genus Procambarus; species Procambarus virginalis. Next base: position 25,013,811 of record WNGS01001312.1, on the reverse strand, counting down.
CCCCTTTCGGGGGTTCAGAGCTGGCGGGGTGGGCTTCTTCCCCTGCGCTTCGTCATGTCATCTTGGTGGGTGCGTTGGGTGTGGTCGATCCGCCCCATCCTTCTGGGGTTCCCGTCTGCTCTTTGCAGACATGGGCCTTTCGACTCTGCGGTTCTTCTGGACTTCTTCAGTCTACGCCCTGGTTTCTATGCCCTCCTCGGAGGACTGTTGTCTCCTGTCCGGCTTCTGTTGGGGCCGGGTGCCTGGATGGTGGCCCTGGACCTCCAGGTCAATTATTGGCACTTGGTGTATTTTTGCATCTTTACAGGATCTTGGTGCCCTGTCTGAGTCTGCTTGAGATTCGGTGTCTGGCCTACCTCGACGACTGGCTGGTGTGGGCTCCCAGTCGGTCCGCTTGTCTGCTTGCCAGGGGTGTGGTTCTTTCCAGATCACCGGGTTTGGTTTCCTGGTGATCTGGAGGCCATTCCATCTGTTCCCGTCCCGGGTTCGGACCTGGGCCTTGTTAGGGCTGTTGGGCCACTCCATGTCTTTCCCTCCAGAAGTGTTACTGCGGCTGTGGTCCCGCCTTCAGCTGTTCATAAGGGGGTCCCGGGTTGCTCGAGCGGTTGTGCGGGAGTCTGAACTTCGACGTGCTGGTCTGCCCGCGGGGTCGGGTTTGGCTTCGGCGTCTGTTTGGTTTCTTCGGAGACTCCCCTTCCACTTCTTGCAATCGTTGGGTTCGTTCCTCCGGAGATCTTGTGTTGGTGCTGCATCACCAGCTTCCTCTTTGGGGTTTTCGGGGTTCCGTGCCTTGGCACCTCCCCGAGCCTTCGCTCGATGTGTTCATGGACGGGTCATCTCTCGGCTGGAGCTTTGTGACCAGTGCTCACCAGGTCGGCCGGGGATGGTGGAGTCTGTCCGTCCGTCGGGCTCACAGCACAGTTTGGGAGTTCGTGGCTGTCTGGTTTGCGCTTCGGAGGGTTTGGGTCACTCGGTGCTCTACCATTCAGCTCCATTCGGACTGTTCTCTGGCAGTTCTTGCCGGAACCACAAGGTTTCTCTTAGGTGTTGACCTTTGGGGTTGGTTCCTTAGAGTGGCTCGTTTGCTGGATTCTCGGGGTTTGGCTAACCGTGAGATTCATGTCCGGGGTGTGTCCTGTGTCCTGGCGGACAGCTGTCTCGGTTCATTCTTCTGTTCGCGGATTGGCCAGTCGTCGCCGACTCGTTTTGTTGGCTCTGCCGGACGTATGGATTCCTGGCCATGGACGTCTTCGAGTCGGCGTGGTCTAGGCGTCACCTTTTTATGTGGCACCCTTTCCCACCTGCAAGGCGTTCAAGTTGGATGCTTTTTGGCAGGACTGGTCGAGGTGGGGGTACCTGTTCCTCTTCTCCCGGTCCAGCTGTTGCTTCGGGTTCTGGCTCGGTTGCAGCCCAATCCCACGAGAGCAGTCCTTATGGTTCCTTGGTGGCTGGCCCAGCTTTCTTTTCAGACGCTGCTTGATAGGTGTCTGAACCCGGGGCGTTTTCCCGCGGCTCCGCCTCTTTCGGCAGGTCGGATCGGTCCTGTACGCGACTGGTTCGGCTTTCTCTTTGGCTCTTCACGTCTGGTATTTTGACGCGGGTATCACCATCTCTGTGGTGTTCAGGTGGCCTTGATGACGGTGTCCCACCTGCGAGCTTCGTCTTGGCGACAGTATGATGTTCCTGGTGTTTCTATGCACTTTTTCTTGCACTTTGTACGTTGTCTTCTCTTTCGCATTGGGTTGTCTTGTCCTTTCTTGGGTTTTCAGGACTACAGTTATTTGATGTTTCTTACTGTTGCCTCGTTTTGTGCAGCACTGGTGGAGCCGCTCCGGCTTGCGTTTGGGGTGGTCGTCCCATCTGCCCCGTTTCGTACGCTTTCTTATGTTTTGTTTCACCTCCGGCCTGCTCATGCATCGCCTGCGCCGTCCTGGTCCATGATCAGGGTGCCTTCTTATCTTCTCCTCAGTTTGTGGTAGCCCCTTTGGTTCAGGTTTCTGCTCTTTGGTGCTGGTGGTAGATTTGTACGTGTGCAGCCTTTCTCCGTCCTGGCGATGGTCGAGTCGGCTGGTTTCCGGAGGGGTTCTTGGGTTATTGATGCTTGATTGGTTTGTGTGGTCTGGTTGCGCTTTTTGCCGTTACCTGCGTACCGTGTCTGGGGATGCGCTTTGGTTTGATCCGGTTCTCCTCGTTTCCTGTTTCAGGGCTCGGGTCTCCCAGGTCGTCCACAGAGTTTTTCAGTCTTCCAGCCTGCGGTCTGTCTTTGCACCCGTGCTGTTCGGACGTTTGCAGCTTTTGCTGCTGTGTTGGTGATGTCTAGGGCTCATTTCGGGCGCAGGGAATCGAGGGTCGCACAGGTTCTTGGCCGCCCATTCTTTATGCGCGTCTGCTCTTGTGTGTTTTTGTTGCCTTGGGTCGCAGGTTGCATCCTGTTGTCTCGGCTTCGCGTTGCGGAGTTTGTGGCAGCCGCCTCCAGGGTTAGCCCTTTCTTTTCCTTCTCTTTGGGTATGAAGCTCCAGGGAGCCGTAGGGGCTCCCCACAGAAAACCAGCGTTGAATGTAATGAAACGCCATTTTCTGGGTGAGCCCCGGAGGCTCCCTGGCATCCCTCCCTCCCACTGGTCGCGGTTTTTTTCGTGTTGGTTGAAGCTTAACTTCTGAACTGAAACTTGGCAGCCGGCGCGGTAGGTCCCAGGGCTCCCCCCTCCACCTTTCGGGGTGGGGAAGGCTGCGCGGACGATCGGCGTGGCAGTAAAGTGTGATGTTTGCTTGTTTCCTTGGGATTGTAGGGAGTTTCTACCTCTGTTCGGTTTTTTATTTAGTTTTTTACCATGTGGGGTTTGTTTTGTCATGCCTCCTTTTCTGGATGCCTGACCCCGGTCGATGGCAGATAAGGAAAACCCCAACCACAAGAGGGTTTTCCAGTGCCATTGCTCCCTGAAACCTCTCTGAAGGGGCCAGGTTTTGGCGCTGGTCCCTGGTAGGTCTGAACTCCTTAGCTAATGTCCCGGTCTAATATAAGATACATTAGCCCGATAAGCTCCAGGAAGCCTCCGGGGCTCACCCAGAAAATGGCGTTTCATTACATTCAACGCTGGGTTTTTGGGGAGTCAGGAACAGATTAATTCATTTCCCATTATTTCTTGTAGGGAAATTCATTTTGGTTTACGAATTTTTGGGTTACGAACCGTCTCCAGGAACAGATTAAATTTGTAAACTGAGGTACCCCTGTATAGCACTTGAAAGGGATCAGAATAAAGATTTGGGATTTGACGGGTGGAAGGAATGGCTTGGTAGGTAGGTAGACCAACAGTCTTACGTACATAACGTAAGACTGTTGGTCTACAGTCCACCCCAAGTGGTTGAACATGGGGAACATAAGAAAGGCATTTCAAAATCGAACAGAGACTTGCTGAAAGCAATTTACACAACCTGTGTTTGACTTATTATAATACACAGCAGCACAAGTGCTAAATCTGCACCTCATGAAGCACAAAAAGAGACTATAAATAGTACATTGGATTGCAATATGTTTAGTGCCTGAATTTAGAAGACTAAGCTATGAGGGCAGACTAAGAGAAGTCAACTTAACCCGTTAGAACATACAGAGAGAGCTGACAGGCAGACTACCGACAGACATGAAAGTCTTTCGATAGAAAAACTAGAGCAGTGATTTAGAGGCAATGTGTCAGACTTGAGAAATGTTACTAAGAGAGTTCCACAAGGCTTAGTACTAGTGCCAGTATTGTACCTATGTTAATGTACAATAAAATCAATGCTATATATATATAAAAATAAGAACTATGAGGAGAGGCTGAAGGCATTAAATATACCAAAGCTTAATAGAGGCAATATAAAGCAATAGCGACAATATAATCACCACTTACAAAATCATGACAGGAATATAAAAAAAAAATCCATGAATTCAAGATAATTAAAGCCATGTGCCAAAAATTTAAAAAAGTTCTCTTGCAAACAGATTAATGGCCATTCCATTCACCTGTGCTCTAGGAGACTCAACCGCAGACCCCATGCATGTGAGGCCCAAGCTCTATCGACCTCACATCACTATAGCTACTGATGATACTATTTTAGAGTAATAGACAATTCAAATAATTTCATTGAAAGGGTGATGAATGCCAAAACCTTCAGAAGCTTATAGATTTTACATGATAAAGATTATAGGGAAGACAGGACACATGAACATAGCGCTCATACTGTAACAACACAGGTAATTACGTGCACAACTTTTAGGAATGCCACTCTCTGCTTTCTTAATTAATTCTTAATTTCTCTTCAGAATTCATTAACACATGGATGTTTAGTGTTTACAGAAAACTATCAAAGAATGTGAGTGGAAAAATCTTTTGATTCACACAGAAAATGAAAACAAAGCTCGAGTTGATGGCACTTTGGAAGATGGGCTTGGGCAATACAGCCACTTGCCACCAGGAGGTAAGGGGGAGGTGTGCCAGATAGAAAAACCAATAGTCGGGCTACTCCAATAGAACAAGGACACGCATTGGGACAGTGCCTGTATGTATTAAGAATAGATGTCCTCCCAAGCAAAATCTCTTTAGATTCCTATAACTGCTATAAGCCATTTGGATCCCAGTAGCCTCTCTTCATCGGAAGGTGTTTGGATTCTTTTTAGTCCTCTTGCCATCAGAATGAGTTTTGAGCTCTCCTCACTGGAAGGTGTTATAGATTTTTGTAGCCCCCCTCTCCATTGGAAGGTGTTTGGACTTCTGTAACCACAATTTCTACCAGAATGTTTGAATTCTTGTAGCCATCCTTTGCACCAGAAGCAGTTTGATTTATTGTAGCCACTTTCTCCTTTCTTAAGACCACTGACTTGACTGAAAAATATTAATGGACAAACAGGGACCAAAGCAGATCTTGATATGCAGTGCTAATTAACACAACATTTCTGGGTTATGGTATTGAAGTACAGTACAATACTACTTGCATCCCAAAGCATGTGACATATTGCAACTAAATCAAATTGTTCACTGTGTTACATTGTAATAATTTTTCCTTTTATGTTTTTCAGATTCACATTTGTCAGTTACACTTGAATAAAGAACCTTTTCATTGCTAACGGTACATTGTAAGTAATTTAGCAGTTGGGTATTAGGTTAATCTTGCGCATCTGTTACAGGATAAACAATTTTGTTTTGTAAAGAACTATAAATAGCCATACTAAGAATTGTAATGTTTTTGAACAGTAATATATATTGAAAGGGTTTTTCAATATATTACTGTGCTCCTTTTGTATTTATAGCATTTTGTTGTATTTTGTATGTGATGGGTGCTCAAAAGTTGTATATGGATTTGTTTATGTGCAGTATATTAATCATTGAACATATTTTTGTATGGTACCTGAAGATAGTGATGCTTAGATTAAAATTTTCTGCACATTAGGTTATATACATACAAAGTCTCGAAACACACTTTCTTGCAAGGATGGCCTCGCATAAAATCCTTGACTTCTCAAAACCTGTAAACATTTTAAGCATTTCTTGAAACATATTTGACAGTCACATCACTTAACCAAATTAGTGATTACTAATAATATTAATTTTTTGCAGAATAAATAGAACTTATGGAAATGTTAAGGGGTTTCATTACATGGTAAAATGACAGAAAGGAAGAGAAATGCATAAAACATGCAAGAAAGGAAAGTAATTGATGAAATGTACTCAAAATAATACTAGTGTTTTTGTTCATCTATTTTCATCTTAATTTCATAAATATTCCCTTCTTGACAAGTCATGCTGCTGGTTTGTGAGTACAAATATAAATAATTAGACAACAATTAGGGGAGGTGTTGGCAAATTAATTTTAAATAAATTAATTGAAGGACGTACTGTATTGGCAAAAATAGTAATTTAGGATCATGGTACCAAGAAGTTACAACTTTAATTCTTGGAAAAGGGTGGACACAAGAAGAAATCAAGTACAATATTCAAAATACGAGTTGATTTATTGATCTCCTTTTTGTATGTTAGCTCACCGAGTGCTTTTGAAAAGTGTTGGTTTAGAAAAGATTTTGTTTCAGGCTTTGTAAGGATTTTTTCCACCTGTCTGTACCTTATAAGTACTGTACAGTATACTGTACTGTACTTTATTATCCTTCAACGATGTTTGCCTCACATCATATTATCCTATGAGTTCCTCATTGTGCATTCCAGCTCATAAACTTTTTCACATTATTTCTGGCACAATTATACTTGAGACATGTAGGGAAATGATCTAAATTATTTAAATCAGCTTTGCAAGTTACATCACTCCACATCAGATTATTGTGTACCCCCGTGCCGTTTTTTGTGGTGGTTTTTTATTACCATTCAGTCCTTTGTTAGAAATTTAAATTGATTTTCTTTGAAGCAGAACTGTGTACCTGAATTTTAAAATATCATGTGTAAGTAAATATGTGGTACTTGGAGTGTGAAGATTAAAATATATAAATTATTTGCTGATTTTTAAGAAAGAGAAGTAAATCATTGATGGTTTCTGTTTATAAAGTTGCATAAATTAGTGTGATTTGTTAATTTTTGTGCAAGACATACTTGTGTACTGGTTAGTTGCCTTGGTCTCCCATGTAATGAATTCACTACAGAGAAAACATTGTAAGATTATTCTTTATACTGATCATGGTTCTATATTTTCTGTTAAAGTAATACAAATTTATTTTTTTAATTTTCAAATTCCATGGGAACTTTTAGTTTTGTTCATTTTCTACTTATCCTTGTTTTAACCCTAAAGAGGGATGCATTATAGTGACAAGGTATTCTGATATCTTAGGTAGAAGTGAGCTGGTGCATTATATTTAGGTCCAGTGGACACTTTTAAATTTTCACAGTTTTTAGACAATACCTTATGTTATTTTTTTAAGATATAGTACTGGCATTTTGGTCCAGACTTATTTAGTTGAAAGAAAGTGTTTTTGTATTTGTGTTGGTGCAGCTTGCAATTGACAAAGTTGCTAACCAAACAATGTCTGTGCATTCCACATTCCACAAGTTTAGTTCATCATGCTAAGAAGTGAACTCTGTTTCTTCCAACCCATTTAAGAGGATTAGCTTATTTTGCTAGACTTTTATTGTGTAGTTTTCCTTCAGTACTGCAGATAGCTCGCAACTGTTTCATCTCTATGAAAGGCAAACCACTAGATAGTTATAATTTCAATCTTTTTTATTTTTTGGTTAATTTGGAAATAATTTAAATAAAATATATTAAAAGGAGATACCTGCATGTGTCTATCCCACTTATACGTGAACTTGCACACACATTGTTATATAATCAACTTTAATATTTCTAGGTACAACTGTCTAGTATATTTTTCATTCTATATTCTCATTACGGCTTCCCTTCCTCACCATGTCAGATTTATATTTTGGCACTCCCGGTCATCAGTGTAAATAGTACATGAAACAAAAATGTTTTATATAGCTCAGAACACCATTACTCTATGCTTTGTTGCAGGGTAATGTAGAGAAAATAGTCAACTTTATATCCAGATGGCAGGTCAGGTACAATGCTAAACCAGTGCCCCCTGAATAACTGTCGGCTCTTGTAATTGTTTACTCTCGACCGAATCAATTGTTTAAGAAGTTAAATGAGTTATCATGAGAAAGTGCCAAGCCAATACTACTACTGTATATAAAACTAAGAAGGGATCAGAATAAGGATTTTGGATGGGACAGAATGGTGCCCAATCACTTGGGCAGTTGGAGATTGAACTGCGACCTGCATGAACCAAGACCATCACTCTACTGTCCAGCCTAAGTAGTTGGGTGGTAGATTGCTTAGAAATGACTTACCATTCTACCTAACTTGCATATAAACATTCTCACCTAAGTGGCTATATAATGAGCTGGTAATTTTTGTATAGTGTAAATGCTGGTTAACATCACGAATCAATGAATAAAGGTGTCCTGAGCTACTTGAGGGAATTTTTTTTTTGCGGGGCATTAGAGTAATACGGTTCTCTTTCTGCTGGACAACCGGCTGTGGTAAGGCTCCTCTTAATGTCATTTACCTCGCTGTGTCTTGCATGCCATCATACTGTGCTTTGGCAGAGCAGGCCATGATGGCCATACTTGTCAGCCATTGCCTCGCAACAAATACACCTGTATTTGGTGTGGATTGCGGCAGCGAGGTGGAGAGCCACGGCAATTTGGAGGGCCTGCGGTGCGAGATGAGTGCCAGTTCCTGACATTGGGGTTGCTAATAGGAAGTCACTAGCATGGGAGCTGCTACAACTCTCAAGTTGAGCAGTGTCGTGGTAAGTGTTGCAGCTGCTTTGTCTACGATGGGGCCATCCCAGCTGGATTGTTTGTAGTCTTTAGAAGGTGGTGGTGGAGTGCTGGTCCTGTAAGAGAGGCCCATTTGGTGGTGCAGTGTATAAAGCTGTGATCATGTACATTACATTTCATGATCATGCCTGTAGACCTAGGGAATAGGATAAGATTTATTTCAAGTTGTCAGATGCCACTGAAGAGGACAGAAACGCTGGTACAGCAATTTGTGTTGCTGTGCAAGTGCCGAGGCCACCCAGAGTCCGAGAGGAAGGAAGGCTTGTTTCCACTGTGAGTCATTGAGGGAAAGGTTAAGGGCTTTTTCTAACATTGACTTCAGCAAGCTGTCGTACTCTTCTAACTTAAGATTATTGAAAGATGGCGAACATCTAAGAAAGCAGGTCAGCCTGGAGAGGGACAAGGTGATGAGGAAAAGTGCATCGTAGGCATCGATGTTTTCTATAAAAATATATATAAATATGAGAAATGCTTTTTTATTCAACCTGATAAGTTTAAGATTATATTTTACTAGAGGGAGAAAATAAATATTTAAGCAAGAGGAAGTATTGTATAACCCTAAATTAGAAAGAATGTTTCAAACTAAATTATTTTTAAAATGTTTACAAATATGAAGGTTTCATTTTAAATATGACATTAATTTTAAAATACTGTATTTGTATTTTATTGTTTGTACCACATTTAAAATTTGTTCCCTGTATTTAGAATGCCTGTTACTAAACTTGTATGGGATCTGGAAACATGAGCTTGCAGAAGAGAAAGGTGAGTACAGTAATATAGTAAATAAAGAATATAGAATTGCATAATAAAACATTAAATGTTCATTCATTATAGCATCCACAATACAAAATTTAGTATTACTAGTAAAGCGTGTTCACTTGACTCAACTGGCATACAACGAAGTGTTATGACTTTATATATGTATATATGCGAACAAGCTTGAATGGTCTCCAAGCATATATGCAACTGAAAACTCCACACCCCAGAAGTGACTCGAACCCAGACCGCCAGTAACACAATGCAACTGGTGTACATGGTACTTCAACCACTCGACCATCAGTGACCATACAAAAGACGATAGCTGAGGCTATTTGACCACCATCCCGACGACACTTTGATGGTAATCTTGGGCATAATTATTTCATTAAATCACCTGGCTTTCTGGGGTCCCGTGAGCAACACAAATGTGAACAAGCTTGAATGGTCTCAAAGCATATGTGCAACCAGTTGCATTGTGCTCCTGACAGTCTGGGGTGTGGAGTTTTCAGTTGCATATATGCTTGGAGACCATTCAAGCTTGTTCGTATTTGTGTTGCTCACGGGGCCCCACAAAATTAGGCGATTTGATGAAACAACTATGCCCAAGATTACCATCAAAGTGCCGTCGGGACGGTGGTCAAATAGCATGTTTTATTTTTTTTATTCATATATATACATGAGTTTTTACATTCTTGTACAGCCACTAGTACATGTAGCGTTTCGGGCAAGTCCTTAATCCTAGGTTCCCTGGAATACGACCCTCATGAAGAATTGTGTTTACAACCAAGTACCCATTTTACTGTTGAGTTAAACAGAGGCTACAGTTAAGGATTTGCACGCATTAAATCCTCCCCCGGCCAGGATATGAACTCTGAACAAAGCACTCGCGGAACGCCAGGCGAGCGTCTTACCACTACGCCACTGAGACTGTGGTAATCAAGCTATAAGAAGGAACACTGTGGTAAGCTATCAATATCTTTTGTACAGTTACTGATGATCGAGTGGTTAAAGTACTATGTACACCAATTGCATTGTGCTCCTGGCGGTCTGGGTTCGAGTCACTTCTGGGGCGTGGAGTTTTCAGATATATATATATATATATATATATATATATATATATATATATATATATATATATATATATATATATATATATATATATATATATATATAAAATGCGCATATGCGAACAAGCCTGAATGGTCCCCATTCAGTCATTTGACCATTGTTCAGTCAATGGTCGAGTGGTTAAGGTGTCCTGTACACCAGTTGCAGAGTGCTCCTGGCAGTATGGGTTCGAGTCACTTTTTGGGTGTGAGTTTTCAGTTATATATAGACTGTGTGTATGTGTGTGTGTGTGTATATATATATATATATATATATATATATATATATATATATATATATATATATATATATATATAATGTGACTTTAATCAGAAAAAAAGCAGTGGCTATTCTGGTTCGTGTTAAGCCAATCACATAAATTACAAATAAGAGTAAAATAAAGTAAATAAGATTGCTTCTGACCTCTACGGTGTGAGAGCTGCTGGTAAATTCCAAAAGAATAAAAAACTAAATATTTAATATAACAAAATGACTTTATCAACAAATAAAATAATTCCTATATTCTACTTGACGATACATAATACAAATGAAATATGAACAGGTGACAGTTACGTTAATGGCAAAGAAAGATGCAAAACGGAATACAATATACAAGAAGCTGTACGCATCTACTGTTTCCTGGGAAGGCTACAGTACATGTTACGGTTTTGAGAGCACGAAACGTATTCTGAAGACTGGCCGTTGTTGTTGTTATAGATTCAGGTACTCGGAACAAGTCCCAAGTAGTACGGGCTATGGTGAGCCCGTAAAAGACTGGCTGGTGGTGAGCTGCTTGTATAGGCGGGCCAGGCTTAGTGTAGATGGCGCTTATGTACAGGTAACTATAGCCGGCAGTCTCAAACAAGCAGTTAAGGGTTGGTCGAGTGGCGCTGGGCCCCAGACAGGTGTCCAGGTGTCTCGGGTGCTGGTGGGAAACGGCTCTGGCTAGGTTACGTATTGGCCATACCCGTTTAACTCACGATCACTTAATGGAGCGCCGCCCTGCTCCCTATTGTCCAAATTGCATTGTCCCTCTTACGGTCGTGCATATTCTTGTTGAATGTCCTGACTTCCAGGACGAGCGTGTGTCCTGTTTTCCGACCGTCCTCCGCGGTTGCTTGTCTCTTGATAGAATTCTTGGCGATTCGGATACTTTTGATATCGTTCGCCTTATGCGTTTTTGTTTTTGTAATTGGCATCCTTGATGATATTTAGTGCCCTCTGATTATCCCGCACATTTGATGGTGCTACATAACCTTCCCGGTTTGGTGCCTTCTACTGATAATTACTTACTAATTACTTACTTGAGGGTGGAGGGGGGGTGGTGTCTTTTCTATACACAGGCTTCTGACCACGTATTGTTGATTGATAAAGATTTAGCATCCAAAAGGTGGCACGGGCATGAATAGCCCGTAAGTGGTGGCCCTTTTGAGTCATTACCAGTATCAATAGATGATACTGGTGATCTGTGGGGGTGCGACTGCACCCTGCGTGACGGGAGATATGTCTTCCCCGTGACGTATTGCTGTTGTTGATGTTGATTTATACTGGAGTATGCAGATATGTTGTTGAATAGTCGGTAAAGGAATAGGCAGGATCTCCTTGCCTAAGCAGGAGATTATCGTAACAAAAAAATATATATATATACATTGTCATATATATATATATATATATATATATATATATATATATATATATATATATATATATATATATATATATATATATATATTATTAAATATGACCGAAAAAGTAAGATTAATAATTCTAACACGAATTTTCTCTATATTTCTTATGTTTCTTTTCACTGTCGATGGTAATTGAAAAATCAGTTCTCCAAAATTCATTTTTATTTCTAGTCTGACGTGACGCTAGAACACGTTTCGTAATAACTTATTACATTTTCAAAGACTTTAGGTTACACACACACAACTAACACTAAACAGTTTAAACAGCTTTCATTTTATACCTGCATTTCGGTGAGGTGATATGTTACAATAGTTTTGGATGAGGTGAAAACAGACTTTCAACACAAGCCAGAACACGAAACAATGGGTATAAGCTAAAGGGAAGAATGGAAGTAACTGCAGAGGGCCTATTGGCCCATTTTCTTGATGCTTCTATATTGGAGCAGAGTCTTGAAGTGGGTAGAATATAATTGTGCATTAATTGGCTGTTGATTGCTGGTGTTGACTTCTTAATGTGTAGTGCCTCGCAGATATCAAGCCACCTGCTATCGCTGTATCTATCGATGATTTCCGTGTTATTTTTTGTTAAGACTTCTCTGGTGATGGTCTGGTTGTGGGAAGAGATTATATGTTCCTTGATAGAGCCCGGTTGCTTATGCATCGTTAATCGCCTGAAAGAGATGTGTTGTCTTGCCTATATACTGAGTTCTTTGAGGCTTACAGTCCCCAAGTGGGCATTTGAATGCATAGACGACATTGGTCTCTTTCAAAGCGTTCTGCTTTGAACTCTCTGTTTGTAGTTTACCAATGTCTTCACCAGAGGTAATTTTCATGCTGATTTTTGTATCATCTGCAAAGGATGACACGAAGCTGTGACTTGTGTTTTGTCTATATCTGATATGAGAATAAGGAACAGCAGTGGTGCAAGGACTGTACCTTGAGGTACAGAGCTTTTAACTGCGCTCGGACTCGATTTTACTTGATTGACTGTTACTCTTTGTGTTCTGTTCGACAGGAAATTGAGTATCCAGCGTCCTACTTTACCAGTTATACCCATTGACCTCATTTTGTGTACAATCACTCCATGGTCACATTTGTCGAATGCCTTTGCAAAATCTGTGTATACGACATCTGCATTATGTTTTTCCTCTAATGCCTCAGTGATTTTGTCATAGTGGTCAAGTAGCTGTGAGAGGCATGATCTTCCTGCTCTAAATCCATGTTGGCCTGGATTGTAGAGGTCATTGGTTTCCATGAATCTAGTGACCTGACTCCTGATCACTCTCTCAAATACTTTTATTATGTGGGACGTTAGTGCAACTGGTCTATAATTCTTTGCCAATGCTTTGCTACCACCCTTGTGTAGAGGGGCAATGTCTGCTGCTTTAAGCGCATCTGGTATCTCCCCTGTGTCCAAGCTCTTCCTCCACACTATACTGAGTGCCTGTGCTACTGGCACTTTGCATTTCTTTATAAATATTGAATTCCATGAGTCTGGACCCGGGGCTGAGTGCATGGGCATATTGTCAATTTCTCTTTCAAAATCTGCCACGCTCGTGTTGATATCAGTTATATTACAGGTGTTTGAGTATCATTCATAAAGAAATTGTCCGAATCTTCCACTTTCATGCTGAGTATCGGAGTGCTAAACATGTCCTCATACTGCTTTTTTAGGATTTCACTAATTTCTTTGTCATCCTCAGTGTATGAACCTTCACTAATACGAATAGGTCCAATACTGGCAGTGGTTTTCGCTTTTGATTTAGCATATGTGAAGAAATATTTTGGGTTTTTCTTTATTTCTTGAATTGCTTTCTGTTCTAGTTGCCTTTCTTCAGTCTGAAAGGAATGCTTCAGTGTCTGTTCGATTTCTTCAATCTCCCTGTTTAAATTATTTCTTCTCTGTATGGAGAGTCGTGTCTGCTTAAGCATTTCCGTTAATTTCTTCCTCCTTTTGTAATGTCGCCTGCGCTCTCCTTCTACATTGGACCTCTTTCTCGCTTTCCTCAAAGGAACATGTTTCAGACTTAATATGCTTCGGAAGTCAGTTTTTCTATTCCTTGTGTAGGATTTTTATTTCTTAGAACATTTTCCCATTGAATGTTTGTAAGTTCCTGTTTATTTTCTCCCAGTCTATCCTCTTATTATTAAAATTGAATTTATTGAATAGCCCTTCTCGCTTGTTGTTTCTCTTGGGCCTACTACCGTTATTAATGTTAGTTTGCACTTCAATGAGCTTGTGGTCCGAGTACGTAGTGTCTGAGACAGTAATGTCTCTGATTAGCTCCTCATTGTTCATGAATATCAGGTCCAGCGTGTTTTCGTTCCTAGTTGGTTCTGTAATCTGCTGACTGAGCGAGAATTTGTCACAGAATCTCAGTAGTTCTCTGACCTGTGGTTGGTTATTTCCAGGTTGACTTCCTGCTATGATGTTATTGTTTACTATTCTCCATTTTAAACTGGGTAGATTGAAGTCTCCAAGGAAGATGATATCTGGTACTGGGTTTGCTAGGTTATCAAGGATATTCTCTATTTTGTGGATCTGTTCAGTGAATTCCTCAACTGTTGCATCTGGCGGTTTGTATATTAAAATAATAAGTAGATTCATATTTTCTACCTTGATTCCAAGTACCTCTACCACCTCATTGGACGAGTTCAGGAGCTCTGTGCATGCCAGCTCCTCTTTAATATACAGACCTACTCCTCCACTTGACCTAATTACTCTGTCACATCTATATAGATTATAATTCGGAATCCAGATTTCACTATCCATGTGGTCTTTTGTGTGGGTTTCTGTAAATGCACCAAATATTGAGTTCGATTCTATTAGGAGGCCATTTATGAACTTAACTTTATTTCTTGATTTTGGTTTCAAGCCTTGTATGTTTGCAAATATGATGATGATTTCCCACATTGCGTGTCACTTCTGGTGGGCTTTGGTAGTTCTCCCCCCACTCTACCCAGGTCCAGGGTGTGTTGTTTTGGAAGTGATTCGTCCAGTTTTGGTAGTAGGACGGGTGTTGTGTGGTGTAGTACCTGTGTGCTTGTTGATAATTTGTATTCCAGTCTTGTGGGTATCTCCCTTCCCCTCTGTAATCCTGTAGGGGTTCCATCTGACTGTTCCTCTCTCTATATTTACTACTCTGTTTCTGCCTTCCTCTAAAAAATTTCCAGTAGTGTCATATTGATCTTCCCGTCTATAACGCTGTGTACCTCTCACGTGGAATTCCGGACACTGAAGATTGTAGCATTTTTGTCCCTAATTGAAAATTTACATAATTTAGGGTGAAAGTATCTACACCCTGTTCCAAAACGGCATGTACCCCTCGCCAACACGTCCCTGCATTTTCGAGGATGCAGAAAATTGCATTTTGCTCCTAATTTTCCATATTTGCATATTTCTTTAGCGTAGAATTTGCAAATATGTTCAGGTTTTGCGATTTTCAAGGTATTTATACCTGTGTCTGTCTTGTCTACCTCTTTATTGGAGCCATCTCCGTCTTTCGTCCCAATTCCTTCATTTATGCACTCTGTCTCACTGTTGCTCTCATTGTTTATATTACCTGGCTCTGTAATATTGCTGTTATTTTGTACCACAATACCCTCTTCCTCCACACTACTGCTGCGGCTCTCTAAACTATCTGTTCCTAAGTTTTGGTCGTTATGCAATGTTGTCTTTTCCCAGTCCGCATATATCCCTGGTAGCTTTTCTGTGAATGATAATCTCTGTGACTCTGTGGCCTGTTTGCAGTCGTTTGGAAAAGTTGATCGAGAGTGAGGGTTGGCAAGATTATCCCACTGGCCGGCTCGGTCTGCAAATTTGGGATCATGAATTCCAATGGAGTCTCTTAGGTATCCTGGTAGTATTTCATTCACTAATTCACCTGTAGCACTGGTCGAGGATAAGAAAACCGGCAATGCTAACTGTGTCGCCTTGCGAATACCTATAGCCCCGAGTCTAATTGGGAGCGTTGCTTGGTCCCATTGGTCATCTTGCAGAGAGAGGTTTTGCACTTTCATGGTTATTGATTTTAGGAGCGCATCATATTCTGTTAATTTTGGACTGTCGAAGGAGGGAGCACACCTTAGGAAACAGGTAAGCCTGGGCAAAGCCAGGCACCTTGTGAGGAGGTACAAAGCATCGTGGGCATCCAAAGCCCCTAATTCTTCCCTCCATCCTCCTCAGGTCGTTCAGTTTTCTTCAAGGATTACCTCAATGGCGCTGGAGCCCAGAGGTGTCCCTAGAAGCACACTTGGTGGAAGTGCTCCTGGCAACACGGTTCGTACTGCATCTATGATTGGTTGGCTAGATGAGAAGATTTCACACCTTGATGGATTTAGAGTGAGTCCTAACTCCTCTCCCCTAGATTTTACTAGCTGTAGATCCCCTAAAAGAGATTCCTGTGTCCCTGCCAGGGTGCCATCGTCCAGGAACCAGATGAGTTAGCTGGTCAACCTGCTTGTGACCTCTTTAGCTGTCATGCAGAAAAGTTAAGGGGCAAGTGGGTCTCCTTGCTGGACACCTGCGGAAACAACTTCATGTTCCCCAAACAACAGTGTCGATTTACTACTGTACCCTGCTGAAACGAAGGGGGAGTAGACCAGGAAAGCTTGTTCGAACTGCGTCCAATACCACATCCCTTTTTACCTCGTTGAAAACATTTTTAAAGTCTAATTTAATTAATACCTTATTTTCTGGAAGGTGATTAATATAGGCTCGTGCTGCATGAGCTGCTGCTTCACAGCCATAAGGGACACCAAAATCTAGTTGATGGGGTCGAAGCATCGTTGCAGCTTCCGTGCGGATATTTCTTACAGTTGCCCTGGCAACGAGGCGCCGAAGTGTGTTACCCACGGCAATATGTCTGACTCCACCATCCTTCTTAAGAGCACACAGGGATGCTCCGAAGAAGAAGAGTTTAATTGCATCTGGGATCAGCCCAGAGAGGCAGTTGTTGACAAACTTCGTGACCTCCGACAGTAGTGTGTCTGCAACTTCGATAACTGGGTTTGCCATCTCCTGGAGGTGCTGAGGTCTTACGCCAGTGTATCCCCTTGCTGAGCCTGGCGGAAATGACATGATGGCTTTGGCTTCTTTCTCAGTGAGTCGGCAGTAGCTGTATTTGTAGGTGCGATTGTGTCATAACTGGTAAGTAACCTAATTGCCCCTACTGTGTTGCCCTCTTCATTTTTTTTGGTCACTTGTGTTCCCAGTTTAAAATTGTCATTGGAACTCTTTGGTCTGCCACGGCGGTTTTTGCGTTGAGGAGGGATGGGAATCAAGTTGTCAGCTCTGGGGAAATTATTAATTGCCCTAGTGACTGATGAGGCTAGCGACTTGCCTCCTCTTGCAGGTATGCCAAAGCAAATACCTATAAGAAGAGGCAAATGTCGAAGTTTGTTAAAACTAACAAATTTGTTCAAACCTAACAGAACATAAGTCAATACTGTAATTTATTTTCTTAATATAATAATAATATTAATACAAATATACCAGTCTGAAAAAATAATGTATATGAAAACAAAATCACTCTGCCTGTTAGGCAAATCGGGCCTTGCATACTTGGCCAAGTAATCCGGTTCTGGTTATTAGGCACGACTACATTCAATTTCTTTATTATGCACCCCATACCCATCCCATGGACAGTGGTGGAAAAGGTTACAGAGGCACATTATGGGTTCGGGAACTGAACCCCACAGTTCGTTCAGCTAAGCAAGTGACAATCTTTTGAAGCTAGTTACACAATTGTTAATGTTATATATATACATGTACATATATATATATATATATATATATATATATATATATATATATATATATATATATATATATATACAATCATTTACACAAATACAAATCAATAATCTTTTTACATCACAAGTGATTCAACAAGAGGCTCACAACAGTCACTATACAAGGCACTTTACATCTATGGTGAGTCACACAGTTACTAATCTTCCTCCACACACCCACCCAACTGGGCGGCAGCCTTACAGTCATGTGCTCCACACCCACCCAACTGGGCGGCAGCCTTACAGTCATGTGCATGCTGCACTTGGCTAAGATTCCCGGCAGTCCATCATCATGAATGAAGTACTTACACATTTCTTAACACCATTGATGGTGTTATCTCTGAATTCAAACATAACTATTATTACATTATATAAAATGTAATCTTTCTCGTTTCTGTATTTTTATCATAATATAAATAACATTTAAACTTACAGAAAAAAATATTTAAATGTTCTATTTAACTCTATTTATCTATTTATATATGTGTACGTGAAAAGCGTAATTAAAACATGCTGAACTTATAATAAAAATAGTATGCAATAAGCTAATAATGTCTCAAAAGGAAATGCAAACTTAAAACACAAAGATACACAAATAATATAATAATAATAATAATAATAATAATAATAATAATAATAATATAGAATGGCAGCATGCGGCGGCGGCGGCGGCGGGGGTCGGGGGCTGGGAGCGGCCGGCGCCTCACTCCGTCGCTGGACGTGGCACGAGCACAGTCTCGCTCCTCCCACTCTTTGTCTTATTACTCTTGGTGATCATGCCCGACGACGAGGGAGAGAAGGTGGTCGAGGTGGCGGAGGACGTGGGCCACGCCTACGGGGAATGGTTCAAGCGGTACATGCGTCTCTTCTGTCGGCGGGCCCTCGAGTGGTTCATGGTGTTCATGTTCGGCTATTACAACGTGAGCTTCGGCTGGCTGATGGCGCCTCTCTTCTTCCTGGTTCTGAGGGACAAGAGAGCCAAGGAGAAACAGGTGAAGTTTGACATCATTCGATCGATCGCCAACACTGACGAGAAGGATATACTGCAGGAGATCCAGCGGTTCTCCAACCTGCCGTCATGGGTGAGTGTGTTTTACCACGCCTACCACAGTCTCAGCACCCCTGCCGCCCCCACATGTCTTCCTCAGCACCACACCACTCACCTCTGCTGCTGCTGCTGATACACAGCATCTCCAGCACCGTGTTATCTCGCCGGTTATCGCCCACTGATACCCTGGCATCATCTTGTGCTGTCTGTCAGGCCATTTAAAGGCGAACAGTATGCTGCGTGAGCCGGGCTGGTCTACGTCACCTGCTTTATGAGGGGTGGCCAGGCCTGGGGGGTTGGGCCACTGTTGTGAGGGGTGGCCAGGCCTGGGGGGTAGTGGGTGGCCACTGTTGTGAGGGGTGGCCAGGCCTGGGGTAGTGGGTGGCCACTGTTGTGAGGGGGTGGTGTGTGGCCACTTGTGAGGGGTGGTCAGGCCGGGCGGTGGTGTGTGGCTAGGCCGGGCGGTGGTGTGTGGCCACTTGTGAGGGGTGGCCAGGCCGGGGGTGGTGTGTGGCCACTGTTGTGAGGGGTGGCCAGGCCGGTGTGTGTGTGTGGCCACTGTTGTGAGGGGTGGCCAGGCCGGGTGTGGTGTGTGGCCACTGTTGTGAGGGGTGGCCAGGCCGGGCGGTGGTGTGTGGCCACGTGTGTGGGGTGGCCAGGCGGGGGTGGTGTGTGGCCACGTTGAGGGTGGCCAGGCCGGGTGTGGTGTGTGGCCACGTGTGAGGGGTGGCCAGGCCGGGTGTGGTGTGTGGCTACTGTTGAGGGGGTGGCCAGGCAGGGCCTGGGTGGTGGTGGCCACTGTTGTGAGTGGTGGCCAGGCCGGGGTGTGGTGTGTGCACGTGTGAGGGGTGGCCAGCCGGGTGTGGTGTGTGGCTACTGTTGTGAGGGGTGGCCAGGCCGGGGGTGGGTGTGGCCACTATGGTGGGGTGGCCAGGCCGGGGGTGGAGTATGGCCACTGTTGTGAGAGGGTGTGGGCCACGTGTGTTTGTGTTTCGGGGGAGGGAGTGGGGGGTAGCCTTCCCGGGGGTGCAGCCACACCTCCCCCAACACTGACATTGAACCGCGACCTTCCCCGGGTCCCCAGTGAGGGGGTGGGCTGGTACTGGGTCCTCCACCCTGCATACACTTTACCACTACACACGCGCGTGCGCACAACCATACACGTACCACATGAACCCTCACACACACAATTATTATAATACATATATTTTTCATGTAGTAAGGGTACCACCTCTAGTGCATTGTAGGGACCCATAGCCTGGGAGAAGAAAATGGTGTGTGTGTACTCAACTAGTTTTTTTTTTTGAGATATATATAAGAGTTGTTACATTCTTGTACAGCCACTAGTACGCGTAGCGTTCGGGCAGATCCCTGGAATCCGATCCCCGCCGCGAAGAATCTTTTTTTCATCCAGTACACATTTTACTGTTGCGTTAAACAGAGGCTACAGTTAAGGAATTGCGCCCAGTAAATCCTCCCGGCCGGATACGAACCCATGACATAGCGCTCGCGGAACGCCAGGCGGTGTCTTACCACTACACCACGGAGACCACGGAGTTGTGCTGCGGGGGTTGAGCTCTGGCTCTTTGGTCCCGCCTCTCAACCGTCAATCACAGGTGTACAGATTCCTGAGCCTATGGGCTCTATCATGTCTACACTTGAAACTGTGTATGGAGTCAGCCTCCACACATCACTTCCTAATGCATTCCATTTGTCAACCACTCTGACGCTAAAAAAGTTCTTTCTAATATCTCTGTGGCTCATTTGGGCGCTCAGTTTCCACCTGTGTCCCCTAGTGCGTGTGCCCTTGTGTTAAATACCTATCTTTATCTACCCTATCAATTCCCTTGAGAATCTTGAATGTGGTGATCATGTCCCCCCTAACTCTTCTGTCTTCCAGCGAAGTGAGGTTTAATTCCCGTAGTCTCTCCTCGTAGCTCATACCACTCAGCTCGGGTACTAGTCTGGTGGCAAACCTTTGAACCTTTTCCAGTTTAGTCTTATCCTTGACTAGATATGGACTCCATGCTGGGGCTGCATACTCCAGGATTGGCCTGACATATGTGGTATACAAAGTTCTCAATGATTCTTTACACAGTTTCTGAATGCCGTTCGTATGTTTGCCAGCCTGGCTTACGCCGCTGATGTTATCCTCTTGATATGGGCTGCAGGAGACAGGTCTGGCGCGATATCAACTCCCAAGTCTTTTTCTTTCTCTGACTCCTGAAGAATTTCCTCTCTCAGATGACTTGTATTTGGCCTCCTGCTCCCTACACTATCTTAATTACATTACATTTGGTTGGGTTAAACTCTAACAACCATTTGTTCGACCATTCCTTCAGTTTGTCTAGGTCTTCTTGAAGCCTCAAATAGTCCTCTTCTGTCTTAATCCTTCTCATAATTTGGGCACCGTCGGCAAACATTGAGAGAAATGAATCTATACCCTCCGGGAGATCATTTACATATACAGTATCAGAAACAAGATAGGACCGAGTACAGAGCCCTGTGGGACTCTACTGGTGACTTCACGCCAATCGGAGGTCTTACCCCTCACTGTAACTCTCTGCTTCCTATGGCTTAGGTACTCCCTTATCCACTGGAGCACCTTACCAGCTACACCTGCCTGTCTCTCCAGCTTATGTACCAGCCTCTTATGCGGTACTGTGTCAAAGGCTTTCCGACAGTCCAAGAAAATGCAGTCCGCCCAGCCCTCTCTTTCTTGCTTAATTTTTGTCACCTGGTTGTAGAATTCTATTAAGCCAGTCAGGCAAGATTTGCCCTCCCTGAACCCATGTTGGCGATTTGTCACAAAGTCCCTTCTCCAGATGTGCTACCAGGTTTTTTCTCACGATCTTCTCCATCACCTTGCATGGTATACAAGTCATGGACACTGGCCTGTAGTTCAGTGCCTCTTGCCTGTCACCCTTTTTGTATATTGGGACCACATTCGCCGTTTTCCATATTTCTGGTAGGTCTCCCGTCTCCAGTGACCTACTATACACTATGGAGAGTGGCAAGCAAAGTGCCTCTGCACACTCTTTCAGTACCCATGGCGAGATCCCGTCTGGACCAACAGCCTTTCTAACATCCAGTTCCAGCAGGTGTCTCTTGACCTCCTCTCTCGTAATTTCGAACTCTTCCAAGGCCGCCTGGTTTCTTCCCTTTCTCCTAGCACAGTGACCTCACCTTGTTCTGTTGTGAAGACCTCTTGGAACCTCTTGTTGAGTTCTTCACACACCTCTTTGTCATTCTCTGTATACCTGTCCTCGCCTGTTCTAAGTTTCACTACCTTTTCTTTCACTGTTGTTTTCCTTCTGATGTGACTGGAGTAGCTTTGGTTCGGTCTTGGCTTTGTTTGCTATATCATTTTCATAACTTTTCTCTGCTTCTCATTCCTGGTTCACCCTGACATACTCATTCCTGGTTCTCTGGTATCTCTCTCTGCTTTCTGGTGTTCTGTTATTCCGGAAGTTCCTCCACGCCCTTTTGTTCAGTTTCTTTGCTTCCATACATGCCCTATTATACCATGGATTCTTCTTTTGCTTCTCGGATTTTTCCTTTTGGGCCGGGATGTATCTGCTTACTGCCTCCTGACACTTTTGGGTGACATAGTCCATCATATCTTGTACAGACTTAGCTCTGAGGTCTGTGTCCCAAGGTATTTCCCTTAGGAAGCATCTCATCTCTTCATAATTTCCCTTTCGGTATGCCAGCCTTTTGTTTCCTAGTTCTTTTTCGGGGGGGGGGGGATAATTCCTAGCTCAACCAGGTACTCGAAGTTCAATACACTGTGATCACTCATTCCCAAGGGTGCTTCCATCTTGACTTCCCTTCCCTTATATCCCACTCATTTAGGGTAAATATCAGATCAAGCATTGCTGGTTCATCTTCTCCTCTCATTTTTGTTGGATCCTTGATGTGCTGGCTTAGAAAGTTTCTTGTTGCCACGTCCAGCAGCTTAGCTCTCCATGTTTCTGGTCCTCCTTGCGGGTCTCTGTTCTCCCAATCTATCTTCCCATGGTTGAAGTCTCCCATGATTAGTAGTCCAGATCCATTCCTGCTAGCAACAGAAGCTGCTCTCTCTATGTTAATGGTGGCCATATTGTTTCTATCATATTCCTGTCTGGGTCTTCTGTCATTTGGTGGTGGATTATATATGACTACGACTATAATTTTTTGCCCTTCAGTTGTTATTGTTCCTATTATGTAGTCACTGAAACCTTCACATCCCTGAACAACCAACTCCTCAAAATCCCAGCCTTTTCTTACCAGCAGGGCTACACCACCACCACCTCTTCCTTCTCTCTCTTTCCTCATAACATAATAGTCCTGTGGAAACACTGCATTTGTTATGGTTTTTGTCAGCTTTGTTTCTGTGAGAGCTATTATGTCTGGGTTTTCCTCTAGTACCCATTCTCCAAGTTCATTTGCTTTATTTGTAATTCCATCTATGTTAGTGTACATTGCCTTGAGGCTCACTTTCTTCTGTCCCTTCTCAAATCTTCTCCTTGGTGAATGTTCTGCTGGTGGAGGAAGCTGTGCCATGTGTGTGAGGATTTGTGCGGTGGATACCAGGGTTGCAGAGGATACTAGGATGAGGGGTGGGGGTCAAGTGAAGGGGGAGGGACAGGGAGGGTATGGAGTGAAAGGGGCGGGAGGACAGGAAGGAAAGGGGTGTTTTCTATGCAGAGGAGGGTGGTGGGGTTGCCCTCCCTGCTGGTGTTACTGGGTAGCTGGTTGTGGGTTCCCCCCTCGCTTCTGGGGTGATGAGTTGGGAGCTGTGGTTTCCTGGTTTTCCCCTCTCGCCCTGCGCTTCTTCCTTGCTTCTGCCGCCATGGCCCTCTCCTCCCTCGTCATGTCCCTCTGGAGGAATACTTTTTTGAATCCTCCCACATGGTGCAGGTGGCTTTTCTTTGTTAGAATCGTGTCCTTTGTGTTCTCATTTGCAAACACTATCTTTAACACACGGTCTGTCTTTTTTGTACCAGCCTAACCTGAAAACCTTCTCAATGCTATGCTCAGCCCCTTCCCTGTCTAGTGCCTTCAGTATTTCATTCACTGCTGCTTTGTCCTTATCATTCCACTCTTTCCTATTAGAGCCTTCCTGCTCTTTAATACCCACAGCTACCACTGATCTTTTCCTTTCCAGCAGCTGGCTAGTGGAGCGTGCTGCTTCCTGTGAGGTGGCTGCTTTCATGGCTACCTCCATCACTGCAGACATTACTTCAGTTTTTTTTTTTAGCATTTCTGCAAATGTTGCTTTTATTGTGGCATTCTCTTCCAAAATACTATTACCACCTTCTCCCTGGGTGGTTATCTGAGACTTAGCATCGATACTGTTCTCTTTGAGGACTCTAATCTCCTTTGCTGCTGTCAGCTCTCTTTTTAGGTTGCTTATTTCATTCATTTAGGTTGCTTATTTCATTTCATTCATTTTGTGTGTGTGTGTGTGTGTGTATATATATATATATATATATATATATATATATATATATATATATATATATATATATATATATATATTATATATATAAAATATTGGTGTATACTGGCAGCAGGTTTTCTTTTATGCATGTCTCATTGAATATGACAGCATATTCCGTATTTACTATTTTCTCATTTAGGGCTTCTATCCCTCTTACTAGCGCTCTTGCAATCAGGGTTCAGCTGGAAGAGTTCACCAAAAGTCATGTTCGTTTTCAAGGTGAAGAAAAAGAATGAATAACTGAAGAATGTATTACACTTATTATAACAATTATTTTATAATTTTGTTATATACAATTTATTTATAATTTATTATAATATACTTATTACGAAAATGTATTACTTATTTTATAATAAGTATATATATATATATATATATATATATATATATATATATATATATATATATATATATATATATATGAGACTCAGACCACGCAGGAAGGATTTAAGACAAAAATTTCCTTGTGTACTTTCGTATTTATTAATACATCTTGTGCGAAAAAAGCTAGTGTAACATCTGGAGCGAAGGACCTCTGTGACACAACATCAACATGGGTTCAAGGATGGCAAGTCATGCCTCACAGGATTAATTGAAGTCTACAATCAGGCAAGGAAGAGAGGGGGTGGGCAGACCGCATATTCTTGAATTGCCAGAAAGCCTTTGACTTATTATCAAAGTACTTTTCCACACAAGAGACTAGTTCAAAAGCTGGAGACGCAGACAGGAGTGAAAGGGAAGGTACTCCATTGGATAAGGGAGTACCTAAGTAACAGAAGACAGCGAGTCACTGTGAGGTGCGGCCCTCAGATGGGCGAGGCGTCACCAGTGGAGACGCGCAGGGTTCTGTCCTTGGACCCATACTGTTTCTGATATATGTAAATCTCCCAGACGGTACAGAATCGTTCCTCTTTGTTTGCTGATGATGCAAAAATTGAGGAGGATTAAGATGGAGGAAAATAGTACGAGGCTACAAGATGACCTAGATAAACTGAATGAATGGTCCAACAAATGGCTACTAAAGTTCAACCCGAGTAAATGTAAGATAATGAAACTAAACAGTGGAAACAGAAGGCCAGACACACGATATCGAATGGGAGATGAAGTCCTTCATGAAACGGACAGAAAGATCTAGTTGATATCACACCAAACTTATCCCCTGGATCCCACATAAAAATTATCTCTGCAGCGTATGCAAGACTGGCTAACATCAGAACTGCCTTCAGGAACCTGTGCAAGGAATCATTCAGAACCTTGTATACCACATATGTAAGACCAATCCTGGAATATGCGGTCCCAGCATGGAGCTCGTACCTTGTCAAGCACAAGACGAAGCTGGAAAAAGTTCAGAGGGATGCCACTAGGCTAGTCCCAGAAATAAGACATGAGTTACGAGGAAAGGCTGCGTGAAATGCACCTCACGACACTGGAAGACAGAAGAATAAGGGGAGACATGATCACTACCTACAAAATTCTCGACTTGACAGGGTAGATAAAGATAAATTGTTTAACACGGGTGGTACGCGAACAAGGGAGACACGGGTGGAAACTGAGTACCCAAATGAGCCACAGGGACGTTAGAAAGAACTTTTTTTCAGTATCAGAGTAGTTAACTGATGGAATGCATTAGTCAGTGATGTGGTGGAGGCTGACTCCATAGTTTCAAATGTAGATATGATAGAACGCAATAGGCTCAGGAACCTGTACACCAGTTGATTGACAGTTGAGAGGCGGGACCAAAGAGCCAGAGCTCAACCACCGCAAGCACAACTAGGTAAGTACATCTATTATTATCCTTTAATTTGTTCCTCATTAAGTACCAATTTCCTAACTCATATTTACGCAAGTCTTATCGGCACCTAAACATCCAATTTATGTTCATTATTTCGTGTCTGCTGGCAACGATTCCCACGGTGTAAAAATTGACTAACTGTATAATGTAATGAATCACTTGTATCAAGTCCAGTAAACAAATGTGAAAATGTGTAACGAGACCAGATGATTGGCTCAAGTGATTATTTTGGATTACAACTGTCTGAAGTGCTTGCTCACAATATGTTCTACAAGCTACATGGTGATTTTTTAGTATCGATTATTTGGAGTTTCATACTCATTGGTTTCGTGTTCCCACAGTCACCCCATGTAGTTTTGTTTGAGAAATCGGCAGCAAGGGCGGCCGTGTAGTGAGGGAGAGGTTAGATGCGTCCTCGAGACGACACGGCTCTATTTAGGAAGCAAGCGACGTGAATGTGGTGGCGGCGAGTGTGCCCCAGTGGCAGGTTGTTGATCCCGACGTGGCGTGCTCTCTCCCACTCCTCCCTCCTGCCTTTCCTTTCCCCCCCCCCCCCAACCCTCCAGTTTACCCGACCTGACTTGACCCGACTGAATGAATGAATGAATCGATTGTACAGGTAAAGAAAGGGTGAGCGGGAAGTGGGGACAGACGGAAGAATAGTCTGGAGAGGAAACTTCGTGGTTGCAGCGACCCGACTGCATACCGTTTCCCTGGTGCCTCTCACCTGTTATCTTACCGGAACAATAATTCCTCCTCACCTCGCCACATTTCCCCTCATCACATTTCCCAGCCACTTTCACAATGCTCTGTCTTGGTTTACCGGAAGAGAAACTTTAACCTTGGGTTAGGGAACTTTGCCGAGACCAATGTTTGTTATATAATGTTTAACTTGCAGAAAGGAAAGTGGAGTAATGACGATGGTGTTGGAAAACCCAATATTATGTGCGTATGCAATGGAAGCACTATTATTACGTCTGGGAATTATTAATATTGAACCAGCTGGAAGAGTTAAGATGGTAACACTGTACATAGGCTGAAGCGATGATGCGGTAACTGAAGAAGCAACTGTTGAGGTCAGCTGTGAGATTCGTGGCCAGAAGCACGCCTCCACTTGCTTCGGAAACTTCCTCCTGGAATATACAACATTGGAAGATGAGAAAAATATAGACTTACACTATTAGAAGAGCTGTAGGCTGGTAGAGACAGGTGACAAGCAGACAGTTAAGACAAGACACAAGAAGATATGCTCTAGACATGAAGGAGTAAGATGGGTAATATAAAAGGAAGAAATAGGTAGATGAGGATCACCCATCACACTGGTTGGATAATTAATGCGACTTGTTAATCTACTCTGAAAGTGAACTTGTATAAACCTAATACAAAAAATAGTGTTTAGAAGTGTACAGCAAACACACAAGGTAGGTAGACTTAGTTTTCGCTGCTTCACTTTAAGGCATATTTTCTCGTAGGCTAAAATCACATTTGAAACAATCACATTAAAATCACAGGCTGAAGAATCGACAGGCATCCTCCCCTTCTCCACCCTACCCCCAGTTTACAAGCGAAAGCAGCAAGACACACACACCACATACTGTACACTGCCGGTTATTGTATGTGTTGTGTTCACTGTGATGCCGAGTGACGGATGTCCTCACGTGTATCCCGACAATGGTACCAGGGTAAAGTGTGGTAGCCAGTAGCACCTCAGCGTTACCTTAAAGTACATTACTTACCACCACCTACCGACGTGGTCACCGCTCCTGTGCCAGGTAAGTCCACTACGGGCTCACCATAGCCCGTGCTACTTGGAACTTGTTCCGAGTAGCTGAATCTATAACAACAACAACATACCAACGTGCCACAACACATGTGCAGTGACACACGAGAACTGTGCACAGGAAGCATCATCAATCAGACCTTCATGTAATGTCAAGATGTGAATTATGGAGTGATCATCATGGGCGCAGCTCAGCTGTCAGTGCCGGCAGTGTGCCGGTGCCACCACGTTGCCACCGGCGCCATTACCTTACTTCACCACTCTCCTCTCACCTCCCCACCTTTCCCCTCGACGCTTCTATCTGCACTTTCAACCATATCTATCCGCGTACTTCCCCCCACTCGCTAATTCCTTTACATTTCCCAATAACCTCCACCACTGTTTTTGCAGCTTATCTGAACTTCCCCTCATTACTTTCCCGTCGGCTCATCCCCTCCACCTTCCTTCATCACCACATCCTATACCGTCGTCAGCTGGTTGGATGATAGTTTCTCTTTCCTCTCAGACGAACATCTGAGAGGAAAGCTCTCTGCACTGTTTTGGTGTGTAATGTAGGCTACCTTGAGGAACTTCTTATATACTTTCTGAGAATCTCAAAGTAAATGGGCTGAGGCTTCTGTTTTTTCTTTCGTTTGTGCGTGTGTGTTCACTGGCATGATGAGTGAAATTGGCAGCAAGCAAAGTGGAAAATTGGTGTAGGAGAGGAAGCTTGGAGCAGTTTTTTTTAATCCCTCCCCCACCTCTGGGCAGGTCCATGGTGTAGTTGTTTCTTTTATGGCTTCAAGGTTTACGGAACGTTGTAATTCCCCTTTCTGCTCGTCTTTATCACATTATTTTGTCATAGGTGAGTGTGTACTTGTTGCGGGTTAAGGTGGAGACGTAATTGAATGACTTGGATAGTTAGGTGGGGGAGCCCAGCGTCGCGCGCCAGTTAGTCTCTGATGTCATCCACGACTGCCATACTCAACTCACAAAATAATTTTTTTCCCTGGCCGATCCTTTCTCACTCATCTTTCAGAGCTTTTTTCCTGAACTTGTTCACATGTAACCTGTCCAAGGGTTGGATCGCATGTTGATACTAAATGTTTGAAACAAAATGTTTAATTATGTATGTGGACAGTGGGAGTACCCCTGTAAGTTAACAGCTGTGTTGCTTAGCTAAAATTTGCTTTCGCATCTCGCGAATTATCAGGGAAATTATGTATTGAGAAGTAGCCTATTCGTGTGATGGTCACTAAGAAGTATAGCAGCCATGTGTGATAGGAGTGAGGAAAGTGAGGAACGGATGGAGGGATGTTGTGTGCGTGCAGCTGCGTGCGTGTGGGATGTGTGGGTGCGTGCGTGAGGTGTGCACCCCCTCTCCTTGGCTAGTGTCCATCAACTGACACACGCCTTAATCTTTTCACCCTAGCGTTCTCATGAGGCAAAACGAATGATTAGTAAAGTTACAAACTTGACGGACACAATAACTTGGGGACACAATATTTATTGTTGTTTTTCGGTTAATTGTGAGACATACGATAAACTTTAAAGACAGTTCCTTAATGGTATAATTTTGTTATCCATTAACAAGAGAAAGGAACATATAGACAGGTTCAAAAACGCATCAGCATGCAAACACTTAGTTGGACCAAATTATGTAACTTGAACATAGTGAAATCAAGGTCCTCATTCTGTTGAACAGGATATTCTAGCTTTCATATCTGACGGAGATACGTCTCTTAAGACATC
Organism: Procambarus virginalis; assembly: GCA_020271785.1. Lineage (NCBI taxonomy): Eukaryota > Metazoa > Arthropoda > Malacostraca > Decapoda > Cambaridae > Procambarus > Procambarus virginalis. The sequence goes on along the minus strand of WNGS01001312.1, from coordinate 24,984,308 downwards.
GTAAATACTTTTCCCTGCTCGTATACTCAGACATCTGAAATACCGAGATTGCATTAAGTATTAGAGTAAAACTGAAACGTAGATAAGTCTGCATAAGTGAAAGAGTGAAAGATTTACCTGCAGGAGTGAATCTCCACAGGTAAATACTTCAAGGTCAGGTCTAATACGTAGAAAAATAACGAGTCACTGGAGACGTGCCATTTGTGTACAGGTAGCCTACAGTAGATACAGCAATGACTATGAAGAACCACGTGCTTAACCTAACCCAAAAGCTTGCCAGGAAACTTGCAGCACTATGGCGTATCTTTCACCAAGACAGCAGGGGCTGCAGAACTTTATATGAAGCACAAGTTTGCTCCCATCTTGAGTATGCACCCGTCTCCTGGATTGCTTGCTTGAGCAGCGTGAGAGCAGTTACATACATCTGAGAACAGTTATGTACACTTATCTGAAACTATTAAATTAATTGGACATTATAAACTCATTTTTCATCATAAACCAAGCAGAAAGAGCCACATAACTATGGGTCAATCAATGCAGCAGACTTCTAGTTGTTACTACTGCTAGTCTCAGGCATAGGTTAAAATATTTGTGGGAGTTTGCACCACCTGCTGATGTTCATATGAACGAACATAGTTTTATCAAAGAAACCTTTTATACCCTAAATCATTACGTAATTGTGTATGAACAAATCTAAAAATTGAAATGCAGTTGAAGACCAGCGCATACCCATCAAGTGTGAATAACGGGAGGTGTAAGCGGTTTGCCGCCGCCCTCCCCCTCTCTAAAGCAGTCCCCCACAGGTCTATGTACTCTGACATATCCTGATATAAGTACTCGAGTACAAGTATGTATAAGTACACAACCTACCAGAGTGTATTATACATTCCTCTCAATGTTTGATTTAAACTATTTACACCTGGCACGTTTAATTCTCTTGACGCCTGGGCATTGCTGCAGCCTCAGATGTCGAAAGGCTGCCTAACCTTTTCACAGGAAAGCAAGGTAATGTTGCTGGAATAAAGAGTTTGATCTTCGAAGTAGCTATCAGCCAAGATGTGCTTACCTATCAGTGCTTGTCTATCGGCGTTTACATATCAGTGACTACGGGAAGGTGAGATCTAGCTCTTTATGCCCTATCTACTAGCCTTCTTGTACCTGATGCGTTATAATTTAACTATTGGTATTTTGACGTTCGAAATCCTTATCGATTCTAGCTTTAAAGTTGTGGATGGAGGTGGATTCCATAACTTACTCGAGTGCATTCCACTTGTTGACCATAGGATACGAGAATTTAATTTTGGATGTGTGCGCTTGTGAGCGTTATCGTAATATCCTGAGAAGTGTGGCGGACGGGCTGTAGTCACCAGGGGAGCCAGGAGGGAGTGTCAGCTCCAGATAGCTCAAGGGTGCACTTGTTACTGGGTAGCTGCTACCACTCTCTCTTTGTTTACTGTTCTCTTCCTTCCTTCCCCATGTAGCCCTCGGGTCCCCAGAACCCCCCCCCTTCCTCGTCCCCAGAACCCCCCTCCTCGTCCCCCAGAACTCCCCCTCCTCGTCCCCGAACTCTCCCCCCTCCTCGTCCCCAGAAACCCCCCCCCCTCCTCGTCCCCAGAACCCACGAGGACCCAGAACCTCCCCCCCCTTCTCGTCCGCAACAAACGAGCGGGAAACGCAGTGCAGGTATCTAGTTTATTTTAGATGCGTATGTGTGTGTGTGTACTCACCTAGTTGTACTCATCTAGTTGTGTTTGCGGGGGTTGAGCTCTGGCTCTTTGGTCCCGCCTCTCAACCGTCAATCAACAGGTGTTTGTTTGTGTAAAGAATCATTCAAAACTTTGTATACCACATATGTACAGGCCAATCCTGGAGTATGCAGCCCCAGCATGGAGTCCATATCTAGTCAAGGATAAGCCTAAACTGGAAAACTGTGTGTGTGTGTGTGTGTGTGTGTGTGTGTGTGTGTGGTGTGTGTGTGTGTGTGTGTGTGTGTGGTGTGTTTTATTCGGTCACTAAATCTATCTGACCAACTTTGTCGTGATGTTGGAAGCATTTCACCGAATCTTTTTATGTAGTTCACTGAACAAATATATTGTGATGAAACTGCGCCAGTGGTGCTGGCGTACTCAGTAGGCTGTGCTGTTAGCGGCCTGGACACGTCAGCTCAGGGAGTGAAGTTATTTATCTTGGTTGTAGTTAACAAGCTTATGATACGCAGTAGTATAGAGCGACCGTGATGGTCTCTGCAGTACTCCCGCGCACCGGAAGACCTCGCCACCTGCAGGAAATGTACACTTCTGCGCCCATCCGTTTATACCCCGTTTGCTCCCACATATAAAAGCACATTTATATTAAGATTTTATCTTCGTTTCCAGAACTATTCATGCAAACCAGTGAACCATTTTTGCATGAATCCCATAGCCTTAGTGTAGAGGGCCTAGTAAACTAGTAAAGCACACGAGATGTTCTCTGGATGTGTACAAATGTGCTCGACTGGAAGCCATTTTGTTTGATCATAATTACTATTCTGCGACCGTTCTGCGGAGTGGTATCGTGCAATGTCTTACTTAAATGTTCAGTATGTGTTACTTTATACACATACTTTTTACTTGGATATTCGAAGACGAGGTCCAAGTGTAAGCTTTTTTTATATGTATATTTTCGGCTGGCATGAGTGTACACAACCAGCAAGCCTTCATATACAGCCGAGAATGTACACAACTCCCTAGCCTTCATGTATAGCTGTCAAAGTTTACACATTCCACTAGCCTTTATGTACAGCTGTGAGTGTACACAGCCTACTAGCATTCTTATACAGCTGTGAGTGTACACAACTGCTAGCCTTCACGTAAAGGCTCTTGAAACATATAAACTATTTTTAAATTATGTAGGACTGTTGTGGTTATATAAATGTAGTTACCATGAGCTTAAAGAGATGTGTGGAGAATAGTGAGGGAAAAACCCAGCCCTCCTCAAAGCATCAACACTTGAAGCTATCGATTCCATTATGAGTAACTTTGGGCCTCACGACCACTATGCTTACACTAATGGGTCTGTTCATATATCAACAGGGCGCACTGCAGCAGCCTGTACACAGACCACCAGTATGAGACTGAATGTGTGCATGTGTGGCTTAGCCCCACACATGCAGAATTAGCTGCACTATAACTTGCAGTTAACGCACTAAAGAACAGTGGAGTAATTTTCTATGATTCAAAGTCAGCTCTTCAAGCCTTTGAAAACTCAACGTGAAACGAGATACTAAGAATGTTGAAACATCTGTTATAAAGATCATCATTAATACACAAAGAGAGAGTTTATCTCATTTGTATGGATACCGTCTCACATAGGTGTTGTCCCGCATGGTGATACTGATAAGGCAGCTAAAGCTGCATCTGATAACCCTGAACTTAAGTTCAGGCATTTAGACATTTGAGTTCTAGATATTTCAATCTCGGTTGTAAAACTGCAATAATCCAGCAAATTAGGGGTGGCAAAAGATCAGTCAGTGACACTCAAAGGTCAAAAAGCACGAGTGTAAAGAATTATGGCATGTTTAGAACAGAGAAGTATATGTATGGGCAGCATAAAACGTCCACTAGTCAGTGTGATATTGTAATTGCCAGACTTAGGCTGGGATATCGTTATCAGTGGCAGGTGGCCGAAGGTAATGAATCGTCCAATGGTGAACATTCCAATTGTAAACTATGTGAACAAGAGCTGGGACATACTCTCCAACATTACATCAGTGATTGCCAAAGGGGTCACAAATGTTGTGGCCCCTTTCGTGAGGGGCCACAGCACGTCACGAAGACACTAGGCTGTTGAAAATTTCCAGAGTTCTTCTACTGACACAATATAAATGTGTATAACATAAACAAGGAGAGGATAATGGAATGGGTTGAAAGATTGAGGAGTACATAGTAGATCAGAGTGGGTGCGGCCAAGCCTGGGACGGCTGCACGCAACTGGCACTGATTGAGACGCCCAGCAAGTGTGGGCGGGACCTGGAACCTGTCTGACGGATATAAGAATCGAGAAAACTGCAGAACCCTATTGACCCATACGTGGTAGCTTCTAGTTATATCCACCCAAACTCATTCATATATATGTCTAGCCTACGCTTGAAACAATCAAGGGTTGAGAAACATTGACATTGGAAGCCGCATATATATATATATAATATATATATATATAAATATAATATAATATAATATATATGATGCACAACTTGCCTAAACACGCAAGTGAAGTTATACAACTTTAGAACACTTTCCCACCAGGAGACTCGAACCCTAGCCAGCACAGAAGCCTTCCAGCAACTGGCATAACAGGTACGCCTTTAACCCACTGCACCATGCTCTAAAGTTGTATAACTTCACTTGCATGTTTAGGCAAGTTGTGCATCAAGCATAGACACAGAGTTCTCCCATATTAACAGGGATTTGATGAAAAACGTAAGTGACCCCTCACTACCTCTAGTTGCCCTTGGGAGGTGGTGATCTTTGGGGGGTTTAAATACCCCGAAAGTACCATCTCTTTTAGGGTCTGAGCGTGGTGCAGTGGGTTAAAGGCGTACCTGTTGTGCCAGTTGCTGGAAGGCTTCTGTGCTGGCTAGGGTTCGAGTCTCCTGGTGGGAAAGTGTTCTAAAGTTGTGTATATGTGGGTGTAATATATATATATATATATATATATATATATATATATATATATATATATATATATATATATATTATATATATATATATATATAATATATATCTTATATATATTATATATATATATTTATAATATATTATATATATCTATATATATATATATATATATATATATATATATATATAATTTTTATTTATTTATTTCGTTGAAAACGACAAAGTTTTTGATTTATGATTAAGGCACGAATCTGCTCGATATTATGTATGATTCTTCTCGGAATCATAAATCTATAAATCGTTCTTATAACTGTATTTTTAGGTATACGAGTTAGTCTCGTACAAGCAACAAATCACTGAGCACCTTCGGTCATGGTTAGGACGAGGAAAAGTAAAGTGGTTTAGTGGGCTGGCAAGTGGTGGTGGAAATGCCTGGCAGGGCAACGGGGGTGTGGCTCCATCACCACCACCACCACCCACTCTCTCCACCACCACCACCACCACACTCTCTCCACCACCACCACCACACTCACCTACGTGTGCTTGTAGGCTCCACCACCACCACAACCACCACACTCACCTACGTGTGCTTGTAGGCTCCACCACCACCACCCACTCTCCCCACCACCACAACCACACTTACCTACGTGTGCTTGTAGGCTCCACCACCACCACCCACTCTCTCCACCACCACAACCACCACACTCACCTACGTGTGCTTGTAGGCTCCACCACCACCACCCACTCTCTCCACCACCACAACCACACTCACCTACGTGTGCTTGTAGGCTCCACCACCACCACCCACTCTCTCCACCACCACCACCCACACTCACCTACGTGTGCTTGTAGGCTCCACCACCACCACCCACTCTCTCCACCACCACAACCACACTCACCTACGTGTGCTTGTAGGCTCCACCACCACCACCCACTCTCTCCACCACCACAACCACCACACTCACCTACGTGTGCTTGTAGGCTCCACCACCACCACAACCACCACACTCACCTACGTGTGCTTGTAGGCTCCACCACCACCACCCACTCTCTCCACCACCACACTCACCTACGTGTGCTTGTAGGCTCCACCACCACTATCCACTCTCTCCACCACCACCACCACACTCACCTACGTGTGCTTGTAGGCTCCACCACCACCACCCACTCTCTCCACCACCACAACCACACTCACCTACGTGTGCTTGTAGGCTCCACCACCACCACAACCACCACACTCACCTACGTGTGCTTGTAGGCTCCACCACCACCACCCACTCTCTCCACCACCACCACTCACCTACGTGTGCTTGTAGGCTCCACTACCACTACCCACTCTCTCCACCACCCACACTCACCTACGTGTGCTTGTAGGCTCCACCACCACCCACCTCACACTCAACCACCACTACCACACTCACCTACGTGTGCCTGCAGGTTCCACCACCCACCTCACACTCAACCACCACTACCTCACTCACCTACGGTGCCTGCAGGCTCCACCACCACCACCTATCTTCACCTTCTGAACAAAGTGCAGTATAAAGTAGACTGCTCTCTCGTCTTGCCATACCTATTTTTAAAATTGTGTTGAGTTAGCCCTTAACATTCTTTCTTACGCCTGTATTCTTGGCCCCCCTCGCTCTATTGTTCGTATCTTTGTTAACTTCAGGTTATCAGTATGCTTCTATGCATACTTTTGTCAATTTCTTTTAAAACATAAGAACATGCGAATTAACGACATTGCAGAAGACCAATTTGTTGGCCCCATACGTGGCAGATTCTATTTATATCCACTCAACTTCATACATGTCTAACCTACACTTGAAACAATCAAGTGATCCCGCGTCTATTATTTTACCCAGTAATCTGTTCCACAAAACAGCTCTGTATCCAAACTAGTATTTACCCAGATTTTTCGTAACTCTAGCCTTATCCAATTTATATCTATCGTTTCGTGTTCTATTTTGTGTGGATATATTTAATACCTTTTAAATATTCCCCTTGTTAGACCCTTTCATCCACTTGTACACTTCGATCATGTCACCCCCTAACTCTTCGCCTTTATGTCGTTATCATGTCCCCCTATTTCTCACCTCCCGCAGTTCCTTCAGTGTTTCCTTGTAGCTCAGAAACGAGCCCAGTTGCATATATATATGGACCTTTTCAAGCTTTTTGGCATACATCCTTCCGGAACACACATCCTTCGAACACTTCCGGAACAAGTGCTTCGCTGACGAATTTTGTTCGAATCACAATGCTGTAAATGCTTCACCCGGACGCCTGGCAGCTGGGTGGGCTGCGTTTCTGATTCGTAGTCCTGAGGTTCCGGATTCGATCCCCGGTGGAGGCGGAGACAAATTGGCAAAAATGTTTCTTTCACCTTGATGCCCCTGTTACCTAGCAGTAAACAGGTACCTGGGAGTTAGACAGTTGCGACGGGCTGCTTCCTGGGGTGGAGGCCTGGTCGAGGACCAGGGGACACTATGCCCAGAAATCATCTCAAGATAACCTCAAGATATCCCACGTACTAATAATCGCCAACAGAACTTAAACACCTAACCTAACCAGTGCCTAAATATGTACATTATGGTTATATAAACTAATATAAATTTATATTTGAGAAAAATCCTGTTGAATGAACATGTTAAAATTTATGAATGCGTCTTTGGGGTCGACTGCTGGATGGAATGGACTTGGTCTGAGGACGGATTGTGTAAACCGTTTTTCATTCATAAACACAGGGTTTGGCGGGTGCATGGAATAGACTGTGGCCTTTGTTTATGAGGACGGGCTGTCTGTCCCGCCTGAGATTCGAACCCGGAATTCTCAATTGGGAGTAGAAAATGAACGCGACTGTATTACCGTGACTCTTAATTGAGAATTGATTGTTTCAAGCGTAAGCTAGACATATATATGAATGAGTTTGGGTGGATATAAATAGAACGGATACCTGATCAACCAGGCTGTGACTCATACGTCAGGCTGCGAGCAGCCGCGTCCAACAGCCTGGTTGATCAGCCCAGCAACCAGGAGGCCTGGTCGATGACCGGGCCGCGGGGACGCTAAGCCCCGGAAGCACCTCAAGGTAACCTCAAGGTAAGCTACCACGTATGGGTCAATAGGGTTCTGCAGTTTCCTCAATTCTTATATCCGTCAGACTGGTTCCAGGTCCCGCCCAGACTTTTGTGGTACTAGAAAAGCCAATGGATCCGAGTGTTGTATTACGAGAGGGGGACAAATGGAACTGCGGGAAGTGAAGGTAAATAATGGAAGATAGTTGTCATAACTACCTTCATCCTCAATTCTTGCCCTCATCCTTCCCTCCATTTTCCTCGTCCATTACCACCGACGTCCCCCTTCCCCCCCCCATTCCTCCCCGCCACTCCCCCCACCCATTCCTTCCCCCATTTTTCCTCACATTCTTCTCCGTCACTCCCCCTCCACCGTCTGGCGCCTGGTCGACTTTGGTGTATGCTTGCCCCTCCATCGATTTCGTCTCAGGTAATCATGTTGGTTAGGTTCGTCCTCGTGATGGTCGTGGCTTCCTGTCTTCACCCTTTTGTCTGAGCATTGCTTCCTGGTCTCGCCCGGGCGTCTGGGGTGTCGGATCATCAGTAGTATTAGTATTGGTTAGTACCTAGTAATATATGCAGTGGCTGGTAGAAATTTTTATGTCAGCTTTTGTGCAGAATACACTGGTTTGTATATCATATGGTGTCCTCGACAATACTCCACTTGAGGTCATTTTACGATTTCTTGTATATTGAACAATCCGTGCATATAGTTTCACGTGGTTGGAAACAGGAAACCTGCTCCCAGCTCAAGGAGGTCCCCGTACGTCGATTTCCGAATTTCCCCAGAATACAACCCACAACTCCTGCTTGTCTCCCGGGTACCTATTTACCTTGTAATCACGGGCATCGGGTGAGTCAGGCGCTTCTGCTCTATCCCCGGGAATCGCACCCAAGACCTTTCGCTTGTGACCAGACTGTATTTGGAGGGTAGAAATAGCCTAGCCTACTGTATTGTGTTGTGTCGCTATTCTATTTTCCCCCTTGTCACACATTTATCATCATCCCAATTATGATTCTATTTTAATCCCGTTATCCCATGGCCGGTCGAGTTGTTCCTTTCACTAATTGTTATATTTTCACTTTTTTTTTTGTATATTGTGAGTTTTGAGCAATACATCCCGTTTTCTGTGATATCCATAATGAGGCGCGGTATCATAGCAAAAATACTGTGGCTCTGATTAAAATAATCAACATGCAGCGGCCAGAGGGACAGGAACTGTTGTATATATATAATGCGAGTTACATTACTGGGGAGTGCTTTGTGCCGTGCTAGCTTAAAACTGGTGATTGGTTAGTGGTGGTGGTTAGCGTCGTTGTGATTGCGGTATGGTGGTTAGGGAAGTTACTTTAGTGGAAGTGGTGGCTGTAATGGTTAGGGTGGTTTGTGATGGTGGTTGTTGTTGTAAAGGGGGGTGGTAGTGTGGAAAGAGCGGGGGTTGGTTAGGGGTGTGGGTGGTTGAGGCAGCCGAGGAGCTTACGTATGGTAGTGTATGAGAACTAACCCGGTCACCAGCCCGGGCCATATTTACCTCGTGCCGATGGGCTGCTTGGTTGACGGGGCTCTACCAGTAGAGCATTGGCAATAGACCATGTGTGGCATTCATTCATTTATATATATATATATATATATTATATATATATATATATATATATATATATATATGTCGTACCTAGTAGCCAGAACTCACTTTTTGGCCTACTATGCAATGCCCGATTTGCCTAATAAGCCAAGTTTGTCTGAATAATATATTTTCTCTAATTTTTTTCTTATGAAATGATTAAGCTACCCATTTCATTATGTATGAGGTCAATTTTTTTCATTGGAGTTAAAATTAACGTAGATATATGACCGAACCTAACCAACCCTACCTAACCTAACCTAACCTATCTTTATAGGTTAGGTACCCGAAAATGTTAGGTTAGGTTAGGTTAGGTAGGTTAGGTTGTCGAAAAAGAATTAATTCATGAAACTTGGCCTATTAGGCAAATCGGGCCTTGCATAGTAGGCTGACAAGTGCGTTCTGGCTACTAGGTACGACATATATATATATATATAGTAGGCATCCATCAGTCTCAGGAGACTGGAGTTGCGCTCTGGTAGTCGGAGTGGAGTGGCCTCTTCAGGGCGCAAAGCCAGGGTTGGTTGATACGGAGGAGAAGCTGTTACCCATGCAGCAGGTCCCTCCCTCTCCATATTCGTATATACAACTCGAAATATCGAATTAAAATATAAAAGTGTAATTTTTAAATGACATGAAAACGGGGTTTGAAAATGGCTAGGGGATGTGTGGAACAAACTGCCAAGTGGCATCATTGACGCAGAAAAGTGTAGAGTAATAATCCAACCTCCACACATGACATGGGGGTGATATGTGGGGGGGTTGTAGGTGGGAGAGGTTGGAAGAACTGAAACAGGTCATAAATAAACCATTGGTACAAATGTAATGTTTACCTGTTGCCAATTTCTAAAGTGTGTGTGTGTGTGTCACTAGCACCACATGACATAGACGTAATATAACTTACCTGGTCATACTGTAGCCTGACATACTGACTTGTACAAAACAGCGTTACGTGACCTGGACTTGAGGGAGACACGTCACTGGATCACACACATACAGAGTAATAGAGTACAAACAGGGTCGTGGATTAACTGGTAGATGCTATAGGAAAGTGGCTACGGAGCCAGACTATAAATGTCTACTGCCATTGTTTTAAAACTTTAAGAGACAATAAATGAATACATTTCCGAGGTAGTGTGTGGCAAGCGAGCGCAGTGTGCGTGCGTGCTTGTGGCAGAGATCCACCAGGATCCGAGGCGTATATTTGCTTACGCTTAACGAGGCGCCCCGGTGCCAACACCAGCTGCTAGGCGTCTCGTGTCACCACC
>WNGS01001312.1:24954707-24972689 GCA_020271785.1 Procambarus virginalis | reverse complement strand
AGACAGTTCCTTAATGGTATAATTTGTTATCCATTAACAAGAGAAAGGAACATATAGACAGGTTTAAAAACGCATCAGCATGCAAACACTTAGTTGGACCAATTATGTAACTTGAACATAGTGAAATCAAGGTCCTCATTCTGTTGAACAGGATATTCTAGCTTTCATATCTGACGGAGATACGTCTCTTAAGACATCGTAAATACTTTTCCTGCTCGTATACTCAGACTGAGAAATACCGAGATTGCATTAAGTATTAGAGTAAAACTGAAACGTAGATAAGTCTGCATAAGTGAAAGAGTGAAAGATTTACCTGCAAGAGTGAATCTCCACAGTAAATACTTCAAGGTCAGGTCTAATACGTAGAAAAATAACGAGTCACTGGAGACGTGCCATTTTTGTACAGGTAGCCTACAGTAGATACAGTAATGACTATGAAGAGCCACGTGCTTAACCTAACCCAAAAGCTTGCCAGGAAACTTGCAGCACTATGGCGTATCTTTCACCTCACAAGCAGGGGCTGCAGAACTTTATATGAAGCACAAGTTTGCTCCCATCTTGAGTATGCACCCGTCTCTGGATTGCTTGCTGAGCAGCGTGAGAGCAGTTACCATACATCTGAGAACAGTTATGTACACTTATCTGAAATATTAATTATTGGACATTATAAACTCATTTTCATCATAAACCAAGCAGAAAGAGCACATAACTATGGGTCAATCAATGCAGCAGACTTCTAGTTGTTACTACTGCTAGTCTCAGGCATAGGTTAAAATTTGTGGGAGTTTGCACCACCTGCTGATGTTCATATGAACAAACATAGTTTATCAAAGAAACCTTTACCCTAAATCATTACGTAATGTGTATGAACAAATCTAAAAATTGAAATGCAGTTGAAGACCAGCGCATACCCATCAAGTGTGAATAACGGGAGGTGTAAGCGGTTTGCCGCCGCCCCTCCCTCTCTAAAGCAGTCCCCCCCCCCCTACAGGTCTATGTACTCTGACATATCGTGGATAAAGTACTCGAGTACAAGTATGTATAAGTACACAACCTACCAGAGTGTATTATACATTCCTCTCAATGTTTGATTTAAACTATTACACCTGGCACGTTTAATTCTCTTGACGCCTGGGCATTGCTGCAGCCTCAGATGTCGAAAGGCTGCCTAACCTTTTCACAGGAAAGAAGGTAATGTTGCTGGAATAAAGAGTTTGATCTTCGAAGTAGCTATCAGCCAAGATGTGCTTACCTATCAGTGCTTGTCTATCGGCGTTTACATATCAGTGACTACGGGAAGGCGAGATCTAGCTCTTTATGCCCTATCTACTAGCCTTCTTGTACCTGATGCGGTTATAATTGAACTATTGGTATTTTGACGTTCGAAATCCTTATCGATTCTAGCATTAAAGTTGTGGATGGAGGTGGGTTCCATAACTTACTCGAGTGCATTCCACTTGTTGACCAGGATACGAGAATTTAATTTTGGATGTGTGCGCTTGTGAGCGTTATCGTAATATCCTGAGAAGTGTGGCGGACGGGCTGTAGTCACCAGGGGAGCCAGAGGGAGTGTCAGCTCCAGATAGCTCAAGGGTGCACTTGTACTGGTAGCTGCTACCACTCTCTCTTTGTTTACTGTTCTCTTCCTTCCTCCCCATGTAGCCCTCGGGTCCCTAGAACCCCCCCCCCCCTTCCTCGTCCCAGAACCCCCCCTCCTCGTCCCCAGAACCCCCCCTCCTCGTCCCCCAGAACCCCCCCTCCTCGTCCCCCAGAACCCCCCTCCTCGTCCCCCAGAACCCCCCCTTCTCGTCCCCCAGAACCCCCCTTCTCGTCCCCCAGAACTCCCCCTCCTCGTCCCCAGAACCCCCTCCTCGTCCCCCAGAACCCCCCTCCTCGTCCCCCAGAACCCCCCCCCCCTCCTCGTCCCCCAGAACCCCCCCCTCCTCGTCCCCAGAACCCCCCCCCTCCTCGTCCCAGAATCCACTCTCCCCCTCCTCGTCCCCAGAACCCACCCCCCCCCTCCTCGTCCCAGAACCCACTCCCCCTCCTCGTCCCCAGAACCCACCCCCCTCCTCATCCCCAGAACCACCCCCCTCCTCGTTCCAGACCCACTCCCCCTCCTCGTCCCCAGAACCCACGAGGACCCAGAACCTCCCCCCCCACCTTCTCGTCCGCAACAAACGAGCGGGAAACGCAGTGCAGGTATCTAGTTTATTTTAGATGCGTATGTGTGTGTGTGTACTCACCTAGTTGTACTCATCTAGTTGTGTTTGCGGGGGTTGAGCTCTGGCTCTTGGTCCCGCCTCTCAACCGTCAATCAACAGGTGTTTGTTTGTGTAAAGAATCATTCAGAACTTGTATACCACATATGTCAGGCCAATCCTGGAGTATGCAGCCCCAGCATGGAGTCCATATCTAGTTAAGGATAAGACTAAACTGGAAAACTGTGTGTGTGTGTGTGTGTGTGTGTGTGTGTGTGTGTGTGTGTGTGTGTGTGTGGTGTGTTTTATTCGGTCACTAAATCTATCTGACCAACTTTGTCGTGATGTGGAAGCATTTCACCGAATCTTTTTATGTAGTTCACTGAACAAATATATTGTGATGAAACTGCGCCAGTGGTGCTGGCGTACTCAGTAGGGCTGTGCTGTTAGCGGCCTGGACACGTCAGCTCAGGGAGTGAAGTTATTTATCTTGGTTGTAGTTAACAAGCTTATGATACGCAGTAGTATAGAGCGACCGTGATGGTCTCTGCAGTACTCCCGCGCACCGGAAGACCTCGCCACCTGCAGGAAAATGTACACTTCTGCGCCCATCCGTTTATACCCCGTTTGCTTCCAAATATAAAGCACATTTATATTAAGATTTTATCTTTCGTTTCCAGAACTATTCATGCAAACCAGTGAACTATTTTTGCATGAATCCCATAGGCCTTAGTGTAGAGGGCCTAGTAAACTAGTAAAGCACACGAGATGTTCTCTGGATGTGTACAATGTGCTCGACTGGAAGCCATTTGTTTGATCATAATTACTATTCTGCGACCGTTCTGCGGAGTGGTATCGTGCAATGTCTTACTTAAATGTTCAGTATGTGTTACTTTATACACATACTTTTTACTTGGATATTCGAAGACGAAGGTCCAAGTGTAAGCTTTTTTTATTGTATATTTCGGCTGGCATGAGTGTACACACCAGCAAGCCTACATATACAGCCGAGAATGTACACAACCAGCAAGCCTTCATGTATAGCTGCCAAAGTTTACACATTCAACTAGCCTTTATGTACAGCTGTGAGTGTACACAGCCTACTAGCATTCTTATACAGCTGTGAGTGTAGACAACTGCTAGCCTTCACGTAAAGGCTCTTGAAACATATATAAACTATTTTTAAATTATGTAGGACTGTTGTGGTTATATAAATGTAGTTACCATGAGCTTGTGTGAGAAGATGTGTGGAGAATGGGATTGGGTGGTTATAAATAGGAGCTGCCTCGTATGGGCCAATAGGCCTTCTGCAGTTGCCTTTGTTATGTTCTTAGTGAGGGAAAACCCAGCCCTCCTCAAAGCATCAACACTTGAAGCTATCGATTCCTTTATGAGTAACTTTGGGCCTCACGAGCACTATGCTTACACTAATGGGTCTGTTCATATATCAACAGGGCGCACTGCAGCAGCCTGTACACAGACCACTAGTATGAGACTGAATGTGTGCATGTGTGGCTTAGCCTGTGTGGCTTAGCTTGTGTGGCTTAGCTTGTGTGGCTTAGCCCCCACACATGCAGAATTAGCTGCACTATAACTTGCAGTTAACGCACTAAAGAACAGTGGAGTAATTTTCTATGATTCAAAGTCAGCTCTTCAAGCCTTTGAAAACTCAACGTGAAACGAGATACTAAGAATGTTGAAACATCTGTTATAAAGATCATCATTAATACACAGAGAGAGTTTATCTCATTTGTATGGATACCGTCTCACATAGGTGTTGTCCCGCATGGTGATACCGATAAGGCAGCTAAAGCTGCATCTGATAACCCTGAACATAAGTTCAGGCATTTAGACATTTGAGTTCTAGATATTTCAATCTCGGTTGTAAAACTGCAATAATCCAGCAAATTAGGGGTGGCAAAAGATCAGTCAGTGACACTCAAAGGTCAAAAAGCACGAGTGCAAAGAATTATGGCATGTTTAGAACAGAGAAGTATATGTATGGGCAGCATAAAACGTCCACTAGACAGTGTGATATTGTAATTGCCAGACTTAGGCTGGGATATCGTTATCTATGGCAGGTGGGTGAAGGTAATGAATCGTCCAATGGTGAACATTCCAATTGTAAACTATGTGAACAAAAGCTGGGACATACTCTCCAACATTACATCAGTGATTGCCAAAGGGGTCACAAATGTTGTGGCCCCTTTCGTGAGGGGCCACAGCACGTCGTGAAGACACTAGGCTGTTGAAAATTACCAGAGTTCTTCTACTGACACAATATAAATGTGTATAACATAAACAAGGAGAGGATAATGGAATGGGTTGAAAGATTGAGGAGTACATAGTAGATCAGAGTGGGTGCGGCAAGCCTGGGACGGCTGCACGCAACTGGCACTGATTGAGACGCCCAGCAAGTGTGGGCGGGGACCTGGAACCTGTCTGACGGATATAAGAATCGAGAAAACTGCAGAACCCTATTGACCCATACGTGGTAGCTTCTAGTTATATCCACCCAAACTCATTCATATATATGTCTAGCCTACGCTTGAAACAATCAAGGGTTGAGAAACATTTGACATTGGAAGCCGCATATATATATATATATATATATATATATATATATATATATATATATATATAATATATATATAATATATATATATAATATAATATATATGATGCACAACTTGCCTAAACACGCAAGTGAAGTTATACAACTTTAGAACACTTTCCCACCAGGAGACTCGAACCCTAGCCAGCACAGAAGCCTTCCAGCAACTGGCATAACAGGTACGCCTTTAACCCACTGCACCACGCTCTAAAGTTGTATAACTTCACTTGCATGTTTAGGCAAGTTGTGCATCAAGCATAGACACAGAGTTCTCCCATATTAACAGGGATTTGATGAAAAACGTAGTGACCCCTCACTATCTCTAGTTGCCCTTGGGAGGTGGTGATCTTTGGGGGGTTTAAATACCCCGAAAGTACCATCTCTTTTAGGGTCTGAGCGTGGTGCAGTGGGTTAAAGGCGTACCTGTTATGCCAGTTGCTGGAAGGCTTCTGTGCTGGCTAGGGTTCGAGTCTCCTGGTGGGAAAGTGTTCTAAAGTTGTGTATATGTGTGTGTAATATATATATATATATATATATATATAATATATATATATATATTTATATAATTTTTATTTATATAATTTTATTTATTTATTTCGTTGAAAACGACAAAGTTTTTGATTTATGATTAAGGCACGAATCTGCTCGATATTATGTATGATTCTTCTCGGAATCATAAATCTATAAATCGTTCTTATAACTGTATTTTTAGGTATACGAGTTAGTCTCGTACAAGCAACAAATCACTGAGCACCTTCGGTCATGGTTAGGACGAGGAAAAGTAAAGTGGTTTAGTGGGCTGGCAAGAGGTGGTGGAAATGCCTGGCAGGGCACGGGGGTGTGGCTCCACCATCACCACCACCACCACCCACTCTCTCCACCACCACCACCACACTCACCTACGTGTGCTTGTAGGCTCCACCACCCACTCTCTCTACCACCAAACCACCACACTCACCTACGTGTGCTTGTAGGCTCCACCACCACCACCCACTCTCTCCACCACCACAACCACCACCACACTCACCTACGTGTGCTTGTAGGCTCCACCACCACCACCCACTCTCTCCACCACCACAACCACACTCACCTACGTGTGCTTGTAGCTCCACCACCACCACCCTCTCTCTACCACCACAACCACCACACTCACCTACGTGTGCTTGTAGGCTCCACCACCACCACAACCACCACACTCACCTACGTGTGCTTGTAGGCTCCACCACCACCACCCACTCTCTCCACCACCACACTCACCTACGTGTGCTTGTAGGCTCCACCACCACTACCCACTCTCTCACCACCACACCACACTCACCTACGTGTGCTTGTAGGCTCCACCACCACCCACCTCACACTCAACCACCACTACCACACTCACCTACGTGTGCCTGCAGGTTCCACCACCCACCTCACACTCAACCACACTACCTCACTCACCTACGTGTGCCTGCAGGCTCCACCACCACCACCTATCTTCACCTTCTGAACAAAGTGCAGTATAAAGTAGACTGCTCTCTCGTCTTGCCATACCTATTTTTAAAATTGTGTTGAGTTAGCCCTTAACATTCTTTCTTACGCCTGTATTCTTGGCCCCCCTCGCTCTATTGTTCGTATCTTTGTTAACTTCAGGTTATCAGTATGCTTCTATGCATACTTTTGTCAATTTCTTTTAAAACGTAAGAACATGCGAATTAACGACATTGCAGAAGACCAATTGTTGGCCCCATACGTGGCAGATTCTATTTATATCCACTCAACTTCATACATGTCTAACCTACACTTGAAACAATCAAGTGATCCCGCGTCTATTATTTTACCCAGTAATCTGTTCCATAAAACAGCTCTGTATCCAAACTAGTATTTACCCAGATTTTTCGTAACTCTAGCCTTATCCAATTTATATCTATCGTTTCGTGTTCTATTTGTGTGATATATTTAATACCTTATAAATATTCTCCTTGTTAGACCCTTTCATCCACTTGTACACTTCGATCATGTCACCCCTAACTCTTCGCCTTATGTCGTTATCATGTCCCCCCTATTTCTCACCTCCCGCAGTTCCTTCAGTGTTTCCTTGTAGCTCAGAAACGAGCCCAGTTGCATATATATGGACCTTTTCAAGCTTTTGGCATACATCCTTCCGGAACACACATCCTTCGAACACTTCCGGAACAAGTGCTTCGCTGACGAATTTGTTCGAATCACAATGCTGTAAATGCTTCACCCGGACGCCTGCAGCTGGGTGGGCTGCGTTTCTGATTCGTAGTCCTGAGGTTCCGGATTCGATCCCCGGTGGAGGCGGAGACAAATTGGCAAAAATGTTTCTTTCACCTTGATGCCCCTGTTACCTAGCAGTAAACAGGTACCTGGGAGTTAGACAGTTGCGACGGGCTGCTTCCTGGGAGTGGAGGCCTGGTCGAGGACCAGGGACACTATGGCCAGAAATCATCTCAAGATAACCTCAAGAATCCCACGTACTAATAATCGCCAACAGAACTTAAACACCTAACGTAACCAGTGCCTAAATATGTACATTATGGTTATATAAACTAATATAAATTTATATTTGAGAAAAATCCTGTTGAATGAACATGTTAAAATTTATGAATGCGTCTTTGGGGTCGACTGCTGGATGGAATGGATTGGTCTGAGGACGGATTGTGTAAACCGTTTTCATTCATAAACACAGGGTTTGGCGGGTGCATGGAATAGACTGTGGCCTTTGTTTATGAGGACGGGCTGTCTGTCCCGCCTGAGATTCGAACCCGGAATTCTCATTTGGGAGTAGAAATGAACGCGACTGTATTACCGTGACTCTTAATTGAGAATTGATTGTTTCAAGCGTAAGCTAGACATACATAGAATGAGTTAGGGTGGATATAAATAGAACGGATACCTGATCAACCAGGCTGTGACTCATACGTCAGGCTGCGAGCAGCCGCGTCCAACAGCCTGGTGATCAGCCAGGCTGTGACTCATACGTCAGGCTGCGAGCAGCCGCGTCCAACANGGGATCCGCCATTTCTGTCTAGTTTTCAGAGCGCGGCAGACGCCTCCGCCCGCCCCACCCTCGCATTACTTCAGCAATATTTATTATTTTCCCCTTGCGAAGAGAAGGCAAAGCGAGACGGGAATAGGGGAGAAAAGAGCCCCAGTGATATGATACAACTCCATTCAAAACATTTATACATCTTCAGCACCATTTTCTTTCAATTACTTTCTTTATTATGCACCCCATACCCATCCCGTGGGCGGTGGTGTAAGGGTTACAGAGGCACATACTGAACACTCTAGTCGTTTAGCTACGCAAATAACAATCTTTCGACGCTAGTTACAAAATTATTAATGTTATATATACATGTACACATACTCATACATACACGTACATATATATACCTATACATATATACATAAACATACATATTTAATCACCCACACAAACACACACATCTAGCAACTTGCACAAACACACACACAATATGCAGCTGGTCCCCAATTAGCAAAGTCAATGCCCCGACAGAAATATAATAAGACAAGCAACTCATCACACCAAACGAGCCAATTGATGATAAAGTCAACTCTTTCAAACCTGCCGTTTGTACCAACCGCAAAACAAAAAACAAAAATAAACCGAAAAGTCAACAGCTCCAACGATACAAGATCCGACGGGAATTGGGTAGCAAACTAAACTTAATTTAGGAGTATGGAATGACAAAAAGAAAAGGAGCACCACTCCTGTGCCAGGTAAGTCCACTACGGGCTCACCATAGCCCGTGCTACTTGGAACTTGTTCCCAGTAGCTGAATCTATAACAACAACAACAGAAGTAAAGCTTCCACACACAAATGCAACGCGAGGAACACTAAACAGCCTTAACTTAACTTAACCTAACCTAACCATACCATACGACACTGTTAAGACGTGGGGGGGGGGGGAGGGGATGAGCCTGGTTGTGATAGCTATGTTACGCTGAGGGCTACAAAGACTGCCTCACAGACCTGGGGCCAGATTCACGAAGCATTTACGCAAGTACTTACGAACGTGTACGTTCTTTCCTCAATCTTTGAGGTCTTTGGTTACATTTATTAAACAGTATACAAACATGAAACCTTCCCAATCAACTGTTGTTATTGTTATAAACACCCTCCTGGTGCTTCGGAGCTCATTAACTGTTTAATAATTGTAAACAAAGTCGCCAAAGATTGAGAAAAGATGTACAGGTTTGTAAGTGCTTGCGTAACTACTTCGTGAATCTGGCCCCAGGTCTCTCTCTCACACACACACACCAGTCTGCGGGAGTAGGGGGGGGGGAAGAACAGGAACTCGTCCACAGGTATAATCCTCCATTATAAACATCACTCCACCTCAACATATCTTACCATATAAATCTTAACTAATTAAACACATTAAATTCTCGATTAATCGCGAGGCGCGGCCAAAGGAGTTACCTGACAAAGCCCAAGATATAAATATAAGGATTAGAGGACATATTTCTTGCTGCGTCAAGTATGCAACACGCGTAATGAGTTATAGCCTTATAGGCACGCGTATTATATATATATATATATGTCGTACCTAGTAGCCAGAACGCACTTCTCGGCCTACTATGCAAGGTCCGATTTGCCTAATGAGCTGAATGATTTACAATATTTTCAATTAATTTTTTCCAATTAGTTTATTGGAATTATTATTATTATATTATATTAGGAACATAATTTATTGACTTAGTTGTGATAGGTTAGGTTAGGTAGGGTTGGTTAATATCAATTCCCTTCAGAATCTTGAATGTGGTGATCATGTCCCCCCTAACTCTTCTGTCTACCAGCGAAGTGAGGTTT
This sequence comes from Procambarus virginalis, assembly GCA_020271785.1. Taxonomy (NCBI): domain Eukaryota; kingdom Metazoa; phylum Arthropoda; class Malacostraca; order Decapoda; family Cambaridae; genus Procambarus; species Procambarus virginalis. The sequence goes on along the minus strand of WNGS01001312.1, from coordinate 24,963,033 downwards.
AATTCCCGTAGTCTCTCCTCGGAGCTTATACCTCTCAGCTCGGGTACTAGTCTGGTGGCAAACCTTTGAACCTTTTCCAGTTTAGTCTTATCCTTGACTAGATATGGACTCCATGCTGGGGCTGTATACTCCAGGATTGGCCTGACATATGTGGTATACAAAGTTCTGAATGATTCTTTACACAAGTTTCTGAATGCCGTTCGTATGTTGGCCAGCCTGGCATATGCCGCTGATGTTATCCTCTTGATATGGGCTGCAGGAGACAGGTCTGGTGTGATATTAACCCCCAAGTTTTTTTCTTTCTCTGACTCCTGAAGAATTTCCTCTCCCAGATGATACCTTGTATCTGGCCTCCTGCTCCCTACACCTATCTTTATTACATTACATTTGGTTGGGTTAAACTCTAACAACCATTTGTTCGAACATTCCTTCAGTTTGTCTAGGTCTTCTTGAAGCCTCAAACAGTCCTCTTCTGTCTTAATCCTTCTCATAATTTTGGCATCGTCCGCAAACATTGAGAGAAATGAATCTATACCCTCCGAGAGATCATTTACATATATCAGAAACAAGATAGGACCGAGTACAGAGCCCTGTGGGACTCCACTGGTGACTTCACGCCAATCGGAGGTCTCACCCCTCACCGTAACTCTCTGCTTCCTATTGCTGAGGTATTCCCTTATCCACTGGAGCACCTTACCAGCTACACCTGCCTGTCTCTCCACCTTATGTACCAGCCTCTTATGCGGTACTGTGTCAAAGGCTTTCCGACAATCCAAGAAAATGCAGTCCGCCCTGCCCTCTCTTTCTTGCTTAATCTTTGTCACCTGGTCGTAGAATTCTATTAAGTCAGTCAGGCAAGATTTACTCTCCCTGAACCCATGTTGGCGATTTGTCACGAAGTGCCTTCTCTCCAGATGTGCTACCAGGTTTTTTCTCACGATCTTCTCCATCACCTTGCATGGTATACAAGTCAAGGACACTGGCCTGTAGTTCAGTGCCTCTTGCCTGTCGCCCTTTTTGTATATTGGGACCACATTCACCATCTTCCATATTTCTGGTAGGTCTCCTGTCTCCAGTGACTTACTATACACTATGGAGAGTGGCAAGCAAAGTGCCTCTGCACACTCTTTCAGTACCCATGGCGAGATCCCGTCTGGACCAACAGCCTTTCTAACATCCAGATCCAGCAGGTGTCTCTTGACCTCCTCTCTCGTAATTTCGAACTCTTCCAAGGCCGCCTGGTTTACTTCCCTTTCTCCTAGCACAGTGACCTCACCTTGTTCTGTTGTGAAGACCTCCTGGAACCTCTTGTTGAGTTCATCACACACCTCTTTGTCATTCTCTGTATACCTGTCCTCGCCTGTTTTAAGTTTCACTACCTGTTCTTTCACTGTTGTTTTCCTTCTGATGTGACTGTGGAGTAACTTTGGCTCGGTCTTGGCTTTGTTTACTATATCATTTTCATAACTTTTCTCTGCTTCTCTTCTCACCCTGACATACTCATTCCTGGTTCTCTGGTATCTCTCTCTCTGCTTTCTGGTGTTCTGTTATTCCTAAAGTTCCTCCACGCTTTTTTGTTCAGTTTCTTTGCTTTCATACATGCCCTATTATACCATGGATTCTTCTTTTGCTTCTCGGATTTTTCCTTTTGGGTCGGGATGTATCTGCTTACTGCCTCCTGAAACTTTTGGGTGACATAGTCCATCATATCTTGTACAGACTTAGCTCTGAGGTCTGTGTCCCATGGTATTTCCCTTAGGAAGCTTCTCATCTCCTCATAATTTCCCTTTCGGTATGCCAGCCTTTTGTTTTCTAGTTCTTTTTCAGGGGGGGGGGATAATTCCTAGCTCTGCCAGGTACTCAAAGTTCAATACACTGCGATCACTCATTCCCAAGGGTGCTTCCATCTTAACTTCCCTTATATCCCACTTATTTAGGGTAAATAACAAATCAAGCATTGCTGGTTCATCTTCTCCTCTCATTTTGTTGGATCCTTGATGTGCTGGCTTAGAAAGTTTCTTGTTGCCACGTCCAGCAGCTTAGCTCTCCATGTTTCTGGTCCTCCTTGCGGGTCTCTGTTCTCCCATCTATCTTCCCATGGTTGAAGTCTCCCATGATTAGTAGTCCAGATCCATTCCTGCTAGCAACAGAAGCTGCTCTCTCTATGTTAATGGTGGCCATATTGTTTCTATCATATTCCTGTCTGGGTCTTCTGTCATTTGGTGGTGGATTATATATGACTACGACTATAATTTTTTGCCCTTCAGTTGTTATTGTTCCTATTATGTAGTCACTGAAACCTTCACATCCCTGAACAACCAACTCCTCAAAATCCCAGCCTTTTCTTACCAGCAGGGCTACACCACCACCACCTCTTCCTTCTCTCTCTTTCCTCATAACATAATAGTCCTGTGGAAACACTGCATTTGTTATGGTTTTTGTCAGCTTTGTTTCTGTGAGAGCTATTATGTCTGGGTTTTCCTCTAGTACCCATTCTCCAAGTTCATTTGCTTTATTTGTAATTCCATCTATGTTAGTGTACATTGCCTTGAGGCTCACTTTCTTCTGTCCCTTCTCAAATCTTCTCCTTGGTGAATGTTCTGCTGGTGGAGGAAGCTGTGCCATGTGTGTGAGGATTTGTGCGGTGGATACCAGGGTTGCAGAGGATACTAGGATGAGGGGTGGGGGTCAAGTGAAGGGGGAGGGACAGGGAGGGTATGGAGTGAAAGGGGCGGGAGGACAGGAAGGAAAGGGGTGTTTTCTATGCAGAGGAGGTGGTGGGGTTGCCCTCCTGCTGGTGTTACTGGGTAGCTGGTTGTGGGTTCCCCCCTCGCTTCTGGGGGTGATGAGTTGGAAGCTGTGGTTTCCTGGTTTTCCCCTCTCGCCCTGCGCTTCTTCCTTGCTTCTGCCGCCATGGCCCTCTCCTCCCTCGTCATGTCCCTCTGGAGGAATACTTTTTTGAATCCTCCCACATGGTGCAGGTGGCTTTTCTTTGTTAGAATCGTGTCCTTTGTGTTCTCATTTGCAAACACTATCTTTAACACACGGTCTGTCTTTTTTGTACCAGCCTAACCTGAAAACCTTCTCAATGCTATGCTCAGCCCCTTCCCTGTCTAGTGCCTTCAGTATTTCATTCACTGCTGCTTTGTCCTTATCATTCCACTCTTTCCTATTAGAGCCTTCCTGCTCTTTAATACCCACAGCTACCACTGATCTTTTCCTTTCCAGCAGCTGGCTAGTGGAGCGTGCTGCTTCCTGTGAGGTGGCTGCTTTCATGGCTACCTCCATCACTGCAGACATTACTTCAGAGTTTTTTTTTTTAGCATTTCTGCAAATGTTGCTTTTATTGTGGCATTCTCTTCCAAAATACTATTACCACCTTCTCCCTGGGTGGTTATCTGAGACTTAGCATCGATACTGTTCTCTTTGAGGACTCTAATCTCCTTTGCTGCTGTCAGCTCTCTTTTTAGGTTGCTTATTTCATTCATTTAGGTTGCTTATTTCATTTCATTTCATTCATTTTGTGTGTGTGTGTATATATATATATATATATATATAATATATATATATATATATATATATATATATATATATATATATATATATATATAAAATATTGGTGTATACTGGCAGCAGGTTTTCTTTTATGCATGTCTCATTGAATATGACAGCATATTCCGTATTTACTATTTTCTCATTTAGGGCTTCTATCCCTCTTACTAGCGCTCTTGCAATCAGGGTTCAGCTGGAAGAGTTCACCAAAAGTCATGTTCGTTTTCAAGGTGAAGAAAAAGAATGAATAACTGAAGAATGTATTACACTTATTATAACAATTATTTTATAATTTTGTTATATACAATTTATTTATAATTTATTATAATATACTTATTACGAAAATGTATTACTTATTTTATAATAAGTATATATATATATATATATATTATATATATATATATATATATATATATATATATATATATATATATATATATATATATATATATATATATATATATATATATGAGACAGACCACGCAGGAAGGATTTAAGACAAAAATTTCCTTGTATACTTTCGTATTTATTAATACATCTTGTGCGAAAAAAAGCTAGTGTAACATCTGGAGCGAAGGACCTCTGTGACACAACATCAACATGGGTTCAAGGATGGCAAGTCATGCCTCACAGGATTAATTGAAGTCTACAATCAGGCAAGGAAGAGAGGGGGTGGGCAGACCGCATATTCTTGGATTGCCAGAAAGCCTTTGACTTAGTATCAAAGTACTTTTCCACACAAGAGACTAGTTCAAAAGCTGGAGACGCAGACAGGAGTGAAAGGGAAGGTACTCCATTGGATAAGGGAGTACCTAAGTAACAGAAGACAGCGAGTCACTGTGAGGTGCGGCCCTCAGATGGGCGAGGCGTCACCAGTGGAGACGCGCAGGGTTCTGTCCTTGGACCCATACTGTTTCTGATATATGTAAATCTCCCAGACGGTACAGAATCGTTCCTCTTTGTTTGCTGATGATGCAAAAATTGAGGAGGATTAAGATGGAGGAAAATAGTACGAGGCTACAAGATGACCTAGATAAACTGAATGAATGGTCCAACAAATGGCTACTAAAGTTCAACCCGAGTAAATGTAAGATAATGAAACTAAACAGTGGAAACAGAAGGCCAGACACACGATATCGAATGGGAGATGAAGTCCTTCATGAAACGGACAGAAAGATCTAGTTGATATCACACCAAACTTATCCCCTGGATCCCACATAAAAATTATCTCTGCAGCGTATGCAAGACTGGCTAACATCAGAACTGCCTTCAGGAACCTGTGCAAGGAATCATTCAGAACCTTGTATACCACATATGTAAGACCAATCCTGGAATATGCGGTCCCAGCATGGAGCTCGTACCTTGTCAAGCACAAGACGAAGCTGGAAAAAGTTCAGAGGGATGCCACTAGGCTAGTCCCAGAAATAAGACATGAGTTACGAGGAAAGGCTGCGTGAAATGCACCTCACGACACTGGAAGACAGAAGAATAAGGGGAGACATGATCACTACCTACAAAATTCTCGACTTGACAGGGTAGATAAAGATAAATTGTTTAACACGGGTGGTACGCGAACAAGGGAGACACGGGTGGAAACTGAGTACCCAAATGAGCCACAGGGACGTTAGAAAGAACTTTTTTCAGTATCAGAGTAGTTAACTGATGGAATGCATTAGTCAGTGATGTGGTGGAGGCTGACTCCATAGTTTCAAATGTAGATATGATAGAACGCAATAGGCTCAGGAACCTGTACACCAGTTGATTGACAGTTGAGAGGCGGGACCAAAGAGCCAGAGCTCAACCACCGCAAGCACAACTAGGTAAGTACATCTATTATTATCCTTTAATTTGTTCCTCATTAAGTACCAATTTCCTAACTCATATTTACGCAAGTCTTATCGGCACCTAAACATCCAATTTATGTTCATTATTTCGTGTCTGCTGGCAACGATTCCCACGGTGTAAAAATTGACTAACTGTATAATGTAATGAATCACTTGTATCAAGTCCAGTAAACAAATGTGAAAATGTGTAACGAGACCAGATGATTGGCTCAAGTGATTATTTTGGATTACAACTGTCTGAAGTGCTTGCTCACAATATGTTCTACAAGCTACATGGTGATTTTTTAGTATCGATTATTTGGAGTTTCATACTCATTGGTTTCGTGTTCCCACAGTCACCCCATGTAGTTTTGTTTGAGAAATCGGCAGCAAGGGCGGCCGTGTAGTGAGGGAGAGGTTAGATGCGTCCTCGAGACGACACGGCTCTATTTAGGAAGCAAGCGACGTGAATGTGGTGGCGGCGAGTGTGCCCCAGTGGCAGGTTGTTGATCCCGACGTGGCGTGCTCTCTCCCACTCCTCCCTCCTGTCTTTCCCCCTCCCCCCCCCCCCCCAACCCTCCAGTTTACCCGACCTGACTTGACCCGACTGAATGAATGAATGAATCGATTGTACAGGTAAAGAAAGGGTGAGCGGGAAGTGGGGTCAGACGGAAGAATAGTCTGGAGAGGAAACTTCGTGGTTGCAGCGACCCGACTGCATACCGTTTCCCTGGTGCCTCTCACCTGTTATCTTACCGGAACAATAATTCCTCCTCACCTCGCCACATTTCCCCTCATCACATTTCCCAGCCACTTTCACAATGCTCTGTCTTGGTTTACCGGAAGAGAAACTTTAACCTTGGGTTAGGGAACTTTGCCGAGACCAATGTTTGTTATATAATGTTTAACTTGCAGAAAGGAAAGTGGAGTAATGACGATGGTGTTGGAAAACCCAATATTATGTGCGTATGCAATGGAAGCACTATTATTACGTCTGGGAATTATTAATATTGAACCAGCTGGAAGAGTTAAGATGGTAACACTGTACATAGGCTGAAGCGATGATGCGGTAACTGAAGAAGCAACTGTTGAGGTCAGCTGTGAGATTCGTGGCCAGAAGCACGCCTCCACTTGCTTCGGAAACTTCCTCCTGGAATATACAACATTGGAAGATGAGAAAAATATAGACTTACACTATTAGAAGAGCTGTAGGCTGGTAGAGACAGGTGACAAGCAGACAGTTAAGACAAGACACAAGAAGATATGCTCTAGACATGAAGGAGTAAGATGGGTAATATAAAAGGAAGAAATAGGTAGATGAGGATCACCCATCACACTGGTTGGATAATTAATGCGACTTGTTAATCTACTCTGAAAGTGAACTTGTATAAACCTAATACAAAAAATAGTGTTTAGAAGTGTACAGCAAACACACAAGGTAGGTAGACTTAGTTTTCGCTGCTTCACTTTAAGGCATATTTTCTCGTAGGCTAAAATCACATTTGAAACAATCACATTAAAATCACAGGCTGAAGAATCGACAGGCATCCTCCCCTTCTCCACCCTACCCCCAGTTTACAAGCGAAAGCAGCAAGACACACACACCACATACTGTACACTGCCGGTTATTGTATGTGTTGTGTTTACTGTGATGCCGAGTGACGGATGTCCTCACGTGTATCCCGACAATGGTACCAGGGTAAAGTGTGGTAGCCAGTAGCACCTCAGCGTTACCTTAAAGTACATTACTTACCACCACCTACCGACGTGGTCACCGCTCCTGTGCCAGGTAAGTCCACTACGGGCTCACCATAGCCCGTGCTACTTGGAACTTGTTCCGAGTAGCTGAATCTATAACAACAACAACATACCAACGTGCCACAACACATGTGCAGTGACACACGAGAACTGTGCACAGGAAGCATCATCAATCAGACCTTCATGTAATGTCAAGATGTGAATTATGGAGTGATCATCATGGGCGCAGCTCAGCTGTCAGTGCCGGCAGTGTGCCGGTGCCACCACGTTGCCACCGGCGCCATTACCTTACTTCACCACTCTCCTCTCACCTCCCCACCTTTCCCCTCGACGCTTCTATCTGCACTTTCAACCATATCTATCCGCGTACTTCCCCCCACTCGCTAATTCCTTTACATTTCCCAATAACCTCCACCACTGTTTTTGCAGCTTATCTGAACTTCCCCTCATTACTTTCCCGTCGGCTCATCCCCTCCACCTTCCTTCATCACCACATCCTATACCGTCGTCAGCTGGTTGGATGATAGTTTCTCTTTCCTCTCAGACGAACATCTGAGAGGAAAGCTCTCTGCACTGTTTTGGTGTGTAATGTAGGCTACCTTGAGGAACCTTATATACTTTCTGAGAATCTCAAAGTAAATGGGCTGAGGCTTCTGTTTTTTCTTTCGTTTGTGCGTGTGTGTTCACTGGCATGATGAGTGACATTGCCAGCAAGCAAAGTGGAAAATTGGTGTAGGAGAGGAAGCTTGGAGCAGTTTTTTTTAATCCCTCCCCCACCTCTGGGCAGGTCCATGGTGTAGTTGTTTCTTTTATGGCTTCAAGGTTTACGGAACGTTGTAATTCCCCTTTCTGCTCGTCTTTATCACATTATTTTGTCATAGGTGAGTGTGTACTTGTTGCGGGTTAAGGTGGAGACGTAATTGAATGACTTGGATAGTTAGGTGGGGGAGCCCAGCGTCGCGCGCCAGTTAGTCTCTGATGTCATCCACGACTGCCATACTCAACTCACAAAATAATTTTTTCCCTGGCCGATCCTTTCTCACTCATCTTTCAGAGCTTTTTTCCTGAACTTTGTTCACATGTACCTGTCCAAGGGTTGGATCGCATGTTGATACTAATGTTTGAAACAAAATGTTTAATTATGTATTGGACAGTGGGAGTACCCCTGTAAGTTAACAGCTGTGTTGCTTAGC
>WNGS01001312.1:24903482-24928176 GCA_020271785.1 Procambarus virginalis | reverse complement strand
TAGCTCCGGGGAGCCGACGGGGCTCCCCCAGGAAAACCAGCGTTGAATGTAATGAAACGCCATTTTCTGGGTGAGTCCCGGAGGCTCCCCGGCAAACCCTCCCTCCCTCCCCGGCGGCGTTTTTTTCGCGTGTCTTGACATCCAGCCTCAGAAACTGATGGGGGATAGCCGGCGTGGGAGGTCTGGGGCTCCCCTTCCCCCTCCCGGGGAGGGGGGAGCTGCGCAGACAGCGGCGCGGTGACGTGTGATGTCATACTAGTTTGCTTGTTTTTCTGTTGGCGAGTTCTATCCACTAGTTTGGCTTTTGGTAGCAATTTTAACCAGAATAGGGGTTTGTTTTGGGGCGCTTACCTTTCTGGGTGCCTGTCCCGGTCGATGGCAGACATAGAATGCTTCCAATCACACGGGGGCTTCTATAGGCCATTGTCCCCTTGCCTCTCTGAGGGGGCCCGGTTCTGGCCGTGGTCCCCGGTAGGCCTAAGAACTCCATACGCATGACTGATGCCAAAGTCTGACATTAGCATATCAGCCTGGGATAGCTCCGGGGAGCCTCCGGGACTCACCCAGAAAATGGCGTTTCATTACATTCAACGCTGGGTTTTTTTAATTAGATTGACATCTTTTTGCTATACATGAGGTTGTTACACTTGTGATTTAAGATGCTAACAATGCACACAAAGAACATTAGTTTCATCATTTATATTATATATTAAGTACAAATTATTTGAGTGGATGATTTACAAGAAATCAAAGAATTTTCATTAAGTAGATGATACCTTATTTAAATATGAATATAATTTTGTTTAGATGTGCTAGAATTCCAAGTATAAATTCTTCAAAACTATAATGAGTCACTTTAATATAAAGAACTTGCTTGTCACAAGCTTAGGGAAAATAATGTGGTTCACTAATAGACTATAGTGATATACAATTTTTTAGTTCTGAAGTGAAATAGGCTAGATTCACTCAGTGGTTTCTATTGTTTATGCCAAAAAAAAAAAAATGTTGATTCTTTAATTTTAAAACTTATATCACAAAGCCTGTGCATAAATAAAGAAAATACAGTACTGTAATTATGTCATTGAATCATTGAATCTTGGAATATTTACAAAAAAAAAAAATTAGCTCATAAATTATATATTGCTATAACTATATCTTCTGTAGCTCTGGATGGAAGTTATCTTTCAAAAAAATATAACATCTTTACTGTACAGTATATACTGTATTTCTATTGAATTGGCAAATACCGAGGAAGGAATTATATAGAATATATTCTAGGCATGAAATCTTTTGTCTAGATTGGGTTTTTAGTGCATTGCGTAACACAGATGGGTATCCATCACAGGTGCTTGGCCAAGTCAGGCTTAGCCTGCACTCAAATGAGTTATCCATCAGGTTTAGCAGCAAGTGTATACAATACTTTATGACAATTGTGAAGCAGTGTGAATGGTTTAATTTATTCATGTAAACTGAATGACTATAATTAGCTTTGCCGTTGTGTTTGAGCCATTTGCATGTAACGTTGTCATTTTGATTTTTGAGGGTGAGCTGTTTAGCTTGATAACCTCTGATGATGCCATATTAAAATGTGTGTTCCTTGTGTAATTGTCAATTCATGGATGTAAGTTCTGTATACGAATGTGTGGTGTATATCATTTATTTGTTTTTTTTTCAGTATTTTCCCCCTTTTGTTTTTAAAGATTAATACATCTTACTTTGCTTCTTTTTAATTATTTTATCTAAAATGTTTTATATCCCTACTTCACCTAATATTTGACAGTTCTTGACCGATGTAATTCGGAGCCAAGAATTAGAATTTGAGGTTTTCGATGTAGATGATGGACCAGCCAAGGACGATTTTCTAGGGAGGTGAGAAAGTTTGATTCATAATTCATAGTAAGATATATCAGTGTTTTCCCCGCCATAACCATATTACTTTTTCTCAAAATGCTGACAAAAATTATTAATTAATTTTTATCAGCTACAGGTATTTATTATTTACATAATTTATTGCTAATTACCTTAACCCTTAAAGGCTAAGTGTAATCAAAGTAAGTGTATACATATTCATACATACATATACATTCATACATATACATACAGACAAACATACATCATGCAGACGATGAGTCACAATAACGTGGCTGAAGAAATGATGACCAAACCACAACTCGGAAGATGGAGAAGCGACAGTCGTCGCTGCTCCATCTTGCGAGTTGTGATTTGGTCATCGTATATACTGCATATGAATAAAGTAATGAATAATGAAAAAAATCTACTTTTGTGCTGGCTTGGTGCAGTGTGGGATTCAGTATGAGGGGCAGACTTAAGTCAGTCAGTCCTGCTGAATTCACACTTCACCAGACATACATAAAGGTAAATATTGTTTTGTTTACTTTTGCAAACACATACATCAATTTATTAGATTTTTTCAGCGTACTGTATTCTAGAAGTATTATTTCTTTGCAATACCAATACAGTATTAAATTAACACATGCACATGTCAGTAATTTCAAAGCATTATATGACAGAGTGCTGGGAAAACGGGACACCACGAGCGTAGCTCTCATCCTGTAACTACACTTGAGTAATTACACTAAGTAATTACATCCTGTGTCCTTTAAGGTCAGCCTTATGGTTTCAAGAATTGTCCATAAGTATATGCACATTATTAGCATCACCCAGCAGACAGTGTGTGTGTATAATTAATCACACACACACACATACACACACACACACACACACTCACACACTCACACACATTGATAGGGTGGACAGAGACAAGCTATTTAGCATTGATGGAACACGAACAAGGGGCATAGGTGGAAACTGAGTACCCAAATGAGCCACACACATTAGAAAGAATTTTTCATAGTGTCAGGGTAGTTACCAAATGGAATGCATTAGGCAGTAATATTGTGAAGGCTGACTCCATGCACAGTTTCAAATGTAGATATGATAGAGCCCAGGAATCTGTGCACCAGTTGAGAGACGGTTGAGAGACGGGAACAAAGAGCCAGAGCTTAACCCCTGCAAGCACAACTAGGCGAGTACACACCACATGCACATTATTAGCATCACGCAGCATTGTGTAATTACCACTTAGGTAATTACACAAGGTTGGGTGGTGCTAATAATGTGCATGTACCTGTGGACTATTCTTGAAACCATAAGGCTCATTTTAAGGGACATATAATGATTGACTTTAAGGGTCGAAAGATAATTATCATATACAGATATTGTACATGTTTATCATACTACTGTATTTATATGAACAAGGGCTTATATTTTACTAATTCAACCATACTTGACTTCCCATTCTATCATTTCCTCATACAATATACACATTAAACAGAAATTTACCTTGTATCTAATTTTTTTTCTTCATGTGCATTAAATCTTTTATTTTATTCCTTTGAACATTATTTGCTCTGACATATCTTCCATCATGCAAGTATGTATGCAGTGTGCATGACATAAATACATAGAATGCATGTTTATATAACTATTGTAAGGTTAATGCACTTTTCTCCATGATTTGCTTGCAGTTAAATATGGCAGTATTAACTTGGGCTCTTCAGTGGCTTTCTGCTATGCTTGTAATGTACCTATTTTAGCTTCTGTATATATATATTTGTGTAAAATTATAGTTTTAAGGTTTTTTATTTCAGGTAATACAAGGTCCAGTTTGAGCACCCTGCACACGGGCAGTTTTGTGAACCTTATTGGTGTAGTTGCAACACAAAGTCGGCACCAAAATTCAGTAGTTTCAGTGTGCAAAAGTGTTTACACAATTTATAACTATCACACTTGATTTCTGTGCAGGCATTAGCAAATGTGATTCGAAGACAACATGTGACTATAGAGTGCTGGGACTATGACTATAGTCCTCTCAAGTCTTATGAGAATGATGACTTTTTGGGCAGGTACTTCTAGTTTCTTGAGTGATGAGGAGAGATTGCATGGTGTGCTTCGTGATGTTGTCACCCTGCAGATGCTATACCCAGGATAGTTTTTAAGAGCATTAAGGCAGGGCCTCTCCTGTGTTTAATCATCTATTCACAGGCATGTAATCAATATATTTTTTTTTACATGCCATGTGATGTAAAACATTCAATTCATTAACATTAATACCTCCATACTCTGCTAATGTTTGTAAAATTTTGTTCTCGCAAGTTAAAACCAGAGGAGGTAATAAACATTAACGTATTAACACTGTTAAAAAGGCCTCCTGGATGCTCCTCAGAGCTTTTTCTTTTTTTCTAGTAAATTACATAAGGCAAAGTTTCTAATTGCTGATGTTACTCATAAATTGCCAAAAATTTGAACTAATTTTGTTGTGAAAGTTTTAATTGCTATTTACAATTATCTTTTACAGCCAGCCCCAACAGTCATTATACTAACTTAATATTTGTGTAAATCACTCTTTCTGACATTACTACTAGACTGGATATTGTCACGCGGTTGCGGTTCACGACACAAGTTTACTACCCAGGCAGGGCGCGGTCAAAACGGAGAAATATTCATACTCTATACATGCGATCTTTTCTCAGTGCACTGGAATAATGTATTCCATTATCCTTGAGTACTGTGCTAAAATTGAGCTTCCTGGCAGAACTTGGCATTAGCATTTGCTTCTTACTAACTCTTAAGTGCTTTAATCTTTCTGCTGCCCCTCACAGGCAATATGTGATGTGGTTCGTCGTCAGACCATCTCTATTGAATGCTGGGACTGGGATGCTAACATTCCAGGAGCTAAGAAAGATGATTTTTTGGGGAGGTAACATATTTAAGGTCCCAGCACATAGCATGTTCTCTGTGGGAATTAATTATTTGTAATATATTTTATTTAGTTTTGTAGCCTGATAAGGAGCTTGCATTATGATTATATATGCTATAGATTTTGTACCAGTGGGTATTGGTTACAATTTAAGGCCCTTAACCAATCCTTTTCCAAATTTGAAGACCAAAAATTTAAATTCTATTAAATATAATGCCTGTCTAAGTAACTTTTTCCTAAAACTTTTAGACTTAGTGGATATTCTAAGTTCTGTTTGACGTAATGTTTGTACACGTATGGAATATCATACCTCGTATTACTCTTGGTATATTACCTTAATGTTGTGATTACATTGGTGCCTGTAGTACACTCGGTTTGCTCATGGAACATCACATTTATTCCTGGATTTATTACTCATTCATATATTGAATACATGCCCAGAGATCTTCTAGTTAATTTGTGTTTGATCAAGAGAAGCTACAACAGTGTAGAAAAGTGGCATATTTTATTTGCCTATTTAAGTAATTATATTGTTAATTACACTACAGTATATTTTATAACAAATTGCACTCATTTGAATTCAGTACTCAAAGTTTAGGTAGAATTCTGATTTTGTTCTTAATTAGAATGGATGAAAAAGGGCGCTGATATAAAAATTGGATCGTTTTCTGAGCTGTATCATTCGGCTGTTCCTTTAGGCAAGGTTCTGCTTGTTCTGTGGACAGGATCATGTATGGTCAGGAAAGATCAATATTCTGCATCTGCACATTGGGTATTTTAAACTTTCCTGTTGAGTCATAGTAGTGCAAGGAAGAAGCTGGAAAATGCTACTCCCATTCCAGAATGCACTCTTGAAGGGCTCATTCAATAAACACAAGCCCTTACCAGCACTGCTTGTCATCAGTAATTACCTAAGTGTAATTACCTAAGTGTAGTTACAGGATGAGAGCTACACTCGTGGTGTCCCATCTTCCCAGCACACTTTGTCATATAACGCTTTGAAACTACTGACGGTCAGTGACCATCAAACAACGCTCTTGCTAGTTGGCCTGCTTGGTTGCTAACCTGACTGCTGTATATGTAAACTCAGTTGCCGGATTGTTCATTTCATTTATCTGATTTACCTATTTGAACAAGCTTTTTGAATTCGAATGATTTCACTAAATTTGAGTTAGGAATCTTCAAAGCTATTTGAAAGAGGTTGAATGAGCAAAGCTCATTCAACAATTTAGGCATTTCAATACAAAAATTTAATTACATTAAACTTGAAAATGTGTTTTTAGATAAACATGAGTGTGAAATCCAAGTTAAAAAACTCGTTAGGAACACATTGAACAGTTTAGGGGTCCCAGTACAAAATCTAGTTATGGCGTATTCCTGCTTGATGACCAGCAAGACATCTGTTGAATAGTATTCAAAGACGATAAGTGAGCATTAACAATAAGTCTGCTTGTTCTATTTTGTTAACATATAAATAATATAAATATAAATTGCTTGTCCTCCGTTTTTTAATATAACTGCGTGGAAACCAAGGATATTTATTGTGATCCTTTTTATTTTTTGCAATTTCTATAACATTTGTTAGTGTGTGACAAACTCTAGGAGGAGTGTAATAATTGATCTCTCTAAATATAACAAATGCTCATTGTTTATAATTTAATTATGTATTTTTTATCATTAAAGCCTGTATGATCCCTTTTGTCAACAAGAATTTTTTTTTGGCAGTGAAACAAAATTAACTTGCATGCTTTATATGAACTTCAGTATACATAAGACTATATAGTATTGAAAGATCAGATCTCACTCCAAATTATTTTTCTTTGATGCAAGCTGAAAAATTCCATGTCGAAAAATGTCGCTTAATTTTGGGCTCTGATTTTTTTTTTTTCCCCACAAGTAATATTATGTTTAATATTTTGCTAATTATTTCTTAATTCACATTGGCTGATAAAGAGAAAAATTGAAGGACAAAAGTCACTAAGCTTTAGCATTAGTACTTCGTCATATCTTAAATCATTTCACCATTTTGTGTTGTGATGACACAGCTCACACCACCCAATCTTAGTTATCATATTATTTTTTTCTCATGCTTGATACTATTCATTTCAGGACATTTTCATACCAAAATCACTGAAGTAAACTTTAAATATACAGGTGTTTTAGAAACTAAAATTTAAGTGTGAAGTTCATACCATATGTATTGGACCATTTGACGCGATGAATCTGCATATAAATTGTATCACTTTAATAATTTAAATGGCTTCCTTTGGTCGGAGACAGGAAGCCTATTGGCTAAATCAAGCTTTTTTCCAGCCTGACGATTGACCTTTTCCAGGATGCAACCTAAAACAAATGCCTAACTCCCAGTTACCTGTTTTACTACTAGGTGAAAAGAGGCATCTCTGTTTTGAGTGGGAATTGAATCCAGGACCTTTCTAAAATTATATAAAATAATACATATACTGTATTTGTGACAAAAAATAGCTGTACTAATGGCTGTACTCATGAACATTAATTTTTGAACATTTGTATTCTCAATGTTCTAACCCTATAAATAGATTTGCAAATAATAAATATTTAAAGGGAGTGGCTTAATTGGAAGAGAAAATTGGTACTACCTTCAGAATGAAAAAGCATAAACTACCAATATCGGATTTAATTTCTGTATCATCGATTGCCTAAAATGTCACAACTACGGTAGATGCAAAATTATAAAATTAGTTCAAACTAATTGCCTATACAGTAGTTTGTTTTGATGTTGACTGTGATGTTTGTGCAAACATCAGTCAAAAAAGGTATGTTCAGAGATTAGCATTTGTTAAGTGTTCTTATCCATTTTTATAAAATGGTGTGGCCCTAAAACAATGCATCCCTTTACCTCATTTATTGGCTTGGTGCCTTTTGATAATTACTTGTTTTAACTCATTTATATGAATACTAAATATTTAAAAATCTTATGGGTAAACATGCTCTGGATGCTGCTGTTATTGCATTATTATTTATCATTTCATGTACAGTAATTTTGAATAAAGGACCTTTAATGCTTCACGTTAATGGATTCTAGAAATATTCTTATTGGACATGTCCTCCCCAGCATCTGCGGTATGATGTTTTTTAATAGTATAAGGAACAAAAAGGAATCGTAATAGTATTTCAAACGTGAAACATTTACTGTTAACTGGCTAGACAATAAAGCACAAATTTTAAGTTTGCAAAATCATTTTGAGCAAGAACTTGGTTTCCATTTTAAGGGGTTTTATTATAATACTTATCATTTGTAATATTACCCTCTTACTCTCCTCTTCCTGAGTACGTATTAAAAGCATATTTAAATACTAGTATATATATATATATATATATATATATATATATATATATATATATATATATATATATATATATATATATATATATATATATATATATAATAATAATATTATACACAGTATATACGTTTTTTTATGCACATATGCCTCTACTTTTATTTTGTAAATATGTACATGGGTTTTTTACATGCCAGTATTAAGGATGTAAATAATACATCTTGTTGTAGCTTGCAAAAGGTTTATATTGTAGCATGCTTTTTGTAGCCTCTTATTAATATTTTATTTCTAGGTGCACTCTGCATGTAAGCAGCATATATTGACCAAATACTAATGTTCCTCTGTTGTCTGTTCTTGGCAAAAGTTAGTCTACTTCTTATTTTATGTCATTGATCTTTGTTATTTGAAATATTCAAGTTGTAATTTAATTGTCAAGTTCAAATAGTAATTATGTAGAAGTACAGTGGCAAAAACAGACTTCAACCAAACTAACAAACATTAGAGACATTCTTATAGATGCATGTTCATTGCTAACATGCACTCTCCTGCTTTTACAGTATATTTGTAGCACTGATACCAGATATGGAAACGTGCCAGTAATATTTGAAGTTTTAGATCATGATACTTTTTCAAAAGATGACGTCATTCTCAGGTAATTATGAAGCAAATTTATTGCTGAATATTCAAGTCTTGACTTCCTTCAGAGTGTGATTTTTAAAATATTTACTGTAAATAAATTTTATAGTATCTCGGCTTGGAGGCTTTTTTTGATAATTGCTTTTTAATTGTATTAGCTGTAAACTGTTTTTTTTACTGTAAATATTGGATTATATGTAAAAATGTTGAAAATAGTTCATTGATGTCTGTAAAGCTCTAATGCTATCTTTTATCACCATAGATGTATAATATCAATTATCCTCATTAATGTTTTCAAGGAATTGCACAAACTTGATAAAAGTAGGCATTTCCAAGATCAATACTGTTTACTATAATAATAATGTAATTTTGCAAGAAATAAAAAAAATTATCAGCTGTTAGCTGCATATAAATCATTCATGAAATTAGATTAACTGGAAATTTTGGTGTTGATAATTTTCAAATATTTCATGGTGAACTTGATCTGGTCTTCAGTGGCAAAATAAATAGTAAGGCTACAATTTCTTATAGTATAAATGCTTATTTGAAATATGGATATTTTCTAAGTGAGCTTCTGCAATCTTTCTAGTAAATTGGTTGTCACATTTGCCTGTGAATCATTGCTGCAGATTAGAATTAAAGGTGTCCTCTTTTTCCCTTGCAAGTGATTCTTCCCTGTAATCACGTTTACACTACAGCACAGTACACTTCATCTTGTCTGTTCACCCAGTTATCTTTTTCATTCTCTAATATTATTTGCTCTTTAAAACATTTTCTTCCTTTCTAAAACAAATGTTTGAAAGAGTATTTTCCGAATCATATATATTTCTTCACTTTGAATCCAGTCAGTTATAAGCTCTTCTGCAGGAAATAATAATGTGTTCTTCATGTTGAGAAATAAAGCTAATAGTTACACTAAAGTTGTTTTTGCTGTGTTGTTTTAAATATAATGTAAAGGAAGACCCATTTTTAGTGGGGGGATGAAATAACATTGAGGATTTTCCTACTGCAATTAACAATTGATAACAAGGAATGTGTTGACATTCATTTGCAAGCCCTTTTATAAGAGGATGATGAATTTTGTCAAATAACCAGAAACATAAAGTACCAAGTTGAGTATTTTCCTGCCCAGGCTGAGAGTAATTTACCAAATGGTCAATTATGTGAGGTGTCTCAGATTTTTTTTTTCTTATTAATTATTGTTTAATGTATTCATTTTTGTTTTTTTTTAATTTACTTGATGATTTTCATGTTACTGACTAGTTACATTATAACATCAGTTTACGATGCCTATTAGACAATCTTGATTTTTTTTTTTTTTTAGATAAGTTTGCAGCATAGTTACTCGAGGAAACATTGTAGTAGTTTGTACGTGCTGATAAAAATATTTCAATATTGCTTTAATGTCTCCCTTGCTTTCCTTCTATAGTTTTTGACAAAAGTAATAATTTTATTTATTTATTTATTAATATTCAAATTTACCCAAATTATAGTTTGACAGTTCTTATAATTCTAAAAAGGGCTTGAAAAAATATAGTTTGGAGCAAAATTTCTGTGGTCACTGGGCTTGATTAAGGTTTCCACTATTGTTTCCTTAGCAATGACTAAGGATCTGTAGGATCTGACAGAGATGTTTGATCTTGAGTCAGGAAGTCACCCTGCCTTGACTCTTAAGATCCATTCCTGTAGGATCAGGGTGGATCTTGCATTAGGTAGTATTTGAGTGTCTTGCTCAGATATAAGATTAAAATGTTAGAGTAACTCAAAGCTTGTTGTATTGTGTCATATAATTTTGTCTGTATCATGGAAACAAATGATTTGTAGTACAGTACAGTATATGAATGAGATTATATGCTAGATTCATTTCTCTTCAGACTTGAGCATTTGCAAATGTCCCTTGCATTATATACTGTCTGCTCATCAGGGTTTTTGCTGTATTTCTTGATCCACAAAAATATTTGGTTTTAGTGATAGCCTTTCTGACTATCACCAGGAAGGTTTTGGTTATATTTAATGATAGCCCCAAAAATTTAGTATCTTAAACTCAAAATGAAAATGAACCATAGAATTTTGTTTAAATATGCTCACTGGCTTGCCCAAGGCACCAATTTTTTCCCTAACATGTTAAAGTATAATTAAACCCATATTAAAGAAGTTGCCATTCATATCTTGATGCTTCCCACTCTGTGGGCAATTTTCACTAAACAGAATATAAATTTGAATTTACTGTGGTGGACGACTACCAGAAGAACCTGTGTGTGTAAAGAGGTTTCACCACACCTAGCTTAATTTCCATGCCTTAGCCTCAAAACTTAATTTTTGAAGGAAACAAGGCCTATATCTGGCTTAAAGTCTGACCTCTACTGAGCAATTAAATACACAAAAATATAAATTTTGAACAAATTATTTGCAGGAAATTGCTTTTCCTGATGATCCAGATTTCTCAGGCCAGCACCCAGGTAACCCTGCCCATTGCCACACAAGCACATGGACAAGAAATCGTGCCATCAACACCCTGTTGAAATGCCAAAACCTCTGAGCACAAATGAGCCCAAAACATGTTAGAAAATACAGCAGACAATGCCGTGCACACTGGTCATTAGGGTAGACCACAAGCTGGCTAAAAACAGCAAGCAACCTGAGACAGACCTTGGAACAAGGGGCTAAGGGCACTTGACCAACAAATAATACATCACTGCGAGCATCCTCAAGATCAAGAAGATCCTGAATGGCATATAAATAATGGCAGATATCTGCAAGGAGGCACAATAAGAGTGGCACCCCCAGCCAAACAAACCAAGGCACCTCTCCAGAAGCCCACCAACTCATTCATAGCCAAGAATGATTGTTCATATTTAAAAGAAGTAAACCAGAAATACTTAAGCTCAAAACTTTAATTTATTAGTTAGATAAAACTATAGAAACATGCACTCAAACTTGTAAAATGTAAGCTGCATGCCAAGACTTGTCTTGCCAGTCATCAGCATTAGATGTAGTGTATTTGCTGACATTTAATTTCAAGATAACTTTGTTTACATTAATGGTAAAATGTAAATTGACAAAGTAAAATGGTAACAGCTATATTCAGATGCTAATATTTCACTTCAGTTGTAATTGAGCTTAAAATAGGCTTAATTTATTTTTTCTGGCTTATTAAAGAATTATAGAAATGCTTTGTTAAATTTTATTAGGTAAATGGATATAACACGAGGCTGGCGGCATGTGATTAAAGCTCGGCAGAATGCAGTTCACCCTCCGGTCACTGATCTTGCTCGTATGAGAGACCAATTGACTATATTGTACTGGTATTGGGTTCATTTTGTATTAGTTTTGACACTGCCCCTAAGTTTGGCTACTGAGCAAGTTTGGGTTTCAAATAGGTATAAACTAATTAAAACAAATAGATTATATGAAAATGTAAAGAGTCAAGAGCTTAACAAAGCAAACTCAGTATTTACATTTTTGGAAATCAAATGTTTAAGTACAGTACCCCACACACATACCTGAGCATGTGATCTATATCAGTGAAAATGCTGTGCTATACTCTACTGAGAGATCTTTTATATATCATTATATTTGTAATTACAGTATCATTAACATTGTTTTACATGCATGCACTAAGTTTATACAAAGATCTTAGTGCATTGCTTACGTTTGTTTTGTATCATTAAATTTAATCTTTTGTATTACGTGTGTTTACATTGACTTGAAAAGTACTGTAGTTACTAAAATTTTGAATATCGTAATATATTGTGTAGAGCAATATTTTAACCTCATTTATTTTCTGCATACCTGCAGAGCAAATCTGGATGTTCACGATATCTGGAAGAGTGGTGAGCTGGACATGGTGAGTTTGTTAGGAAACATTAATTTGCCTTATTTCATAAAAAAGATTGCATTACAATTAAGTGTAGAAATTAAATTTTAAAACCTGTCAGCAGTATTAGGTTTTTATTAAAAATGTATATAGTATTGACTAAAGTATAATGTAAGCAATTATTTACCTATTTACCTAATTTTTATTTATTTTTTCTAGTATGTACAGTACTGTACTTTCAACCTTTTGTATTGTTCATAAAATAGGAAAATACACTTGTATTATAAGATCCTGCAGCATTATGCATTGTTAAACAGATTCTTAGTCAACCTTCAGTGCTATAAATCCTTTTTGTGCTAAAATAGACATGGTTCTTAGTGTTTACCTTTCTGTTTGAAGGTATGTACTCAGTTATTTATTAGTTGTATAGGAAAACAGGGTTAATATATAATATTTGTTGTTTCAGTGGGTGCCACTCTCGGATGCCAAGTCTGGTCGTATACATGTCCGAGCTACTTGGTTAGACCTGAATGATAATGCAGCATCCTTGGAACTGGTTGGTATATAAATACAGTAGAATAGTACAGTATGTGCACATAGTAGAGTATATTGTGCATTTTGACCATATAGTAGTAGAGTACATTAAAAAAGAATTAAATTATGGTTGCCTGCTACAGAGTTTTAAACATTTACAGTACAATACTGTATGACATTAAATTACATATATCACTGGAGGTCATTAGACATTTACAGTATTTGGTGGTATCTCCCACCCCATTGACCATTAGCTATTAATTGTTTTTGCTTGCTCATTGATTCTTCATTGGTGCTTGGAAAGTGACACTAGTGGTCCTGCACAGGTAATGCTCCTGAGCCGCCTTCTTTGTTAGCCACATTGTATTCCTTGATGACTGCATGGGGTACCCTTATCATCAGGAGGGAGCCACATTTTACATGACACCTTCCTGAAGAAACAAACCCTTGGGGTCAGGGACACTGAAACAAGCTATTCGTGGTGCTGTTGCAGTGGGTTCTCGGTTCACATGAGAAGCCAACCTTTGGCTGTTACTGCCATGTTGCCACCAGTGGTTTTTATAGGCGAAGGACAAATGCTGCGATAGTGGTTACTTGACCGATTTTGGTGGAGAGAGAGAGAGTTTATTGTTATTCATGCTCGGTTAATTTTTTTAAACCAGTTTTGTAATCCTATCCGAGTCCCCCATGACGGGTCATGATGTAGGAAATTTTAATAAAGGTTGATCTAGAATGCATGCAGGAAATTAAATTTTGTTGGCTGCTGCTGCCTTCTTGTGTGAAGGGGAAGCCATGAGATTTTTTGCTTTGTATTCATATCAAGCATTTTACTTGGGGTTTTAAAGTTTTATGACACTTTTAGTCTTTTTGATTGGATTTTCCCTCAGCTTTCCGGGAGTCGTGAGGGAGCAGGACTGTGGTACTATCTCCTGGTAGGCCATGAAACAGTTTTGAGACACTTGATGAGATGATATTGTTCCTAGGGTGACAGTGTATAATCTCTGGGCATACCACTGAGGGCACCATCTCAGAAATAATTGATATTTTCCTTGTATATTTAATGCTGTAGATATTATAATTTAAGGTTCTCATCAGAAACTTGTTTTGACTTCCTTGGCAGCAACTAGAAGAAATCCGAGCCCTGCAGACAACGACCAAGAATCCACTGCATGGGGCTGTTCTTATGGTGTGGGTTGACTCGGCTAAGAAACTTAATGTGAGTAGTTCTTTAAGCTTAATTTTTTACTACGATGTTAAGATATTGTCATTGATCTGGCCATGTTTAATTATATTAAATACCTGGTATTTGTACTGTATATATTTTTGTTTCATTATACTATTGTAATGTGTTTTACATAATATATAATGTGCAGTTTGTATGAAGCTGCACATTATGCCTTGGTGATTGCATTACTAAGAAAATAAGACGGCTGTAACTTCAATTCATTAAATTGTGACTGCAGTACTATAATATAAATTGATTATAAGCATATCAGTAACAGCTTTTATGTTGGCTTGATACAATTAAGATCAAAATAATATAAATAAAGTAGTTTAGAATAAGCAATTTAAAAAGAATTAACCTTAATTTCATATCTAGAAGTAACCTTAATATAAGCCATGTGATGTTTGGCATGTAAGCACATTCATCATTTACCTCGGCAAGTTGACAAGTCAGTTGTGTAAACTTCACTCGACACATTAAAGCCAAATTGACACTTCAGAGGATAGAGCTCATGATTATAAAATATATTGGGTTAATATGAGATGAGTGAGACCCATTCTGGGCCAAGACAGTTGGAAGATTTACTGGGCCAAGACAGATAATCGAACAATAAATGAAATTTTAACATATTTTAATTTCAGACACAAAATGCGTCCCCGCCGGACATCCGTGAGATTATAAATGGACACAAATTGCGTTCTCCGCGGGCGAAAGTGTTAACTTTTTATGTTAAAGTTATTAATATTTTTGCTGCATTTTCTGTTAATAATAAATGCACAGTAAGGTTTTAGCCAGTTTACAGTGCTGTATATTCTTCATCTCCCACTCTTCCTAAAGAGTATTAGTTTGCATGTTGAACTTATCTTTGTCGAGTGCAGGAAGAGCCTACACTTGAAACGTCTGAAGTTTCATGGGCGTTGCCATGGGTTTAAAACAATGGTTAAATTTTCGGGTGAAACTAAAATTGACTTAACCGCAAATGTTACTGCCCTTTTCACAGCAAGTTTTGCTGATGGTGTGGGGTGATGTTTATGAATATCAAAAATGTGTATACAGTAATTGTTTTATTTTTTGAGCTATGGTGAAATACCCACCTTGCCATCTTTCAATGGTGACTTCCACTTCTGCAGCACTTCACTTTATTGACAAAATAGTTATGCACATTACTAGTAGTAATTCTAAATCCAAATTTCAGAGCATTCTTAAGAAATATACCTAAATTGTATATGCCTATGTATACAAATTTTTTACCTGAATTTACCCGAGTAAATTCGGTCTCGGATTTAGACTGAGTCTCTGTGGGACCGACTGAGATCGGAGTCTCGGTGGGAACTGAGGGTTCCCTATTCACCTAGCAGTAAATAAGTACCTGGGAGTTAGACAGCTGCTACGGGCTGCTTCTTGGGGGGGTGTGTAACAAAAAGGAGTCCTGGTTGAGGACCGGCCACGGGGGGACTAAGCCCCAAAATCATCTTAAGATAACCTCAAGGGTTACTAGCACTAGTTGCCTTGATGACAGGAAGTCTGTGGCTTGTCAAAGGTCCCCTATTTGCCCCTAATGAATTTTTCCAACTGGATTTTAAAATTTAAGTTTTGGCTGAGTATTTCTATTATCTTAGCATAACACTGGTTCAAACTAGTATGTCCCCATGCTTTTTTTTCAGCTATTACAGTACTGTACTGTCTTATGGTAAAGTTATGCGATGCATGTAAGGTTCATCTGCACGGTTAGTCAACTATCAATAATAGAATGATGTTTATCACTGGTGGCATGTGGGTGCCAAGTCATTTTTAGAATAATTTTATACTTAGAATTACATGTGTGGGTGCAGATAACAACTAGAGTTTCAAGAAATTGCACTTTGCTCACAGATAGAAACAGTTTAAAAATATGTTACTTTGTGGGGGATTAAGGATGAATCCTTATACATGTGGGCGGACAGCACACTGGACTTGTGATCCTGTGGTCCCGGGTTTGATCCCGGTCGCCGGCGAGAAACAATGGGCAGAGTTTCTTTCACCCTATGTCCCTGTTACCTAGCAGTAAAATAGGTACCTGGGTGTTAGTCAGCTGTCATGGGCGGCTTCCTGGGGGTGGAGGCCTGGTTGAGGACCAGGCCGCAGGGACACTAAAAGCCCCGAAATCATCTCAAGATAACCTCAAGAAGATGTGTAAGTGTATTAAAAGCAAATTTTGGATGCAACCTACATCCTTTTTCGAGGTGCAAAGCAGTAAACAATACTCTGAACAAGATTCTAAGACAATTGAGCATTATCTGAAGCTTTAGCATCCCCTGGCAATGTCCCTGGGAGGCATAATCGTAAAGTCTAATGATAGACACCACATGAGGCATTCTGCCAGACATATAAATGCAAGATCTTAGAAACTTGTTCAGAACTTTGTTTACAGTACCTTGATAAACAACGTAGATTGTATCTAAAAATTTGATTTTAATACACTTACACATGTATTGGGTATTTCCGTCACCTTCATTCAAGCACTACAGCATTATAATTAAGTTTTTTCATTAAAGTTATATTAAAGAATATTGGTTGAAGCTTGACAATTTAATTAATATGGTCTTATAGAATACAGTAGTGTGTGTTCAAGGGGTAAACTGAATCCTTTGAAAATCATTTGCTGAAGGAAGGATGTTGGATGTGGTGGTTGTGCTTTTTTCTACCACAAATGTGGCCACTTATTTCTAATACTTATCAGAATATACACACTTTATTTTGTCCTCTATGGACAGGGCTAGGTCTTCTATGGTACGTATTGTCTGTTATTGAACACTCAGCCATAGAAGGTGATTAAAGCACTTTTCACACACTAGATATATTTTACATATTCATTGCGTTACATAGTATATTTTTGGTACAGGTCATGTATATCATAAAGTGTTCCAGTATTCCAATATACAGTAGTAGTAATTGAATTTAGAAAGGGTTATGTTATTAATGAACTTCCTTTGCCTTCATTGAATTACTATACAGTACTTGTTCAGGAATTGGTTTTGTAAGAATTTATATCTAGGTTTATAAATAGTTAGTGCAGGTTGTGTTTAAGTAAGTGCTTTTTGGGGGGAGCCCCGTCGGCTCCCCGGAGCTATCCCAGGCTGATATGCTAATTTCAGACTTTGGCATCAGTCATGTGTATGGAGTTCTTAGGCCTACCGGGGACCACGGCCAGAACCGGGCCCCCTCAGAGAGGCAAGGGGAGCAATGGCCTATAGAAGCCCCCGTGTGGTTGGAAGCATTCTATGTCTGCCATCGACCGGGACAGGCACCCAGAAAGGTAAGCGCCCCAAAACAAACTCCTATTCTGGTTAAAATTGCTACCAAAATCCGAACTAGTGGATAGAACTCCCAAACAGAAAAACAAGCAAACTAGTGTGACGTCACACGTCACCGCGCCGCTGTCTGCGCAGCTCCCCCCTCCCCGGGAGGGGGAAGGTGGAGCCCCAGACCTCCCACGCCGGCTATCCACCCATCAGTTCTTCGGCTGATGCTATAGGCACCGGTTATGTGCTCCGGCTCCAGTGGTTGTTTCAGCACTGTACCTAGAGTGTGGTGTCTGTTTTTCTAGGTGGTGCGTGAGCCGGGAGTGATTCTCCAGTACTCGGGCTGCATGCGCCTAGGGTTCCCATCCCTAGGTGCCCTGTAAGTACTGCCCTTGGGACTTGGGGCCACCTTCCACAAGTTCCTTGGGGTCTGCCCCTGCTAGGCCGTTTACTGCTTGGTTTTCGGCCGCTCTTTGTGTGCTCGGGTGTTCTGTCTCCCTTGTTCGCCTTAGAGTAAGGGTCAGTTTTGCACTGGTGGGGCGCAGGGTACTGTGCAGCTTGTCTTTCCCAATCATAGCGGCCGGCTCTGTTCCGCTTGGGTACGCTGTCCTCTTGCGGGGTTTTCTTTTTCTTTTTGTTTATCTACCTGGTGGGGGGGTCTGCCTTCGTTCTTGCCCCTGGTGTCCCTTGTGTTCTGAGTTTTCTGGTGGTACCCCCTGCTTGGTCCCCGTGAGTGTACACGTCCCGGGGGTTCAGCTCTTAGAAAGTTGTTTGGTAGTTTTGGGTGCCGGTTAGCAGTACCCTGCCTGGGATTACCTGAGCGCGAGTCCTCTTATAGTAAACGCTCGGGACCCTGGGAAACCCCTGGGGGCGCGAGGGTCCGATGGATGTGACCCCAGAGCCCCCCCCTCGCTTCCAGCGAGTTTGAGGGTTGCTCACTCCTTGTCTCTGGGTGACTCTGTTTTGCCTCCGTCTGCTGCCTGTGGGGTCGGTGACACCTTCGACCCAGAGTCCTGCGAGTTTGTTGCTCGTTGTGGCTCGCTTACCCAGTTGTGCACAGCTGGTGCGGGCAGCAGGGGCGTTGCACTTGGCCTTGGTGGTGGCAACGCTCTCGTGGTAACTCCCCGGGAGCCCCGGGGCTGCCCCGTTTTGGTTCTTGTTTTTCCCCTGGATTCCCTTTCCTGCCTGCATCCGGTTCCTTACCGTCTGTAGGTTCAGGGCGGGGTTTGTTGGTGTTGAGACTCGGGCAGTCTCGGGGAAATCCCCTTCCGGGGTAGTGACGGAGGCATTTGAGCCTGTTCCTCCAGCCGTGTTGTAAGAGTCTGCCAGTGGGCTCCCTTCCTTCGTGTTTTCACGGCTGCCCCGGTTTTCTGGTACGGCCGGGGCTTTGGGGGGACGGCTCGGCCCCGGGGCCTGTCGTGTGGGTTCCCGGGGCTGGGGAGGGGCTGACTTGGGAGGCCTTAATGGCCCCGTTGGACCCCGTGGGGGTTTTTCTCCCCCTCTAGGCGGGGCTTGTGGTTACGCGGAGTAGGGTTTTCCTCCCCACTCGCCGTACGTGCTGTTGGGTGTCAGCCCCTCCCCGGGCTCGGTTCCTTGGCCTTTGAGTCGGTTGGTTCCGTCCTGTGGGTGGATGTTTCCCCCCACCCCCTTTTGGGACGGTGTTTTCGTCATGTTTCCCCGTTTTGGGGGTTCTACGTGACTCCTGGTCTCGGGTGCGCCTGCGCCTTTGTGTGCCTTCGGGACTGGTTTTGGCTTACGTGTTCTCGAGGGTTCGGGAAGGTGTTTCGCTACTTCTCGCGTTATTGGAACGTCTGTCGGCTCCTCGTCCTTGTCGCCGAGTTGGGCTACTTGTAGCCCTGTTGGGCTACTTGTAGCCCTGTTGGGCTACTTGTAGCCTTGTTGGGCTGCTTGTGGCCCGGCTGCGTGCTTTATTTTGGGCTCTGTCTTAGCTTCTTTGGCCGGTTTTCTTGTTCCTGCTCACTCTTTTGGCTTCTTTTTAGTGCAGTAGTCCTGGTGGCCGCCTTCCCGCAGAGACTGTTGCGCGTTTTCGGCCAGCGTGTCATGCGCTTGCGCCGCGGAGTTTGTTTTGGTTTGGGCGGTGTGTAGTGCTGGTGTTAGACGCCTTCTTGCTCCAGTGCTTCGCCTCTCGCTCTTCTCCCTTGGCGCGGTGTGTGCCCCTTCGCTCCGGGGGTGTCCTGGGTTCCAGTTGTGGGGAGGCCGCAGAGGTTTTCTCTGTGTCATGGGTGTGGGCCGCCGCCTTCGCCTCTCCCCTGCTCTCCTGCAGGTCCGGCTCTGGCGTCTTCACCTGTCAGGGCTCCCAGGTTCTTCTGGGCTCGGTTGAGTCGTCACTTCGTGCTACCGTTAGCCAGGTGAGTTTCTGCGGTCTGGCGTCTTTTGGCAGGGTGCTGGATGCGGTGTTATATACCTGTCTTTATTTGGGTATCTTTTTGTACGACTGAGACCGTTCGCACACCAGTGTCTGTCCCCCTTTTCACCCCTTCCTGTCCCACTCTTGTGCATGTCCAACCCATGCTAGGGTCATTCAGGGGTTCCACCTTTGTTAGTGTTATGAGGTGTGGGGGTTGTGGTGTTGGTTTCTGTGCTCGCCTGTAGAGCTCCTGGCTGTGCTTGCAAGGTTTTTGCACTCTGGTTTTTGGGTCCCGCTTATCTGGTAGAACTTGCGGGATAGTACCAGTGGAGTGCAGTGGTGCTATAAGCACCATCGGGGAACACTGTATATCCTTCAGAGGTCTGCAGTTGTTAAAAGACCTACGTGCGAGCATACGCCTTCTTGCTGGAAAATTACCTTGGGGTTTTCCTTGAGGTGCTTCCGGGGCTTAGCGTCCCTGCGGCCCGGTCGTCGACCAGGCCTCCTGGACTGGTCATGCTGGCTGTTGGACATGGCTGCTCGCTGCCCGACGTATGAGTCACAGCCTGGTTGATCGGGTATCCTTGGAGGTGCTGATCCGGTTCTCTCTTGCACCAACCCGTCCCCGCATCTTTATTACGTCAATATTGACTTCTTCGTTCCGTGCGTAGGTGCCATACTGAACATAATAGTTTCCCTTAGCAGACTTCGTGGAAAACACCGACCTTACCTGACCTACTTAGTAGGTTACAATACGCATCTTATGGTTTCGTAATTGCAATTGTTACTTAACCTATTATAGGTATTCCACTGAACTCTGTGAGGGGATTGCAAGTTATGCCCCTATGGTACGGTCTGTGGACTTCCGGGGCACGCTAGCTTGCCTTCGACTTAGTTATGGCTCATCCTGTTTGTGGGGAGTCTGTGGGCCTGCAGGCCGCCCCATGCGTCTTCCTGGTGGGCCTCCCTTTGGCCGGTCTCGCCTGGCCTCGGGCCGGGCTTGGGGTGTACGTGAGCTCCCGGTTCCCCATCCAGCCGGTTTTGAGCGGGGTTTCTCCGCCGTCGGTCGCCTGGTAGGCGGGTTCCTGGGCCTGCTGGGTTCTGTCGTGTCTCCGTGGGCCCTGTCTGGGGTCTATCTGCTCCGTTCTCTGCCTTTGCCGGAGCGAGTTGCTCTTTACCTGTGGCATGTTGCGGTGGTGTATACTCCCCTAGTTGTGCTTGCGGGGGTTGAGCTCTGGCTCTTTGGTCCCGCCTCTCAAACGTCAATCTTATGACAGGTGTACAGTTTCCTGAGCCTATTGGGCTCTATCATATCTACACTTGCACCTGTGTTTGGAGTCAGCCTCCACCACATCGTTTCCTAATGCATTCCATTTGTCAACCACTCTGACACTAAAAAAGTTCTTTCTAATATCTCTGTGGCTCATTTGGGCATTCAGTTTCCACCTGCGTCCCCTAGTGCGTGTGCCCCTTGTGTTAAACAGCCTGTCTTTATCCACCAGGTTGTATGTTGCTACTACTGCGCGTGTGCATTAGTACCGTGTTTCGCAGTGGCGTGTCCTTACTCCTGGGGTTTTTATGCTTCTGCTCTTTCGTCCTGCCTCACCCCAGTCGTTTTCCTGGCATCTCCTTTGGTCAGTTTTGCCTGCACTTGCTGCTATGTTGGGGGATGTGGTCGGTTTCCACCACTTCATTGTTTGTGTGTTCCCTTGTTTTCCTCCTCTGCCACAGGGGTGTTCTGCGTGTGTTCCTTGGCTTCTTGGGCTTTTTTCGGCCTGTGTCCTGTGGTGTGCTTCTTTGTCTCGGTCTGTTGCTGTTGCTCGTACCTCTTGGTTCGGGTACGGTTCTGGCGGCAACCCTTCCGCCTTCTTGGTTTCCTTGCTTGCCCTGCCACTTGGTTTTTTGGGGTCTTGCGATGTCTCGCGTCGGACCCGTCATTTGTTCTCCTGGGGGTTTGCTTGCTTTGGGATTTGTCTGTTCGGCAGACGTTCCATCTCCTTGTACCACCTGAGTTCGGTGGTCGCGCCCGAGATCTTCTTGCGGCTCCGCCTTTTTCCTGGGCTCGGAGGGGCCTTGTCGGGGCTGCTTCCGTCTGCCTCGTGGTCTCGCCTCCGGCTGGTGGTCGGTGTCCCACCTGCGTGTTTCTCTTGGCGGCAGTATGGGGTGTTTTGGCGGTCCTTCCTTTTCCTGTACTTTCATAGGTGGTTCCTCTTGTTAGCGTCGGCCTGGTTTTTTGTGGGGGTTGGGGGCCGTCGTCGTGCCACATACTGTCGCCTCTCTCTCTTTTTGTGCGGCGCTGGCGGAGCCGCTTTGGCTTGCTTTCGGTCTTGCTTCTACACCGCTTAGTAAGCTGTCTTGTGCTTCGTTTCCCCTCCGGCCTGTTCGTGCGCCGCTTGCACCATCCTGGTATCTGGTCAGCGTGCTCTGTCTTCTCCTCGGTTGGTAGTGCCTCTTCGGTTCCGGTTTGTTTTTCGTCGGCTCTTTTCCTTTTGGCATTTGCCTCTGGGGGTCGGGTCGCTGAGTTTTCCTGCTCCTTTGGTTTTAGCGTTTTGGTTGTTTGGGTGGTGTCCGCCTCCCGGTTCCGTCCCTTTGATCTTCCTCTGTGGGTAGTTAGCTCCGGGGAGCCGACGGGGCTCCCCCCAGAAAACCAGCGTTGAATGTAATGAAACGCCATTTTCTGGGTGAGTCCCGGAGGCTCCCCGGCAACCCTCCCTCCCTCCGGTCGGCGGTTTTTCGCGTGTCTTGACATCCAGCCTCAGAACTGATGGGTGGATAGCCGGCGTGGGAGGTCTGGGGCTCCACCTTCCCCCTCCCGGGGAGGGGGGAGCTGCGCAGACAGCGGCGCGGTGACGTGTGACGTCACACTAGTTTGCTTGTTTTTCTGTTTGGGAGTTCTATCCACTAGTTCGGATTTTGGTAGCAATTTTAACCAGAATAGGAGTTTGTTTTGGGGCGCTTACCTTTCTGGGTGCCTGTCCCGGTCGATGGCAGACATAGAATGCTTCCAAACACACGGGGGCTTCTATAGGCCATTGCTCCCCTTGCCTCTCTGAGGGGGCCCGGTTCTGGCCGTGGTCCCCGGTAGGCCTAAGAACTCCATACACATGACTGATGCCAAAGTCTGAAATTAGCATATCAGCCTGGGATAGCTCCGGGGAGCCTCCGGGACTCACCCAGAAAATGGCGTTTCATTACATTCAACGCTGGTTTTTTAGATTCTGTACATTGTATCTAAATTGTAAAAGATAATTTTAGAATTTGGCAACCAATAAAATTATAATGTTGCCAACACAAATTTAAGGCATGCACATTCCTGATTTCATTTCATTTTTCCATGAAATTGATTTTCCCTTCTTAGCATGAGTAAATGTTAACATAACTCTCTGAATCTGGAAACTTGTATATACGGTTAAGACGTCAGTTGGCCTTGCTACTTTACTTTCAGACAGGTTTATTATTTCTACTTTTATCTTCAGTTGTTCATTAATCACATCATTTTCTCCTGGATGTGCTGGCCAGCCGTCACATAAGGTAAACCATCATCAGTTGACTGCATGGTGCTTTTTGTCCTCTTTGACTGCATGAATGGTGTTCACATTTTGGCATGTGGTTACTTGTGGGTGCATTGTACATGATAATGCTTTGGTTTTACAGGATTTAATGGCTTTTAAAAAAATTGGTTTTATTTTGCTTTTGTGCTTTGGTACATTGGTAAAATCTCAATCGTTTTTATATTTAAGGCTTTATAAAGATGTTTAGCATTAAAATAACCTGTAGAATCCCCCCCAAAATGTCAAAAGTATGACATTTTTTAACTAGTTTTGCATTCATAAATTGTCTTGAAGCTATTCAACTTTATTGTGACTATTCTCCTAAAACTACAAAGCCCTGAAAATGTTATAATTATTGATTATGTGCCAATGCAGTTAATCCTGTGAAAAATCTTCCAGGAGCCCTAATTAAACTTAATTGTATTCACAAATACATGTATCTTGTCCTATAATTTTACCTTTTGGTAATTCCATTCTGCTTACATTATTTACTGAATGCGTTTACACAGAAGGTGCACCTCATGGTTTTGTCAGAATTGTGTTTATGCATCTTTTTCTGACATTCCATTTCCTGGTAACCAGAGAATGTCTCTGAACATTAACTAAAACTCTGCATTTTATGTTTTTGCATAATGTTTACTGGCAGTGGATACTTTGAAATCTTATTTTATTCGGTATCAAGTCTATTCTTCTGCAAAACTCAAAAACCAATTGGGGTATTTCTGGGGGGTGTCCCTTTGGCTCCCCAGAGCTATCCAGGTTGATATAAATGTATTAGACCATGGCATCAGTCAAAGGGAATGGAGTTCTGCCTACAGAGGACCACAAGCCAGATCCCGGCCCCCCTCAGAGAGGCATGAGGACCATTGGTCTATAGAAACCCCCATGTGGTTGGAAGCATTGTGTGTCTGCCATGGACCGGGTCAGGCACCCAGATAGGTAGGTGCCTCGAAACAAACCCTGTCTGGTTAAAAAAAATGCTAATGAAAGCCAAACTGTTAAACAGAACTTCCCAAACTAAAAAAAAAAAAAAAAAGCCCCAACCGAAGAACCCCAGTTGGGGCTTTTTTGCCATTACCTGCACACCACGGTCTCTGTGGCTGGGGATGAAATTTGGTTTCCCTTGTTACCCGTTCAGAGTTCGGGTCTTCCAGGTTGTCCACAGGGTTATTTGGTCCA
>WNGS01001312.1:24883382-24903472 GCA_020271785.1 Procambarus virginalis | reverse complement strand
CACACGGGGGCTTCTATAGGCCATTGCTCCCCTTGCCTCTCTGAGGGGGCCCGGTTCTGGCCGTGGTCCCCGGTAGGCCTAAGAACTCCATACACATGACTGATGCCAAAGTCTGAAATTAGCATATCAGCCTGGGATAGCTCCGGGG
Organism: Procambarus virginalis; assembly: GCA_020271785.1. Taxonomy (NCBI): domain Eukaryota; kingdom Metazoa; phylum Arthropoda; class Malacostraca; order Decapoda; family Cambaridae; genus Procambarus; species Procambarus virginalis. The sequence goes on along the minus strand of WNGS01001312.1, from coordinate 24,903,324 downwards.
AGCCTCCGGGACTCACCCAGAAAATGGCGTTTCATTACATTCAACGCTGGTTTTTTAGATTCTGTACATTGTATCTAAATTGTAAAAGATAATTTTAGAATTTGGCAACCAATAAAATTATAATGTTGCCAACACAAATTTAAGGCATGCACATTCCTGATTTCATTTCATTTTTCCATGAAATTGATTTTCCCTTCTTAGCATGAGTAAATGTTAACATAACTCTCTGAATCTGGAAACTTGTATATACGGTTAAGACGTCAGTTGGCCTTGCTACTTTACTTTCAGACAGGTTTATTATTTCTACTTTTATCTTCAGTTGTTCATTAATCACATCATTTTCTCCTGGATGTGCTGGCCAGCCGTCACATAAGGTAAACCATCATCAGTTGACTGCATGGTGCTTTTTGTCCTCTTTGACTGCATGAATGGTGTTCACATTTTGGCATGTGGTTACTTGTGGGTGCATTGTACATGATAATGCTTTGGTTTTACAGGATTTAAGGCTTTTAAAAAAATTGGTTTTATTTTGCTTTGTGCTTTGGTACATTGGTAAAATCTCAATCGTTTTATATTTAAGGCTTTATAAAGATGTTTAGCATTAAAATAACCTGTAGAATCCCCCCAAAATGTCAAAAGTATGACATTTTTTAACTAGTTTTGCATTCATAAATTGTCTTGAAGCTATTCAACTTTATTGTGACTATTCTCCTAAAACTACAAAGCCCTGAAAATGTTATAATTATTGATTATGTGCCAATGCAGTTAATCCTGTGAAAAATCTTCCAGGAGCCCTAATTAAACTTAATTGTATTCACAAATACATGTATCTTGTCCTATAATTTTACCTTTTGGTAATTCCATTCTGCTTACATTATTTACTGAATGCGTTTACACAGAAGGTGCACCTCATGGTTTTGTCAGAATTGTGTTTATGCATCTTTTTCTGACATTCCATTTCCTGGTAACCAGAGAATGTCTCTGAACATTAACTAAAACTCTGCATTTTATGTTTTTGCATAATGTTTACTGGCAGTGGATACTTTGAAATCTTATTTTATTCGGTATCAAGTCTATTCTTCTGCAAAACTCAAAAACCAATTGGGGTATTTCTGGGGGGTGTCCCTTTGGCTCCCCAGAGCTATCCAGGTTGATATAATGTATTAGACCATGGCATCAGTCAAAGGGAATGGAGTTCTGCCTACAGAGGACCACAAGCCAGATCCCGGCCCCCCTCAGAGAGGCATGAGGACCATTGGTCTATAGAAACCCCCATGTGGTTGGAAGCATTGTGTGTCTGCCATGGACCGGGTCAGGCACCCAGATAGGTAGGTGCCTCGAAACAAACCCTGTCTGGTTAAAAAAATGCTAATGAAAGCCAAACTGTTAAACAGAACTTCCCAAACTAAAAAAAAAAAAAAAAGCCCCAACCGAAGAACCCCAGTTGGGGCTTTTTTGCCATTACCTGCACACCACGGTCTCTGTGGCTGGGGATGAAATTTGGTTTCCCTTGTTACCCGTTCAGAGTTCGGGTCTTCCAGGTTGTCCACAGGGTTATTTGGTCCAGCCAGCTTGCGGTCTATCCTCATGCTCATGACATTCGTAAGTTTGTTGCTTTGGCTGCCATCTTCGGTAACAGGTGTTGGGCTGATATTTGGGCACAGGGATTTTGGAGGTCGAACAGGGTCCTGGCCATGCATTACTTGGTAAACATTCCTGGCCCTAGCGGTTGCAGCCAGTTGTCTCGACTTCAAGTTGAGATGCGAGTGGCGGCCACCTCCCGTGTAAGTCCCTCTTGTGACTTTTCTTTGTTTAGGTAGCTCCAGGGGAGCCGTAGGGGCTCCCCACAGAAAACCAGTGCTGAATGTAATGAAATGCCATTTTCTGGGTAAGCCCTGGAGGCTCCCCAGCACCCTCCCTCTCTTCGGTTGCCGATTTTTTGCATTCTTTTTTGATGCTTAGCCTCTGAAAGCTGGTGTGAGGGGTTTGGGGCCCCCATCGCTCTCTGGGAGGGAGGGCTGCACGGACGATCGGCACAATGACGTTAATGACGTTTGCTTGTTTTCTTGTTTTTGTTTGGGAGTTCTGCTTCCCTGTTTGGGTTTAGGTAGCAATTTTTACCATGTGGGGTTTGTTTTGTTATGCTTACCTTTCTGGGTGCCAAACCCCGGTCGATGGTAGACATGGAATGCTTCTGTAATGTACGATTATGTTACATTGTTGAGTAGAGTAGATACATTGTATTTAGTGGGTTTTCATGTCTAGTAGTCTTGGATACAGCAGTGTCATAGACGTTGAGGCGGAGCTTGGAGCCGACCAGAGAGCTGAGTGAGGCTGGAGTTGCGGAGCTCTATGTGGGAGAGCGCTGTAGCTCGATGCGGTCGTAGTCTGATGTCTGCTCTGTATCGAAGCTGTAGCGTCTTGGGGTCGATTATAACTGCATACGCCGAGTGCTACATTCTTGACTGTGGAAATTGTACTGTCGGCTATTCACTTTATGCTTGCTTATATTTGGTGACTACACCTCAGCTTCCTCCACTAGGATAGGAAGATGGAAGAACTGTTACCTGTAATTAGAGAAGAGATTATAGCTTCTGCAATTAGTTATGCCATTAAGCTAATGAGAAGTTGGAGTGAGTATATTGTTTGTACTCGCTACACTTCCAAACACATGAGGGCTTCCATAGGCCATTGCTCCTCACGACTCTCTGAGGGGGGCCAGGTTCTGGCTCGTGGTCTCCGGTAGGCAAGAATTCCATCGACTGATACCACAGTCTAATTCATTTCTATCAGCCCTGTAAGCTCCCGGGAGCCTCCAGGGCTCACCCAGAAAATGGCATTTCATTACACTCAATGCTGGTTTTTTAAGGATTTGCAAAAATGTGCGTGCTTTGGTAAACAACCACTGATGCAGTCTTGCATGATGCAGAGTTAATATAATCATTTAGAAATATACATTTCAATTTAAATTTAAAGATGTTGGCACTGTAGAGTATGTGTAAATTAAAGAACTGGTACTATATTTAGCACTAAATGTTTCCAGTATGTTTATTGCTGATGGTTTTATTGAGAAGGCTGTCAGATCAGTCCACTCAACATAGAAATCCCCTAACTGTTCTAAAGCCAAGTAAGAATCAGTTTGTGTACAGTATTTAGTAATTTTGAGCTTGGTTTCGTGTTTTCTTTTGTTGGCAAGCTTTATTCTCCCTTGTACACGATGCATTATACAAAAATTGCTAGTACTGTACTATATATTGTAATTGTCCTGTAATTGTCCTGTATGTGACATTATTGATAATTATTAATTTTAAATTCTTATGATTCCTATTGTTCTTAATTGTATTTTAGATTTAAATTATTTAGAATACTGTACTGTATAATGAATAATTTGCAAGGTTTGTAGAATAATTGTACAAAGTTTTATTTCTCAGTTATTCAATTTTGTATACTTTCTAAGGCAATTCTGCACCAGCACAACAGGCATCTTTTCAAATATCCTTGTTTGAAAAGTCATACTGGCTACAATGGCTTCGTGGGCCTTTGGGCCCGTGTAACCCATGGGGGCCATGTGTGGTTTGTATACCATTCGAAAACAAGTAGCCTCGCAGACTAGGCTAGGACGGCTGCTGGAGTAGAACAACTTTCGAAATTGTCAACATGTAGTCAATAGTTAACACATGGTGACCACAGAAGTTCACTAATAAACACTCCTTCTCATGCCTTACTTGACATCACAAGAATCACAAAGTAGTGGTCTTGCATAAAGCCTGTTCACTTGTCTGGCTGCTAACCTTATCTGTCACCAGATGGCAGCAATAATGCCAACACAAGGTCCCTTGCCACAAACCCTATCATATTCTATCTGATAGGTCCTCAGTATTGTTCAGCAAGATTAAGACTTGATTTGCTGTGCAGTGGGCTCATGCTGTTCAGTTTGTTTATCATCAGTGGCTTCCATCTCTTTTGGGTTCCCATTACACAGCGGTTCCTTGGCACTTTGTTCATGACAAGATAAAGTACCATTTGTGTTTGGCACGTTATCTTGGGTACATCAGTTTTCTTTCAGGATTAACCGGGGTTTGTTAATCCTCAGGTCTGACCTTCACTTAGTTCTTAGAAACTGTATTTGTGTTTTTCATTTGTCACAAGCTATTCTTGCCTTTCATTGTATCGGTGTTAGACAAGCTTTGGTTTGGGTTAGTCAATAGGTCTTACATTAGCCTCAGGCCTCTCTTTCAGGCTGAGTAAATATACACACCTTTTTCTCGGGAAATGCCCTTTCGGTAGCTTACTGAGATAAGTAATTACCTAAGTGTACTTAGATGATGAGAGGTACACTTGTGATACCCCGGCTTCCCAGCACTTTTGTCATTTAATACTTTGAATCTACTGACAGTTTTGGCTTCCACCACCTTCTCACTTAACTTGTTCCAACTATCTACTGCTCTGTTTGCGAAAGGATAAATTTTCTTATATTCCTTTGGCAGCTTTGTTTAGTTAGTTTAAATCTGTTGGTTTAGTCATGCCTTAAGGAGAGGGATCATGCCTCTGAGACCAACCTTTGCTTATCAGGAGCCAAGACCAGAATCTGACTCACTCTTCAGGTCAAGGAGAAGACAGATATCAGAAATCAACCCAAAAGCAAGTACTGTACAAAAACCCTTGCAAAAATGCATAAGCACAATAAAACTAGTAACTGCAGGCAACAAGGCAAATGATAATTTCTACGGTGCAGACATTCTAATTGTGATGTGTCTGACTGTCACCAGGTGGCAGCATGAGTCACCAAGCGTCCCAGCCAGCTTTCCTCTTAGCTTGCCTGGTCTGACTTTGGGGAGCAGGCTCACCTGGGTCCCAGCCTACCTGCCCTCTCTCTCACCTGGTGTATCTAGGAAGCATGTCTCATCAGTTAGTGCATCCTACTAGTTTACACTGCATAAAGCATAACCATTACTTCATGGTTAGAGAAATTTCCTTCTCGGTTGTCTTTGTTGTCCACATTGTATGCGTCCAAGGTCAGTACAGTATTTCAGTACAACTATGGACCAGGATTTCCTTTCTTGGTGGTTAGCCTTATGTTTACTCTGCCCTTTCAGAGATTCACTGGTACCTGCATTTTTTAATTTAATCTGTTCCCATAGACAGTTCGAAAACCGAAACAAATTTCACATAAGAAATAATGTAAATTAAATTAATCCGTTCCACACCCCCAAAAATATTAACTTAAAAATACATTTTATACATACTACTACTTATATTTTATTCTATAGTATGTACAAGTATATCTTATCTTTATTGAGGACTCTTGTTGGCGTAAGGAAGGAGGTGAGGAAGGGGGGAGGAGGAGAGATGTTAGTGTTTGGAAGGGGAGTCCCCGTCCGTTATAACAGCAGGGATGACATTTCTGGGGTGTACTCCCTTACATTTTGCAGGCATACCACTAGGACCTGGTTGTGGCTCAATGCTTGCTTGCTTGTCTTACTAAGAATCTGTCTATAGACTCTTGTTTTCCCAACATTATAACTTGTTTGAAGTGAGACATCACATTCTCATTATGAATGATCTCTTGTTTTTCCTCTATCGTCATCTTCACAACTGCTTTCTTAGGTTGTACTTTACCACTGACTTCCTTGGAACCCATGGCGTGATATATAATAAGAACTTTTATGTTCAGAAGCCTAAAAAAGCACAAACAACAATTCTTCTCAAAGAATTCAAGCGTGGTTATCACTAGGTGGGAGACACTGGTAAACTGATGCGCGCCACATGCTCGGTCGGCCCGTACGTGTATCAGCAAACTTGAACACCAAGGCAAACCTTGAAAACCGAGCCAAAGTTTGAGAAGAAATTGAGCTGTAGAACCAAAACATTCAAAAAAAGGGGCATTCGAAAACTGAAGTTTCACTGTACCTGTACTTGCTCTGAAGGGTTTGAGTCCCTCCTTGAAATAACCATTAAGACCTGAGTCACCTTACTTCTGGGCAATGCCTAGAACTTGTTCTCTACTGTGAGGCTTACTGGTGAGTAGTAGTATAATGCTGTAGTTAACTGTGCATTGTATCTGCAATCACACCTAGCCCTGCTGCTTATGCATGTATGGGCTTTGCACTTTTACATAGGGTGTGCTTAGTTCACATTAGTGATCGTCATGTCTAGCGCTCCCTGTGCCTTTTTTTGCGTACAGTTTAACATCAGGGTTTGGGTTTGGTAGAGCTGAGGTTCCGCCTTTGCACCTCGGAAATTGGGTGCTGCCATCTGGTGCCAGTTAGAATAGCAAGCTGGTGGGAAAACAGGCTGTTTGAAGTACTACTACTTGGTATATATTATTCAGGAATGTCTTGGAAAGACTTCAAATGTTACTAAACTTTTGGTGATCATTCTGTGTAGAGTCTATTCCATTTCCTCCCTAACACCAGTATGACCCAACAAGGATATTTGAAAAGGTGCCTGTTGTGCCGGTGCAGATTATTACCCTACCCTAACTATCATGATGGGCCCAATTGGATAGGCAGAGATTTTCTTACAGAACATCCAAGTGCCATGTTCAGACAGAACCTTCTCATAATCGTTTAGTGATTTTTTGTAATTGAAACTGTATTCATCTAATAGAACCATCTCAAAATAGATGCAATAAATTCTGTTAACACCATTGTGCTTGAATTGTACTCAGGTGTTATTACACTGTACTATAATTAGAAAAGATAATGGTAATAATAACCATCAAATATGAAAACTAGCCTATATATATTTTTACTGTGTGTGTGTGTGTGTGTGTGTGTGTGTGTGTGTGTGTGTGTGTGTGTGTGTGTGTGTGTGTGTGTGTGTGTGTGTGTGTGTGATTTGTGATACTGTATCTAGAATGAATGTTCATAATATTTCATGCACCAACAGACCATCCCTGATCCGTTTGTGCGGCTGCATGTTGGCAACACTCAGCAGGAGACGTCTGTCCGTCAGCGCACTAACGATCCAGTGTTTGAGGAAGGGTTCACTTTCCTTGTGAGAAACCCACGTACACAGGAACTGAAAATTGAGGTATAACTTAAATTGTTTCTATGAAGGAAATATACTTTATTAGATTTATTTTAAGGTGTAGATAAATTTTTATGTTGGGTTCAGAAAACCACCAGTCTAGACATAAAAGATTTCATAGTTCCAATTTAGGATTTCCAATACAGTACAAGTACTGTATGTGGTTAGTGATAATGACGTACTGGCAGCCAGATAAGTGATTCGAGGTACCGTATTGTTATAGAGCTGTACTGCATTGAGAGTAGAACTCCCGAAACCCTCACCAGGTATATGGGCTCACTGACAAGGGTTTGAGAGATTCTGAAGCTTTATGTAGTAGCAATATCTTTGAAGATGATAGCTTTTGTACATGTGGTTACCTATCTGCTGTGGAGCATAGGCCCACTAAAGCACTGCTTGTTGCTAGTACCGTATGTAAATGTTTCTAAATAAGGACACACAAATATTATAATGTAGATGATGACAATTGCCCTCACTTCCTCGCTGGCAAAGTAACACCAGATCATTACATACTGCAGTTTTATTAAATATTATTATATATACTCATTATTATTGTATTTTGAAAACACTAGCCAATAAATTCATGGTTAAGAAGTGTTTTGAAATAGGAAATATAAAAATAACACGCTGATAATCTTATGATATTGGTTTGTTTTTGAAGCATAATTTTTATTTTTAATTGATTATGTTTTTTGAAAAGTAAAATGATGCAAATATTCCATAAATGTTATTATGTTCCACAAAGAAAAGTTGTACAGTAGTAAAAGGCATATACAGTACAGTAATAAATTAGTAGTAATACTTAAATAATTATGAATGTCATAGTGTAGTAATGTTTTAAAAACAGTAATGCATTGACTACTTAATGGTACAGTAGTCATTGTAATATCACCATACATGACTTAATTTTAAGCTTTATTAATATATATATTGTGAATTTCAGGTCATTGATCATAAAACAAGCCAGATACAGGGTAAGATCGAGTTGGATCTGAATGTGTTGCTGAAGGAACGTAATCTGGAGGTGAAGAATGAAGAGTACACACTGAGTGGTGCGAGCGGTGGCCTGGCGTCTCTCAAGCTTACATTAACTCTCAGGGTAATTTTTGGCCACCATCACTACCTTTACATTTGGTTTGAAGCACCTAAAGCAAATATAATAAAGAAGAGGAAATTTATTTAAAAAGATGTATTATTCTGTAATGTTAATAAGGTATTTTTAAAAAGTTTGTAGTGTTGAAAAGCAAGTATGTTATGTTAATAAATAAGGCTTTCATTTAATGTATAAAGCTTCTTTTTGAGCTATATCATTGTGCTACAAGTATCCTAAAATCTCATTTTGTCTGTGTGTCATACAGTATGACACTGCACATTGCTTAGGGAAGCATAACCCCTAAAGTGCAGCTATGATCAGAGTGATTGATCATTGGGAGGTACTCCCAAGTACTATGAAGCCAGGGAGGTAGTCCCTGGCTTTGCACAAAAAATTGAAATATCTTATAAAATGATACAGTATATTTCCATGCAAATTGTAAGGAAAATGGACAAAAGAAAGGACCAATATTGATGCCATTTTGTATTTAACACACACACTGGAAGATTGCCGGGTGGTGTGAGGAAGGGGGGGTTATTAGGTTCATTGGCGGTGGCACAAATTTGTTGACAAGCGAAGTGAAGGAGCAAGCTGTAATGATCAAGTTGTAGGGTTTATTCGTTTGCTGCTTCATAATAATTTACACAAACTCGGAACTGGTCCCAACCTGTCTCCTAAACTCGGTAAAAGCCATAGTGTTGTATCTAGTTTGAGTCAGCGGGCCCAGGGGTAGATATGATGCGTGACCAGGCAACCCAGTTGGTAGTCTTCTGTGAGGCTGAGCCAGCATTTGGAAAGGATTTAGAAATAAATAAATGTTTATTTAGGTAAAAGTACATACAGTACATACAAGACGAGTTACAAACAGAATGTTGGATTTCTAGATAAAGCTAGTACATTATTATGCCTAAAGCCACTAATACGTGGCAACAAATATTTTTTGATTAGATTGGCCTGGATTGATTAATCTTTCTACTGACTTCCTTAGTATGTAAGACCTTACAGGGGTGCTTGAAATTTCCTTGTGGAGTATGACTTTAAAAGGTTCCTACAGAACACACAGATTTATGATGTGATTTATTCTTGTATTTATACTTACAGCAATATGCAGTTTGTCTGGGAACTTTCTTAGAGGGCATAGACCTATTTCTTGTAAAGATATGACAGCTACATTCAGGTATTAAGGACTTTTGATGGGTCAGCTGGAAAATATGTTGACGAGCTTCACATGTTGGCTTGGTTAATAAATAAAGTAGTTTATAGTTGCTTGCCATAAGCACGAGTGTACTTGAATAAAGTAAAAAAGGAAAAGTCACTCGCCAAGATTACTGAAGAGGGAGATATACAAGTAGATGTATAGATAAATCTAAATATACATTTACTGTACATGTATAGATATAGATACTGCATATAGATATACAGTATAGACATATTAGAGAGATGTAATACATTCTCATTAATTCATCATTACCCTAATTATCTTTCTTTAATGGGGGTGTAGACACATCCACCTGGAAGGTGAAAAAACCCTGAGATATTAATTAAATGTACTGTAAGTATATTAGCTTGTGATCTGATTTTCCACAGATCCTGAAGACAGCCCTCAAAAAAGATGATGGGGACGGTGGTCCAAAGGAAAGGGTGAGGCTGAAATAGATTCCTCTACTCCTGCTGCGATCTCTGAACCCCCTCCACCCACTTCCCCGTCAACAGTCCCAGAGCCCCCCCTTGCTTCTCTCCCATCCAAAGAAATCCCCAGCAATTCTGTTCCTGAGAAAAATGCTGCCCCCATAAAGGAAGCAGAAAAGAGTGAAGGCCCAGGAGTGGTTGCAGATGCTGGTAAGGTTCTCTCACGATATCCAGGGCTCGTGTAGGTAGAGGGCACGCTTGCAAGATGCCTGCAAGTATTGATGTAAGCAGTAGGAGGCATGAAGCTTCACATTATGCCAAAATCTTCAGTCGGTTTGTAAGCTTTTGAGATGCATGACCAAATATACAAATGCAGTATAGCTTGGATATCTTGTTGCTTTTCTTCAAACTCAGTGCAATGATGAGCTTGTTGCACTACAAACACCTACTTAGCTATTTGGTCAGAATATAATTCTTCAAATATTAAATATACAATTGACTGGTACTGTCAAGCATATGCCATAAACTACATATATGAACATAATGCTTTTAATTGGAATTAAACTGTTTCTGGAGCTTAGCAGAATGAACAATATAATAAGTGACAATTGCTAGCTGCAATATCTTTTGATGTAAGTTTGTTATTCTATATAATACATTATTGGAAATAGGGGACCTGGGTGTATTTCTTGTGGAACTTTTTTTTTCTTTGCTATCTACTAAACTATTTAAGTTATTCAATACAGTACATAATGTTTAATTGGCTTAACAAATAGCATTTTGTCTTGATGAATAGCTTTCTAAGACAAGGCATTCTTTTCCAAGGATGTGATCGACACAGTTGTGATATAATAATAATTCATTTTGTTGAGGGACAGGCAGCCAGTGTATGTATACATGTTAAGGCTTATATCGAGGGTCCTCCCTCCCTGCAGTGTTGAACTACTGTACTGACAGGAACTGATTGCAGAAAATATTGCTAGAAAATGGCATAATCAGATCTTAATGGCCATGGGAGGCCAAAGGTGGGAAGAAAAGACAGTCAGACCAATGCCCAAAGCAAAAAGCACCATCAGAACTACATAAAACAAAAGGTGATCAAGAGCCTGTGCTCTTGAGAACAGAGGAGAGTACAGTATTCACTGCAGAATAGGAATAAAGCACCAGAGCCATCTAAGCGCACACCTGGCCAGACAAAACCCGGTAGAGACAAAGGACATAGTCGTATATGAAGGAAAACTACAACACCCAACCTCCAGGCAGAAAGGAGAGAACTGACCCCAAAACATCACGTGTAAACAATGGAAGAATGCAGATACATTCATGTGCCGCCCCAGTTTTCAAATAGCTGCGAGATGATTAGAGCCAAGAAAAATAGACCAAAGCAAGATGTGAACAGAGCCGGACACCAAGACATGACTGACAGTTGTGCGAGCAACACGCGAGACTCCCACACTCACAACCTCGGATTATCACCAGAAAATTCAAGAACAGCTTGTGACAAATAATGGGGCTCATATCCTGTGTTGATTAGCCATGACTAACAACACAGGAGAACAATAAAATAGGTGAAGATCTAGCATTGGTCCCAGGATCCTTGCCCTAAATCTCGATCCGAAAAAGGGACCTGATCACAAAGCTAGCGTTCTCCATGTTGTACCTTAAGCTAACTGTGTTGAGTGATTGACAAAAATACAAAAGCAGCTCATAATAAACAAAATTTTATGAAAACGTACGGTATTTCCAGGATCTTCTTTCCCACCATATTTTGCCTCACTGGATTGTGAGATTCAACATGGCCTGGTTGTGTTTGATCATAGTCTTTCTCAAATAGGTTAAAGATAACACTTATTAAGTAAGAGAACTCATCATACAATAGAACTTATTGTATTTGTACCATGAACAATTAAACTCATGGCTGTTATAAAATTTCAACATTTTTTAATAAGTCAGGGGAGCTAATAATCATAAGATTGGCAAAAATAGTACAGTATATTCTATTTTGGTAAATATTTTGGAGAATTCCAGAGATGTGAAATCCAGAGACAGAAACTGTGTAAGTTAATCTAACACAAATAGTAGATTGTGGATGTAGTAAATAGGAGATAATATTGTAGGTTGTTCTGGTGCTACATAGCCTTCCCGGTTTGGTGCCTTCTATTGATAATTACTTACTTACTTGTAGGTTGCTCATGGCTAGTGAAGTAAATTATCAGTTAGATAATGGCTAACATCTGTTTCATGTGTTGGTAGTGCAGGTTGTTACCAAGACTAATCTAATGTTCATTTGTATTAAATGTTTTGCTCTATAGTTTATTGTTTGTCTTGAAGGTAATAATGTGTTTTGTTGCATGGTATTACATTGTTGTATATTGTAAAAAGTTACCTTTTGTTAACTATTTCCTATTAGTTGTAATTCTGCCACATTTTGTTAATCATGCTCTGTAATGTGTGTGTGTGTGTGTCGTGTGTGTTATTTCTCACCCGTGTTTGTGGGGATCAAGCTCCAGCTTCTGGGCCACACCTGGATCTTTAATTGACCAGTGTAATGTTTTTCCAAACCAGGATTTTATCTTTGGCTCAGGTGTCTAGCTTCCACTTGCTCCCTTGTCCTGGTCTCATCCCCCCTTTGTGGCCTCTAGTCATAGGTCTTCTACATATATGACCCTGTGTCCTGGTTCCTTCCCCTTGTGTGACCCTTCGTCTTTGTTCCCATAGTCTTGGCATTCCCCTTGTATGGCCCATTAGCCTGTTATCACCCCATATATATGTTACCATTGTGTCCTATTTGGGGCCCCCACCATTGTGTTCTTTATCCTGGGTACACCTAGTACGTGTACTCTTGTTCTGGACCCCTTATCCTGATTACACCCCTCTTCACACAGCATATTTTTCCTTATTAATACCTTATAAATACTCTCCTCTATATATTGGAGCTGCCATTATATGGATCTGCACTTTCCTGATGGTTGGATTATCTGGACATGGAAATTCCTGGTTCTCCACCCTTATTAAGTGGAGCATATCCAGTTAATGGGGGGGTGGAGAACCAGGAATTTATATGTCTAGATGATTTGAGAAGTCTTGACCCAATTTGGTGGTAGCGAGCACTTATTTATATCAAATCTCTCCAAATTTCATTGGTTTCTGGCATTAGTGCAATCCTTTTAAAACTATTACATGTATTTTTAACCCATGTGTTTTAAAATAAATACCAAAACTACCAAAAAATTCTCACTATCTTTCATTCAAGTACAGTATCTGTATTTTCAGTTATCCAGACATCTGGAAGTATCAATTGGTCAACTGATACTTCCTTAGTTATCGAGACCTTAGCTATCGTGACCAGTTGGTACTAACCATATTACAATACCTATATGTAATATAGGTAATATGGTTTATATTTAACCATATTAGCAATGTGTACATTTCGTAAGCATCCACATTTCAATTCGTTCAGCCTGTCCTTGTAACATGGGTATTTTATTGTGCTAATAATCTAGTGCTAATCTGTGGACTGTTTCCTGTGTGTGCGCTTGAGAAGGTTTAGGGCCTCAAATTGTTACTTGGTACTCCATAGTTAGTCTCCTATATGCTTATAGTATCCTGAGTAATTGCGCGTGCGTGTGTGTGTGTACGAATATATGTGCCTTAAGTGTATCCTTCAATTTCTTGATAATGCCTAATTTTCCATAGTAGCACTTGTGTGATGAGGGCATCGGTCTGCTGTATAGTGAAGCCTGCTCAAGTTGCCAAATGTAACCTGTGATTGTACATGTATACTTATACAGATAATGAAGGCAATACGTAATTTTGTCTAGCATGCATTTATTTATGATATCCTGTAGATATATTTTACCTAATGGTGCTTGGAATTTTCATTGTAAACTGTGATGCGTTAATTGTTATGATATTTTAGCTAGCAAGTAATCTAGTCACTACATATTTTAGTACTGTATCTTGAATTTAGGCAACAAAAATTTTCTATGCTGGCAATTGATTTTTGGAGTATAGAATGCTTTATTCATGTGGTTGCTTATGCTGCCCATGAGTTTCCCCTATATTTATCATAAAATATTATACAGTGAATAGTAGTTAGATTAATTCTGTCATTTATTGTTGTCTTTTCTTTATATAACAAATTTGTGGAAACCCAAAGCCATGCTCACTTATGACAATAATCTTGGCTATATTTTAGTGTATTTTAGCAATTGCTTACAATATAAAAGAAGGCTGTCTGCTCCATTCATTGATAAGCACATCATGAAAATGAATGAGATAATTTATGTTCAAATGAATAAGATAATTTATGTTCTACTCAGCATATACCCCTCCAGAAAAGTGATACTACATATTTTCTCACATGGCAGTAAATTGTTGTCATGGCCAGATTAAATTATTTTTTAATGTGCTAAACAGCCTAAGAGTTGTATAATTCAGTATTAGATTACACAGTCTTTGGTTTAAGGAGGTAAGCACATTTATACTGAGTTTTAAAATGTGGGGGTGAATTTTGCAATTGAATTTTGCAAATGCTTGTTTGCTTATTTTCTGATTGGGGAGTTCTGCTTGCTTGTTCTGGTTTTGGTTTACAATATTTAACCAGCTGTAGTTTGTTTTGGGATTACTACTTTTCTGGGTGCCTGACATGGTAGATGGCAGATATAGACTGCTTCCAACTACTAGGGGTTGTCTATAGGCCATTGCTCCTCATGCCTCTCTGGAGGGAGTCAGGTTCTGGTTCGTGGCCCCCAGTAGGCATAGAACTCCATCGACTGACTATTGCCACGGTCTAATATATATATATATGCATCAGCCCGGTTATAGCTCTGGGGAGCCTCCGGTTCTCACCCAGAAAAATGCTGTTTCATTACATTCAACACTGGACTTTTTGCAGAAATGTCTTACTTAAAAGTCTCACTTTAAAGACTACCTATGCTCCCTAGGGCTAAGTACAGCCATTGACATATTGAGTCTGATTTATGAATCAAAACTCGGTGAGCACTGATGACGTTGACATCAGTGATGCGTGTGATGTGTCTTCAAGCAATGGGATGCCTTGACTAGTCACTCCATTGGCAGAAATGTAACCCCAGTAAATATAATCAACCAGTTCTTTTTAAATAAGCTTGTCATGTCGTTCTAGTAAAATAAGTGTCAACTTGCAGTAGTGCTATACTTATGCTACCAGTAACTGGTTACACCATTACAATATTAGTCAAATGTCACAAGTCTTAGATCAAAACTCAGTATATACTTTGACTAACTCAAATGTATATATTGTAAATATTTATTTTGTGAAAATTGTCTTGCTCATTCTTTTAGTATTGCTTCCAATGTCCTTGTAGACACCACTGCTAAAGAGGCCGGTTGTGCCAGTCCTATTTTCCCAGAAACAAATTCCTTACTTGAATTCCTTGCCATCATTCATAACTCAATCTGCATCCACTGGAGATTGGTTATGAATGGTTAACAATCTGCAACCATATTATTTGCTCTTATGAAGCCTGTTACTGAAATAGCAAGTGTGGAAATGTGTGTGGCTATGTTACTCATTGCCCACATATGATTAACTCATTGGCACTTAATGAAACAAAGCCCTTCACCTTACTTCATGGAACTGCATTGTTCTGCTAAGTCACACACCTGATTGAATGCCTTGATTTTCTTGATTGGAAAATTTGCTTGCCCATTGTTTGATTCGTATGTCTCTCATTGAAATCCTGGGTGAATCCAACTCATTTCGCATCAGACATATTATGTCTTTTTTTTCTTGTATAGGCCTCCTGAATTATATCTGTGACCTTTTGAATATTTTATGACAATCACTACAGATAGCATTTCTGGGCTTGGCACTTTCTTTTGATTATTACTTGCATTTATATATCATTTGCATTTACCGTATATATCTTCATACATCAGTATCCTTCAGATAATGTAAAATATGTAGTTATATACAGTAGTATTATTTCTTGGCTTGAATCCCAATAAACCTTATCCCATTATCAGTTGTCCTAACTTGTTACATATGATACATCATCCAGCCCAAGGAAAGCAACTTATGTTTTAAGATGAGTCATCATGAATAGCTGTAACATAACCACTGCTGCTTTGTGGCCATAATTTTTATATGCCATTAAATGTCCTTCTATAACAACACCTTACAAGAATTATTGCTACGATATTTCACTATGAAGGGCATTACATACTAAATGGCATTGACTTTACTTCATTCAGAACAATATTTTGTATTTAAAAAAAAAATTAGCTTGAATATTTTTTATTCAAACTATATAGGTATATACATCTTAAGTAAAATATTAATAGGATTCTTAACTTTGAGAATAAAAATCTATGCAAGAGATAAAAACAAACATTAAATTCTGGATAACAGGCCAATACAGGACTTGAATGCTAGTGAAAGTCTAGATCTCTTATACAGTGTTGCTCTAATTTAGGAATTTGGTAAATTTCTTATATTTGAGGTGTAATATCAGTTGTTCAAGATTTACGAAAAGTTTCAAATAGTCTTAGTTTCACAATCGACTTGATAATGGTCCACGACAGACCGAAAAGTCCTCGTCTCCTCATCTTCTGGTGTGTGGTTTAGTCTTCATTTATTGCAAAAGTTTTAAACTTTAAGAGGTATTTTCTTTGGTTTTATAGGAATTAAATTTGTAGAAACACTATAGCTGGTAATTTAAATTTTTTCTGAATGTGGGCCACTTGCATTAAAATGTAAAACCTGGAGAATTATATACGAATATTTTGAAGAATTTGCTGAATTGAGCACCGATAATTGATTTACAAACTCACTTTATGATTGAGATCTTGTCTAAATTATTCATTCATTATTTGATGTATCAGTCATGATTATCATAACTGTGATTACATGTGCTTTATTATACTGTACTAGAGCTTTGACTTTTTAACAGGTTTATTCAAATATCAATAGAATTTTTGTTTTTGCATGAAGTCCTGTAATTATTTAAATGCATAATTATATAAAGCATCTTTTTTATTTTTATTTTAAGAGCCCTGGATAGTGAGAGGTATTGGAGGTAAAAGCCTGTAGAGAACACATGGCATGCCGCTCCCGTTATTTTCTCTCGTCATGGTAATTTGAACTGTTCCTTCTCTAGCAGCAGCGCTGACCATCTTGGGCCTCTCACAACCTCTCAACTGTGTTTCACGCTCCTTTTCAGGGACAATTTTTCAGTGTTTGCCTGTCACTCTGCTGTTCTCCAGTAGTTGCATCCAACTTCATAATATGAAGGCTGTACTGTATAGTGCTTTGCTGCTATGTATATACAGTATATGTGCACCTGTATTTTCAGTAGCATGATAAACGTTAGTTACTATTTCAGTTTGCTTAAGCTTTCCTGTATTTTATCTTCAACGTAAATTTAGACAATGTGCTAACTAACAGTTTTCTGCCTCATTGACTTTCAGTATAGTGTTGTTGCTGCTCTGTGGATCAGGTAGTGCATCTGCTTCTCTGTTGAATGTCTTTTAACAAGTGCATGAAGGCTTGTCAATGGCATTGTAGTATTAGCTGAAGTGGTTATAGTTGGAATGGTTATGTTACTGCTAGTAACAATAATTATCATCATTGATGTTTGAGCATTTGTTTGATGTGAAGGTTGCAGTAGTGAAGGTAATACACAGTGAGTGGTAGTGAGGGGTGTATGGGTGGTAGTTAGGGAGTAGGGGGGGTAGTCGGGTAGTTGAGGGTTTGGCAGGGGATCAACCAGTAGTGTAAATGAAGGTGTGTAGATGGCATAATCCAAGTGTTGAGACTAGTGTGTGACATGGTGACGCCACTGAACCCATGTGTAGAGTATGCAGTGTGTGGTAACTGCCAGTAATGATTGTGTGTGATAAGTAATAATATAATACTCCTGAAATCCTTGCCCTCTTCCATGTAAACTTACCTATAATATATAGTACACTGATACTTATTGGACCACACCTTTACTTCTTCTGGCTCTCTTCAAGGCTCCAGCAATTTCTTCTATATTTTGGTCTTGTCAGTGTTATATATATTTAGCCTTTATAAATAAAATAAACTGCCATGATATAACAAATCTTGGCCTCTTTAAATTGTTACCTTCACATTCTCTCCACTCTTGCCCAGTCCTCTTATCATTCTTTCTTTGAATTATTTTTCCAGTTCATTTCTTCATGCTCTCAAGTATTGCAATTCCCTCGTCATCGACAAAAGAATACACACTTTTCTACATCCGTCTGTATGTGAATTCCGTCAGAGCTACCCTTTCCATGTTTTTTCCTTGATTTAAAAGGAATCGGTTAAAGACCCGACCAAATGCCAGGCTAGAAGATTTTATTTAAATCATATTTGTGGACACGTATTCGCTGTTGGCTACCATTACTATGGACCTGGTTTTATCCCTCCGAGTTTCATCCACTAAAGGTACCAGCACTATTTTTGATGTTTTGTCCTCGATTTCCATAGTCAATTTTTTTTAGGTATTCACTGTTTCCACCTCATCAAACATATAATACTCGTTAGGTCGGGTCTATTTAGATTACTCATTTCGTAGTATTGCACCCCTGTGGCATGCAAAGTATTTATCTCTGTGCTCCCTCTTTAATATCTTGTGGGTATCCTTGACCCCCCTTTTCTGTGCCAACCTTTTTCTGTACAGTTTTTTTGTTGATCCTCTTGTTGCCCCCGCTTTAAACTTGGCCTTCCCTACTTTATATTCTCTGCCTTCTTCCCTCCCTTTCCTGCGTTGCTCAGATTAACCCCGGAGACTGATGCTGCCTGAGTGGTGATGACTCCTGTCTTTGCCCCCCACCCCCTATTTTTTCTTTGCCCGCCGCCGTGGTCTCCATCCGCCCTTTGTCCCCTCCTGCCCCGCTCCCCACCCATCCATCCTCTTCTTCTCTTTTCTTGTCTTCCTCTCTCTCGTTAGCTCTACCCATTCTCTCTCTCTCTCTATCTATCTATCTCTCCCTCTATAATATCTCTATCTCTATATCCCTCTCTTAGTCTTCTCCCCCCCCCCCCCCTTCTCCCCTGTCTTTCTCCATCGCCTATCTCTCTCTCATCCTATCTCTATGTATTATCTTATCGCTCTTACTCCGTTACTCTTTCTCTCTTCTCTACCTATACTCCGCTCACCTCCTCCACTATCTCTCTCTCTCTACATTCTTCTCTCTCTCTCATATCCTCTCCCTGTCCTATCCTTTGGTCTTTAACTTCACCTCTTCCCACTCCATTGCTCTTGACTACTTTGTAGTGTTCGTGGGCATGTCCCTCCTCTGCTTGTGCTTCTGCTCTCAGTACCCGTAGGTCCCTTTTCCGTTTGGTCATTTCGCGACTCCTACACCTCGTGTTTGGCCTGTTCTCCTGACGTTTGGGTATCAACCTGGTGTTGCCGTGGCTCCCCGTTACCCTGGCGGGGCTAGCGCTGGTGCCCCCCTGTCGTGCGACATCGATGCGGGTAGTCGTCGCCCGCCTCTCCCTCCTGCACATGCCCGTTCTCTTCCATTCCTGCCGCTTTGTGCCTCAGACCCCGGCCAGTCCCGGCGACCTTACTTGATTTGTCTCTTTTTTTTTTTTTAATGTTCCTTACCATTATCCTCCCCTGCTTCCCGTCCCTGTCTGTCCTTTCCTCCACTTTGATTTGTGCACTGTGTTGTCAGGCGCTCTTGATGTAGTAAGGCTGCTTCATTAGCTGCACCGTTCAGGGGTTCTCCCATCACTTCTTATACGCTCGCCCTTTCCCTGTTTGCTTGGCCTTCGTTACTTGTATTTTAATTCGTTTTATTGTTCACAGTTCCGCCATAATCACCCGGCACACCTCCCCTTTTTACGCCCCCCTTCTTGTTCAGCCCGGACACTGGAGTTCCCAACCGACTCGCGTTCTCAACTGCCCTCGGCTAAGCGCACCTGCTGCCCCACCTTCACCTCAAGTCTTTTGTGTTGCCTCAGCGGTGGTTTTCGTTGGGGAACGTTTCTCCTGACACCTTTACTGTTCATTATGCCTGCTGCGTTGAGCGATAGTCTTCCCAGATCTAGTAGTGTCATGACTAAACACCTTGTGGGACAGGTCCTAGGTGATGATGGTACTACTTCAGGAAGAGGAAGAGTAGGTGACTGGGAGGCAAGACTTGGTCATTGATAGCCCCGCTGGAAGTTTCCGATAGTACCGTACAGAA
>WNGS01001312.1:24864051-24874769 GCA_020271785.1 Procambarus virginalis | reverse complement strand
AGAGAGAGATATATATATATATATATATATATATCTATATATATACTACAGTGTATAAGTGTGTGTATATATATATATATATATATTATATATATATCTATATCTATATATATATATATATATATATATATATATATATATATATATAATATAATATAATATAATTTGTATTTAAATTCACATATTCACACTCAATTGATATTTGAAATACTTTGTAGTGTTCTGTGGGAATGTAAATCATTAATGCTTGCTGATTCTGATCTTCAGTACACAGTAGGTAAATTTAAGTTTTGGTTTGCTGAATCATAAATAATTCGCATGTTATCACTGAAGTTTGGGTATCAACTCATGGTGTTGCAGTGGCTCCAGTTAAACCTGAGCGGAAAGCGAGTGAACCAACTGTAGTGAAGACCATAGATGAGGTTATGTCGTCTGCAGCATCTCCACTCATGCACATGGCACCGTCTCTTAAAATTACTGAAGATTGTGACCTCAGACAAAGGCAAGTCAGAGAACTAATTGGATTTGTATCCTTTTTTTTTTTTAATGTTCATTTTCAATTAGCCCTCACACTGCTCCAGTCACTGTATGTAATTTCCTCCACATTTGATTTGTGAACTGTTTTAGTCAGGCGTATCTTGATGTAGTACAGTATGCTTAATTAGCTGCACAGTTCAGGGGTTAATAAAATGCACTTTATTATAAGCTAGCCATCTTCCATGTTTGCTTGGCATAGTTCATTGTATATTATAATTAGTTTATTGTAAAGTTTAAGCCATCATAAAAGAATAATACGACCACTTATTGTTCAGCAGCACAATGAGTTCCCAAAAGACTCGGTTCTCAACTGAAATAGGATAAGCGAACATGATGAACACAAATTAACTAAAGTATTCTTGTTTTGACATAAGAGGTGTCTTAGTCTGGGAAAGTTTCTAATGAAACATTAATGTTTAATTATGAATGATATGAGTATGCATTAAAGATAGTATTACCAGAGCTATGTATGTCATGAATAAAAAAAATTTGGGAAAGGTACTATTGATGATGGTAATACTTCAGGAAGAGGAAGAGTAGGTGACTGGGAGGCAAGACTTGGTCATTGATAGAAAAGATGGAAGTTCTAGATAGTAAAGTACAGAATACAAGATGTAATTCTTTAGCAAATTAGCTTAAAAGCATACAGTATTTAGAAAAAAAAAGCTGGAGGTACCTTGTAATCCATGGCATGGTTTACGAGAATCTGCATGAATAAGTGGTTGTTCCTGTTTCCTCATTATGGAAGCAGTTCACCGAGTGGAACCTTGCCCAACACCCGACTATCTTTACTCTTATTGTGTGGTATGGCCCTGTTTTGCATTTCCTTTGTGGCTTTACATAATTTGGTTGCACCCCCCCCCCCCACCCTACACACATTAATTCCAAACTGCCCACCATGCAGTCATTTTCTATTGTCTCATAATTAACAGCACTGAGAAGTTTCATTTATATTGTGTGTGTAGTGCCAAGATTTCAGTGTTCCAATTTAATTTTTCTTGGCAACTTTTTGAATTCTCATCACTATTCAAATCTTGTGCTGACATTACTACCAAGATTTATTTTGTATATAATTGTATCACCATACATACTATGGCATCTGTGTCAGAGCTTGACTGTTATTATCATACATCATCAATGATAATATTTTTTCCTTTATTCTTTATCTTCTTCAGAACAAATGTGGCCGGTATCCACGGAATAGGTCGCATTGAGTTGACCGTCAAGTATGGACCTCGCAGTAACCTAGTTATTGTTGTTCACCAAATTTCGTACGTAGAAATATACTACTTGCTTTTTGGGCTCTGTAAAGTAAATTTAAAATGGGTTGTACTTATTTCAAATCAAAGACAAAGAGGGTCTAAATATCAATAGTACAGTATCCTTATTAATATTGATAACATATGCTTTGCTGAACAAAATATGAAATACCATATGTAATTATATAAAATTTCTTGGTTACATAATTGTGAACAAGCGAGTGTGATGTATCTTGGTTACTGACGCATCGAGCAGGGCAAATTTTTTGTTGGCTCATTTTCAGTACTTCCATGACCATTGAGAGTGAAGGTTCACTGTTCAATAAATTTCTGTTGCGTGAAGGCTAAATAAGAATTTTTACCCCCATGCCCCCTCAGAAAGTGTGGGCTAACTCCATAAAAGCCACAAATTTAAAATTGCCACTTTTGGCCATTTTGGAAATAATATTTTATTGATTTGGCATAAAATGTTGCATAGTACAGGTTTTGTTTAGGTGTTTGGGTTTAGGAATTCATTGGTGATGTTAATTCGATGGTTTCAGTTTTGAACTTTAAATATTAGATAGCCGCAGATTTTTAGTTCAGAACAGGCAATTTTTCTAAATCATAGTAGATAACCTATACTGAAATAAAATTGCTGCAAAGCATTGATGGTTTTTCCTCAGAAACCTGCCAGTTGAGGAAGATGGAGAGCTGCCAGACCCATATGTGAAACTCTATCTTCTTCCTGATCGCTCCAAAGACAGTAAACGTAAAACAGATGTGATCAAAGACAGCTGCAACCCTAAGTATGATGAGCGGTTTGAGTATTCCATTCCTCCAAATGAACTGACACGGCGTACACTAGAAGTAAATATAATCAACAAGAAGGGACTTTTATTCTTGCAACGATCACCTAAAATGGGACAGGTTTGTTAATTTTTTCTGCTCCTTAGATTTGTTGTTTATTTTTGCATAGAAAGCATAATAGCCTAAGTAAGATAAGACAGGTGAAAATTCAAATAATCAACTACAGTATTTAAAGGGTATAGAATTGATGGTGAGTTGCAGAAATATCTTGGATACCGTATCAGCAAGAACCAATTGCTTTTGAAAATTATTAGTTCCAAGTAACCGATAAACTGATTTACTTAAAATACATTTTCTATCATGAGAATGTTTACAGATATAATTGGATGTAGCAGTAGATTTTGAATATTAACACTTTAACGCGCTCGGCACTCGTGAAAAAAAAATAGCACATTGTGCGCCCGGCATTTTGCACTCTTGAGCGTAAACACCAAAAAGTGTATAATCTTTTCACTCTCCTGACACCAATTCTCGAGCTACGTATTTCATGTTGGTATCAATGTGTTGGCAATAAAATTCTCTACAAGATCATATGTATAAAATGTCACCAAAGCATTAGCTATCCCACCACGAAATAAATAAAAACGTAGATCACTCGCCGTGACGCCCAAACAGCAACAAAATGTTCATACTCTTTTGTTTGTTGTCAGCTCCACATTAGTCCTACAGCGTTAAATTTTATATCACTGGACTCGCAATAAAATTCCCTACACAGACATATGCATATAAATGTAGAATCATGATCGCGGCCCACACCAAGAGTGTGTGAAGTGGGCGATTACTCTCGTGTCAACAATTCAATAGTCTCTCCACTAAGTTACAATACAATGCCATTCACCAAAAAAATAGGCCATGTGCCTATTAGAGAAAACGGAAATTTAATGGCAAACATTTTCATACTAACCCCAAGTCGATCGAATAAGAATTGGATTTTATAATGTTTTTTTTAAATCGCGCGGCTATTTACGACTCTGCTACGCAACCGATAGAAAAAAAACACGTTGTAAATTTACGACCCGGCTACATTAAAGTGTGTTAATAGAAAATGGGTTTTATTATAGAGAGTTTGCATTTCTATACAGTAATTGGATTACAAAATAAATATTATGGTCCTGTTTAGTGGCTTATCCAGATATCCATATACAGTATGCATTATCTTATATGTCCAGACAAATCCAGAAGTCTGATTATTTCACTTTTGTTATCAGGTCCACCTAGACTGCGGGCTTCTGGATGCAGATAAGGTGACTCAGTGGTATGATATTGCTCCAGCCACAGACGAGGATGATGAGTGAGGAAGGCGAAGTGTGCTGAGCCGAGTAGGAAGTTGGAGGGGCAGTCTGCGTAGAATGACCAAACTGGCTGATCTAGCTAAGGGTAAGAAGAAAAAGAAGAAAATGTGATGATTCATGTAACCACAAACCAATTGTAAAACAGTACCTTTTTCAATTAGTTCATGAGCTTTGTCAGTTTCATATGATCCATTCGTAATTATGCGCTTATTGATTCGCTTTTTTCTTCTGAATTATGTTTAGAGATTAATTGCACATTTACTTTTTTTAAGATAGCCATATATTTTAATACTCTTGTTTTGTGGTATAGTTTATCACCTCTGACATACATAAATGTGTTAACGTTTATGCGTACTGTACTTAAACTAATGAAACCGATTGGGTGAAACATGATTCAGGGGAAAATGACATCTAATACATCACTGATGAGAGACGGCAAAAGCATTTCAGCATTGGGATAATTTTGTGCAATTCCTGGAATGAGGTGACACACCTGGCCAGCACACTTCGTAACTACGATCGGAGAATGTTCTCAAGGAGGATATGAAAATAGGAAATCTGCTCTCTATTCATACATGTGTATTGAATATTGGACCACACATTTTAAATTGGATATAAAAATTGAACGTTCTAGATATTGCTGTAATATCAAAGTTTATGATAGTTGTAGGCGATGTAACTAGTACCAGGTATGATAGTTTCTATCAAAAATCATAAATGTATATTTAGATGTTGGAAATATCATTTTTTTGTATTGTTTAAAATTTATATGGTGTGGCCTTAAGTAGTGTTTGTCAGTCCAGGATTGTTGTTTTGCCATAGTCTGCAGCATAAAATGCAGTGCACAAATAGATCTGCTTCAGTAAAATGCATATGTTAAAAGTATTTATAGTCAATATTTTTGTTGTTGCCACATATATTTTCATGTACAGTTAGTCCTGCTTCATCCATGTTGAAGCAGCTTTTGGCACAGGTTTTTATATTAATTCATATTACCCCATTGGTGAGGTTGTGTGTAGAACATAGTATGTAAGTCACACATTAATATTTTTGGATTGTGTGTTCATATGTGGGTAGTAATCTTATTACATTATACAAGTGTGCCAACTTGGTCCTTCGCTGGACTTTATTTCTAATATTTTAATATTTTTATATATCTCTATTATTTTTTTGTAGGCTTTGAATAATAGTCTTAACCAGAATTGGGCAATTTCTTGTAATTTAATTTCTGCTATGGACTAAAGATGGTTTCTGAATTCATCTGGCAATTACTGCAGTGATGAATGCCCTCACATTAGTGAGAAAATAACTAATCATCGCTAAATTTGCTGTTTTATTATATTTCTATATCAAAGTATTTATAAAGGGGCATAAACGACTTGCTGACATCTACAATCTTGAAAAAAAGCCTGGAGACCTGCAGTGGAATGCGTACATCGATAAAGACGACCAAACCACACACCAGAGGATGAAGAAATGATGTTTCGGTCCATCCAGGACCATTATCACAATCGACTTGATAATGGTGCAGGATGGACTGAAACGTCGTCGTTTCTCCATCTTCTGGTGTGTGGTTTGGTCATTATTTCTTCAGCCACATTATTGTGAGATCTGTGTACATCGATAAAGGTTGGAAAAATTAATGGTCCATATGTTTTCAGTATCCTTCTTGTAACTGACCTTCCTGCCATAGACAATGACAAGAATTATGTATTGGCTGCACAGTAGGTGTAAAGAATCTCTCTTTTTTACTCAAATTTTTAAGTGGCTGCACACTTCAGTATACATGAAGTAAGTTGTATTTGAATTATGTTATTCTAAAGTTTTGTTTAGTTTGGAAAATAATTATATTGTAGTTTTAGACATTAATATATGGTTTAGCATTACGCTAATGTAGTGGAAATATTTATTTCATAAATTTCCTTCTGTTAGAAATCAAGCAAATAATTGTTTTCAAGGTATTTTTTATCCTAAAAGCATTATTTATAATTTATATACTGTTTAAATAAAACTTTGGTGCAGTATTTTGTTTAATCCTTGCTCTCTGATAAGCAAGATAAAATTATTTTATTATGTATAGATAATGTACACTAATTCAAAAGTGATAAAATAATGTCAAAGCAGAAAAGTTTTATAAGTTTAAAACAAATTTTGGGAATTGGTGCTATATTTTAGTTGTGTACATAGTTAATGTGAGTGAAAGCCATCCATGAATTATATCCACACATACTTTGCCGTGAACGTCTATATACTACTACTTATACATTAATGTATGCAATGTTGGCACATCACCTTTCTTAAAAAATGTATAGAAATTATAGACAGTATTAACAGGAAATGCATGGCCTTCCAAATTCTTACAGCATTGGTGACTAAACATACCAATATATTTATGGAGATACAACTAAATAGCTCTTATGACACTATCATACAGTACTAGAATGCTGGTAAGTATACTCCTGCTTCTCATACCTCATGTACTTGACCTGACAGCCAAACACACACTGGGGGACAGAAAGTGATAACTTGTCTGTCTGAAAATTTTTTAGACAGACATGAAATAATGGACTATGACAGTATAGGCTGGCAAGTTAAAAATGCATGAGATTCCTTTGATTTGCTCCAAAAAACTGGTCTTATGAATGCATTGTAGGACAGGAGATTTATGTCTTGCAATCTGGCATCTTCTAAGATCTCTTAAATCTTAAAAAAAAAAGTTACATGTGTGTATACCACAAAAAAATTAATACATGATGAATAATATGAAAATGTATGACTCAAAGAGAAAATGCAACAAGAAATTACTTGAGTGCTTCTGTGTTAATACTTTTGATGATGTGTTGATTAACACAAAAGTGCTTAAATAATTCCAGTTTTATTTCCCTTCATGGTTATAAATTACTGTACAGTACCATTTTATATATATATATATATATATATATATATATATATATATATATATAATGTGTGTATGTAATTGTACTGTAATTTATTTATTATGGATTTCTTGCACATTTTCTATACAGAACTGTACATGGAAAGTTCAGGTGTTTAATGCCTTCTCAGTGCTGTGAATTATTAGCTAGCTTGACAGACAACTCTATATAAATTTAAAATAAGATCCAAT
The DNA here is from genome assembly GCA_020271785.1 of Procambarus virginalis. Classification (NCBI taxonomy): domain Eukaryota; kingdom Metazoa; phylum Arthropoda; class Malacostraca; order Decapoda; family Cambaridae; genus Procambarus; species Procambarus virginalis. Next base: position 24,867,705 of record WNGS01001312.1, on the reverse strand, counting down.
AGGAATAAGTACTGTAGCTTCAGCATAGATATTAATGTTAGTATAAATTTTGGCTTAGGATTAAAGAAGCATACATGGTCCTAAAAAGTACATGTTGTAGTAATATTATAAATTGGCAAGCACTAATATTGTGTAATGTGCGTGTGTGTGCGCGCCTCTGGGAGAGGACACACAGGTGCTACACCATAATACACTTTTGCTTAACTGGGACACCCGTGATTTTTTCAGTTTTGTCGGTGCTCGGTGCTTCCTGTATCTCCTGTATAGTGTAATAATGGTTGATCTTCATTATTTATAGGATAACAAAGATCATGAATTTTTTTATATAATTATTACAGCTGCCACAGTTTACCAGAAATGTATGTATACATTATTAAACAGCCAGAATACATTGCAATTACTCTACTATAGAATTATTATTGAGTATGCTTAATACAAGATATTATCTAATGGTATTATTGTGAAATATAGTTCCTTAAAATAAGCTAGTGTATTATGCTTTTGCATAATGTGTATTTCAAGATGTAAAGCATCAGCTTCATTAATGAGGTAGCCATTAGTACTAACTGAAAGTTAATGGTAACTGAGAACACTTGAAATGTATGGCACAGGGAAGAACCTCTGTACACAGCACATATTCATTGTCATTGTACTTGATGTATGTAAACAACAGCAATGCTGGAATCAAAATGATATTTAGATTTGTATCCAGATACAACAGAAATGTTTAATTTTAGCCCACAATGAAAATTGTTGTTTTTATACATTATATCTGTTATGGTGCTCTAATGTAATACATTTAATCCTCTCATAAAGTTTTCTAAATTATAAAAATCATGACATTAAATATTTTACATGTTCCTCATTTCATAAAAAATAAACTGTCCCATTTCATAATTATTGTAATGGTGAAGGTGATTATTGATCATTAATAAAGCAAACCAAAATAACTTGTGTGTTCACTGAATAATATGAAACTACAGTATTAAATCCTCTGACTTGCATAGTACCATAAAGAGCCATAATTGGTAGAGCCATAATGTCCCCAACATGACCTGTACTTAGCCAGGGAGAGTGTGGCTCAAGGGCTTCAAGGATCTGAAGGACAGTTAATGGTGGCTTATGAAGCACCTCTTCTGGACTAGTGTGAGGGAGACTTAAACTTTGCCCTGTGGCTAATTGCCACGAGCCAAAGTTTAAGCCGCCCTATCAATTTTTTTTTCTCATTTCAACTTGTAATTGGCAATATTCCCCCTTCATCTGGATGCTGTCTGCCAAGAAAACTGTGGCCTGTGGCTCATAGGGGTCAACATTTGGTGTACGATTGGGGTAAAATTGGAGATTTGAGTAGGAAATATTGCCATGAAGAAAAAACATTAAAGATTTCTCAAATTTTACCCAAACTGACCTCCAGTTTAAAAATAAAATGGATATTTAAAGTATTTTTCTTCAGTGTTGTTGGTAAGCAAAACAATGTGTTTGCACACAACTGAAGTTAGAAATTTATTAATTTTTAAGAACATTTGACTATCTTGAGGTCATCTTGAGATAATTTTGGGGCTTAGCATCCCTGTGGCCCAGTCCTTGACCAGGCCTCCTTTTTGTTACACATCCCCAGAAAGCAGCCCATAGCAGTTGTCCAACTCCAAGGTACCTATTTACTGCTAGGTGAACAAGGAAAGGGAAATGGATTTTTAAATGATTTTAAGGAAAAATTTTTTTTTTGCATTTTATCCAAATTGACCTCCAATTTAAAAAATTAGATGGATATTTAAAGTATTTTACTTTTGTGCTATTGGTAAGCACAACTGAAAATGATTGCTTATTTCAATTTCAATTTCAATTATAAGTTTATTGAGGTAAAATACACACAAAGGGATGAGGTAGCTCAAGCTATTCTCACCTCATTCAGTACATCGTGTTAGTATATACATAGACACACATCACAAACAATAAACATATTACCGAACATTCTGAGAGATAAACATATACATTTCCTCAATAATAAAAAACGCACTGTACGTGTTTATCTCTCAGAATGTTCGGTAATAATTGAAGTTGGAAATATAGTCATTTCATAATAAACATGAGCTGCATAAATGTGAATCAGAAACTTTGTCCTTAACAACTTTCACAAATCTTTACAATATTGGCTGGACTAGCTAGGTGAACAGCAGTCTAAATCAACTTCAGTACTCTATGTACATAATAATAATTATAATAATTTATTTATACAAATGTACATAGATATGATACATGAACTGAGGAAGATATATATGTAAGACAAATACATTGCATAAACAGCTCTTTGTTTGCAGTTTCACTGGGTACTTCAATTGACAGCTTTAAAGGTTTCATGAGGTACATACTTAATGCTAACCAGAAGCAGGCTAACATAAAAAATTGTTCAGGACATTTTGTAAGTGATGTATAGCTTTTGGGGAGGGCATAACATGAAGAAAAAAAAAGTAGGGAGAAAATTAACAGGTATTAGGAATACTTAAAATTAAGGTAGATACAGGAAGTTGACCAGACCACACACTAGAAGGTGAAGGGACGACAATACTTTAGCCACGTTATTGTGACTCATCGCCTGTACGTAGATACAGGAATATTTTAATTGTAGAAAGTTTTAAAAATAACTGACAAACAAAAGTTTTTTTTTTATTTTTATTTTTTTTAGTTCATCTAATAGTCTCATCTTAGGATGGTTAGTCATACATGGAGTCAGGGGAGAAAATACCTGCCTCAATACAAAAACAAATCAACTCTGACTAAATAGCAACTTTATGATTTTGTAGATGAGTTTACATCCTCCCCACCGGTACATATAGTTACACATTTTCAAAACTAGATGAGAATAACAAAAACTGCATACATTGTTTTATGGATGTAGGAACAGCAGTATTTAGTAACAGCAAATATGGGGTGGGCGGTCACAGTCCCGCTCTTGTGTGCCGGGCAAGTCCACCGTGGGCTCACCATAGACCGTGCTACTTGAAACTTTTTATTCTGATCAACTGAATCTAAAATATAAATATGGGGTAGGCGGCAGTGGAAAGGGTTTCAGAGGCACACAATGGGCTCAGGGATTGAACCCACAAATTCATTTAGCATGTTATGATGCAATCTCCGGTTACCTGTCTGCACAAGACTATCCGGAAACTGCGCAGCGCATTCTAAAGAGGAATTATTGAGCACTGGCCCTTTAGAAAGCACTATAGTCATTGTAATGTAAATGTTAACCTTTGCATTCCATCCATTGTGTAGTATTGTAGTATAAACATCATTATTTATGAATTAAGTTTTGTAATAGATGATTCTCCAAGATGGTCCGGTGAGTCGCGCGGGCCACTTGTAAGTCATCGTGAGTTGCCACTTGTGGCCCGACCACACTTCTCTCACACCTGTCTTCCATATTATCAATATTTGGCAGAACTGCTCACCTTAAGCAGAAGGGAAACATTTCCTGCTCATTTTCGCCCAGTGGATGACAGGACGAGACCGTAAATAACACAGTTTAAAGCTTTAACAGGAGCGTGGGCGATCAGTAGTGGAGAGGCAGCGAGGGAGGGCGGCTGGTCCTCCGTCCCGGGTGTTGTTTCTTACTGACACACTGTTACTCTGTCAGCAGGTGAGTGTCTGACCTCTTGA
>WNGS01001312.1:24821693-24864041 GCA_020271785.1 Procambarus virginalis | reverse complement strand
AGATTTTCAATTCAATTCACATTCAATTAAACACAATGCACGGGCGTATACACCCGTACACACATACACAAAGTAAACGCTGCACACGAACGCCAGGAAAATACACACGCACATATAAATACACATGTGTATACATCCAGTCACACGCACGAATAAATCCGTGAGAGCAAATGCATTTTATAGGAATAATTCTCGTTCTGCAATTCGGTTTGTACATTTCCAAATATATTTTTGTAGTTGTTGTATTTGTATATAAAAGTACGAACATGCTTTAAAAGGGAGAAATATCGATATGGAACAAGGAAACTGTGTGTGTTGGCTCCTACTTCACCAGGCGCCGAGTGAGGGACCTCTGGCTCCAGAGTACCACACACCTGCCTCTCACTCTGGCACATGCTAGAGCCAGAACCATTCATAACACACACACATATATACATACAAATGCTCCAATCACTCTCCTAGCTACCCCAATCACCTAAATCGCCACATATGACGATAAATACCCATGATTCATGCGGTCATTTGCTCACCAGATCGCCCAAACCAACATTCCGACGCTTGCACTCCTGCACTAAACACCTCAGAGCCACCAAATGCTCCATTTCTAGCTCAGAGAACAAAGTAAATATTCAAAAAGATAGACCTAATTGACCAAGAGTGTTGGCTGTGTGAGCGGGACACCAGATAACGACGGATCAAAGGAAGGGGCGGCCAGCACTGGGCCCAGCGGAGGGTTACAGCACTTAAATGCATAAAAGGCACTTTCAGGCCTTGAGGTCGTTCTTGGGTCGGCACACGGTCACAGCCTCTACCAACACACACAGTTTCCTTGTTCCATATCGATATTTCTCCCTTTTAAAGCATGTTCGTACTTTTATATACAAATACAACAACTACAAAAATATATTTGGAAATGTACAAACCGAATTGCAGAACGAGAATTATTCCTATAAAATGCATTTGCTCTCACGGATTTATTCGTGCGTGTGACTGGATGTATACACATGTGTATTTATATGTGCGTGTGTATTTTCCTGGCGTTCGTGTGCAGCGTTTACTTTGTGTATGTGTGTACGGGTGTATACGCCCGTGCATTGTGTTTAATTGAATGTGAATTGAATTGAAAATCTTTTTCATAAATGTACAGCTGTTTACATTTACACAGTTCAAAAACCTGCGTTCATAAAATGGTGGCGCCTTTATAATTAACTTTAGAAAAATCCAATATATTATGCAATAATGTGTGTACGTTAAATGTTTGTTCTTTAAAGCAAGTGGATAATAGTCTTTAATGATTTGATCCACACCATTCCCAAAAGTATGAGGTAATTTATTATATTAATAAAATTCAGATCATCTAGTACTTTAAGTTCTGTTTGATTTGATATTTAATTTTCTTAAATTTATTTATTTGTTGAAAACACTAGATTATCTTAACTGTTAGTTAGTAAACATTTAAGCAGCTTGCTGTTAAGAAGATAATAGACCAGAGGGTTACATCAAAGATTAAATGGCCGGCTCCCTTAGGTCTCTGCTGGAACTACCTCTCTCCTGCTATTAAATTATTTAATAACTTTGGAAACTTATAAATTGTTTTGTTATTGAAGAATCTCCCTTTTCAGGAATGGTTAACATCAATTTGATGCTAAAATGTTGTTATTCTCCCGTTTGACTATGGGGATGTCGTGCAACAAAACGACACTCAATGCGTTATACCAGCGCAGGCGATGAGTCACAAAAACGTTAAACGTTTTTGTTAACGTCAACATTATTTGTGACCAACGAGAGCTTTTTGCATCCAAAATGGCAAGCCTTCCTCCCTCTGACTCTCTTGTCAGAACGAGGATTAATAATTAATTGTGAATTGGGCTCTAAATTCTAATTAATTAGAAAATCGAGCTAATATTCTAAATTTGTTGAATTATTAAAATATTGATTATTACTTCACTTTAATTTAATAATGAGGCTTAACGGGAAACCACTTCAAGGCTTCAGTTGTCGGTGGTGCGGCGGGAGAAGCTGGCCACACATGTTAAGAATATTGTGCCATCCCCCACGGCACTATTATTATATATATGTTACTGTAAACAAGACGAACGCCATAGAAATATATTTTAATATATATATATTCACGTGTTATTTGCAGTTAAAGATTCTCTCTAACGTTAAATGAGGAAATTGTTCCCCATACAGGCACATCTCCTGTACCAGGTAAGTCCACTACGGGCTCACCATAGCCCGTGCTACTTGCAACTTTTTGTTCCCAGTAACTGAATCTAAAACAGCAACAACATTACATCATTAATTTACACAAAAAAGATGATGAAAATAGCCTTGCATGGATCATAATAAAAATAATCTTTATAGCATATCGACATTAAAAGATATATAATATATAAAACATAATACAACAAATAACTTTACAATACACAAAAGGTCTATAGGAATCCATAATTGTAAAGCTATTGATATACAGAGGGCAGAGGGAGGATTAAGGGAATAAGAGGTAAAGAAGCTCTCTTACCGGCACTCACTCTCTTGTTACAGGATTCCTGGACACTGTTAAGGCCATCTGTTGACTGCATCTGTCCCCATTTTCTGTGCCCCGGTGGAAGGCTGAGGTCTCACTGACACAGGTGAAGTTTCCTTCATACTATATGATTTTCTTTCCTGAGAGGTGATGTGAGAGGTACGGTGGACGGTGGAAGGCAGTCCACCAGGAGTGGCCAGCAAGGGCAGTCTACCAGGAGTGGCCGGCAAGGGCAGTCTACCAGGAGTGGCCGGCAAGGGCAGTCCACCAGGAGTGGCCAGCAAGGGCAGTCCACCAGGAGTGGCCAGCAAGGGCAGTCCACCAGGAGTGGCCAGCAAGGGCAGTCCTGAAGAACGCAGTTTCAGCACTGTACTTATTTCAGTCGGCACAAGAAGGGCCTGGTCATTGAAGACAGTGAACTGTCGGTGGTAGCCAGTGTGCTATCAAAAACGACGATGAGTGTTGAACGACATTATCCCGGGGTGGCCAAATTGTGTTCATAGATGGAGTGAACATCTGTCAGTCCTCTAGGATAAGGTTTGTTTATGGATAAGCCTTGAGAGGAAGCCAGCCAGCGTGTTGCTGGAGTTAGTGATGAGACTCTGTGATAATACGGAGGAGGACTGGCCCGTGACTTGTGGGAAAAGAGAACTCGCCGGCGTGAGTACCTCAGAAGGGAACATTGGGGAGGAGCGCTGAGTGTTGTTCTAGACGGACTCATTGTAAATTAAGATCTCGGACATTTTGGTCATGTCCTGCGTGAACGTGACATAAGGTGTCTTCGATGTTGTAGATATATCTGGGCTTTTATTTCTTGTAAAAAGCAACGTGTATATAATATTGAAGTACATTTTGGTGATGATTTTTCATGATAACCTCACCCTGGCGTGGGGTTGGATATGGGACGATTAGAGGCACTAAAGCCCTATAAGGAGAAAGAAAACCATGAGTTACGGGCCAAGTGACACGGTAACAATTCAAAACTAAACAAATATCTTTTCCACACCCTTCCACATTCTCTTCTAACCTTCATATTAAAGTCCTTTCTACCAGCATGGGCACCAGAGAAAACAAAACCACAGTGGTCTCTGCAAGACAGATGACTCGCTGGGCTTCCACACTGTCCCCAGTGGGTGTGTGAGTATACCCGAGTTTACGGGAGAACCACTAACACTAGTGGCCTTGATGAGGATAGGAGAAAGCCGGCGGCTTGTCGAAGATCATCATTTGCTTTGATGATCCTTTCCAGCTGAACTCTAAATGTTGACAGAGTTCACGGTTTCGGCGGGTAAGTGGTTCCATGGGCTTATAACCCTGTGGATGACAGGATTATATATATATATATATATATATATATATATATATATATATATATATATATATTTGTGAGGGTACCACCTCTGGTGCCAATGTGGGGACCCATAGCCTCGGAGAAGAAAATAAAACGTATTCAGAGGAGACCTTGTGGTTTCTCACTGAACACTAATATTTTCTTCTCCTACCACCCCCATTCTTTTGTAAGTACACATATATATTTGCTTTATTTGAACTGTGTTACAAAAAAGGAGTTACATATAGGTTACAAAGATGGTTATCATAGGTTGTCGAGTTCCTCCAGCTCCTCAGATGGCGGGCAGGAACCCTGGATGCAGTGCGCATTTCCCCTCTGTATCGCCACGCTGAGGCGCTGGAAAAGAAAGCTGGCAGCTCTAGGGTCCCTTGTTGTTTCAATGAGCCTAGAACCCAGTTCCTTCAAAAAACTGGTAGCACTTTTACCCCAGGCGCCGAGTGTCTCAGAAGCAATGGGGACAAAATTGTAGTGGTGATCAAGTTCTCTATACTTACGGGATTTGGCTGCTTCCCTGTGGGTGGCAGCGCCACCTGGTTGTGCAACACTGAGGTCAATGTAGGTGTTAGCCAGGGTTGATACGCACGTGTAGTCCCATACCAACTGCTTGCCATTCTTCCAGGGGTTCACTGTGATACCATCCGGGCGACCAATAAGAGCATCAGAGTTACGGGGCGTTAGGTAACGAGGCTCTCTCTCGGCTGGGCATCCAGCTGTGGTGAGGCTCCTCTTGATGATGTCGTTAACTTCACTGTGCCTCGAGTGCCATCCTCCCGTGCTTTGGCAGAGTAGGCCATGGTGGCCGTACCTGTCAGCCACCACCTCGCCGCAAATACACCTATATCTGGTGTGGATTGGGGCAGCAAGGCGGAGGGCCACAGCAATTCGGAGGGCGTGTGGTGTGAGACGCGTGCCAGTTGCCGACATTGGGGTTGCTAACAGGAAATCCCCTGCATGAGGGGCTGCTACTGCTGTGAGGCGAGCAATGTCGTGCTGTGTTGATGCAGCACCCAGGCACTCTGCAGCAACTTTGTCTACAATGGGGCCATCCCAGCTGGATTGCCTGTGGGCTTTTGGGGATGGTGGTTGAGGTGATGGGCCTGCACGAGAGGCCCACTCTGTGGCACAGCGTGTAAAATTGGGATCATGTACACCTGCCAGCTGATGTAAGTGGGCAGGTAGAATTTCCTTCACAAGGTCGTCGGATGCTGATAAGGAGGACAGGAAGGCTGGAACAGCGATTTGCGTTGCTGTTCGAACTCCGAGGCCCCCAAGTCTTACGGGAAGAGAGGCTTGTTTCCACTGCAGGTCATCAAAAGAGAGGTTAAGGGCTTTTTCTAGCATTGATTTCAGTAACCGGTCATACTCACTTAGTTTTTGGCTACTGTAAGATGGTGAACACCTCAGAAAGTAGGTTAACCTGGGGAGGGACAGACATCTGGTGATGAGGTAGAGTGCATCATGAGCATCAATATCCTCAATCCTCCCATCCATCCTCTTAAGGTCGGCGATTTTCTTATCAAGGACCTCATCGATGGCTTTCAACCCCAGGGGAGCTCCTAGGAGTGTGCTGTCTTCAGGTTTAGTTTTATGGATGTTTGGCAGAAGACCCTCTATTCTCTCTACGATGCCCTGGTTGGAACATATTATTTCACATTTAGAAGGGTTCAGGGTGAGGCCTAAAACTGCAATATATATATATATATATATATATATATATATATATATATATATATATATATATATATATGTATATATATATATATGTATATATATGTATATATATGTATATATATATATATATATATATATATATATATATATATATATATATATATATATATATATATATATATATATATATATATATATATATATATATATATATATATCTATTTATATATATATATATTTAATTTTTGATAATGTATACTATTACTCCTGTGATTTTTAATTAGTTTACAGATTAATCCACTCTTAATATACGTGAGTAAACCAGTTCCAATATCGTTGTTGTATACTATATACCCAGGTATCCTGGGTGGGACCTTCTTGATAGTTATGGACGTATATGGTTCCTGTAAACAGATCACATCCACGTCTCTCATTTTAGCATACAAGATTATCCGATGATAAGCACTTCGCCATTTATCCGATGATAAACACCTCGAATGTTCCAAGAAAGAAGCTTAATTGTGTTTGTTTGATGAGCCTTGGTTAGGTATCATGGGAATTAAGGTAACATTTAAGCTCGTTAAACACTTCGACAACATAAGCAACTTTGTTCCGTGTGCCCTGAGAAATATCACTTTTGCGTAAGATGCGTTTAACCTGAGTAGCAGTTGGTGTTTTCTTAAACGCTTTTATCTGCAACCAACTCAAGGGTTTCATTATGATCTAGTGGGGGTGTCAGTGAGGGATCAGTGACTACTCTAACACGTTCCGTAGAGATAGGTGAAGTAGCCTCAGCAGCTGCAACATTATCACTCACATCACTACTGGTGCTGGGAGAATTTACTTGATCACTATCGCTAGCATGATTCACTTCACTATCACCTGGCAGATTCGTCTCTAATGTTTGTATTTTAATTTCCAATTCAGTAATTTTCTTTTTTAACCTGTCAATTTCTTCTGTATCTTTGCTTGTTTGCTTTAGTCCGTCGAGGGTTGGAAACTGCTCACTAGAGGTGACATCAAGAGCTGCCTGCTGGGTGCCTCCTGCAGCTGGACCAGACGGAATGTATTCTGTATATATTCTGTATTCTGAATACTCTTAGGTATTCTGTATAACTCATACAGTATTTCCATTGATCTGATTCTATGAGAGAGAGAGAGAATGTCTGTGTCTCTGTTCGAGAATGGAGGCGAGAATGTTAGCCTCATCCAACTGTCTCCCAGGTGCTGGCGCTGGGCCACAATAACCTGGCTGAAGATATGATGACCAAAAGGACACACCAGGAGAGTGAGGGAACGAGACGACGTTTCGCGCTGTCCTGGACCGTTATCGAGACGACTATGTGGTCCAGGACGGACCGAAACATCGTCGTCGCTTCACTATCCTGATGTTTGATGATGTTTGGTCATCACAACATCCCCATGGTGAATTGTGATTGTATGACGAGGGACATAGGATAGAGTCCATTCCTATCAGTCGTTAAGGAGGGTTCACCCCTACTGCAAACACCAACGCCTGCTGTGAAGTGGGAATTGGGCGGCTGGCTTTTCATTGAGTGTTTTCCATTTTTATTTCACGGCTGTATTCTGCGTTGAATCATTGTATATCGTTGATTCAACGTCGATGACGTAGATGAAACTTTTCTCGAGCATTTTTTCCCCAATTGCAGAGGAGGAGGAGGAGGAGGAGGAGGAGGAGGAGGAGCATAGGAGGGAGACCGTGAGGTAGGAAGGGAAAATTGGAGGGATGGAGGGGAAAATGGAAAAGAGAGAGAGAGAGAGAGGAAGGATAAATGGAAGGGAAATTGTGAGGTAGGAGAGATAAACGGACTACTGGGAACCCAGCACTGCCGGGTATCCTTGACGTGTAATATACGAGAACTCTGTCATTCATCATCAGAGGCTCAAGACTTGTCAAAACTCTCCCTTTATACGCTGGGGGGGTAAAATTAGCTGCCCTCACACCGCTTTAAAAAAAATCCCTAAGCCCCGGAAAAAATATCTGATCATCCGGAATTAGGATTCATACGTTAATCTTTGAGTAGAAACATTAAACAGCCAAGCTGACCAGACCACCAACACAGAAAGCATTGAGGTGGAGCCAGAGGTAATGGGTGTTAGAAGCGAGGATATTGAGAGTGGAGAGAGAGAGAGAAAGAGAGACAGAGAGAGAGAGAGAGGGAAAGAGAGAGAGAGAGAGGGAAAGAGAGGGAGAGAGCGAGAGAGCGAGAGAGCGAGAGAGCGAGAGAGAGAGACAGAGAGACAGAGACTGTATTGAATAAGGCGGAAAGAAAAGAAAGGAACAGCGAGCGGATAATGAAGTGGAAAATCAACCATAGAAAGTACTTATAGAGACTAATGAAGCTAAGGGACGGAGAGGTAGACGAGAAATGAGGGAAAGGTAAATGGGCAGAATGATAGGATAGAAAAGAAAGGGGCGAGGTAGAATTGGATCGGATGAGAGGAAGGGAGAGTAAAATACAATCAGAATTGAACATGAGCCAGAAGAATGACACTACACACACTCCCGCTCTGAGCTTCGGATGTCGATGAAGGCAGTGAGAGAACCATTAAGTAAAACAGTCTTTTAGAACGTCAACAGGACCTATTCCCCCATAGGGTATTAACCCGATGGAATCGCCTATCTACCGAAGTCACAAGTACCAAGACTGTACTCCATGATGGGGAGACCTTTGACAAGCCTCCGAATTACTGCCTTCGTCGAGGACACTCGAGACAGTAAATTCTGTATGTCCACCGCCAGGATATAGGTGAATGAGGGATAATTGGGTTGCTCCTTTGTGAACAGTTATCTTGAGATGATTTCGGGGCTTAGTGTCCCCACGGCCCGGTCCTCGATCAAGCCTCCACCCCCAGGAAGCAGCCTGTGACAGCTGACTAACTCCCAGGTACCTATTTGCTGCTAGGTAACAGGGGCATCAGGGTGAAAGAAACTCTGACCATTGTTTCTCCCCGGCGCCCGGGATCGAACCCGGGACCACAGGATCACGCGTTCAGCGTTCTGTCCGTTCAGCCGCCGGCTGACAGTGATTCAAGTTTGAGCGCAAGAGGAAAAATAGGTGGAAATGAAGGTAGAACCGGATTTAAAAGAGGAACAAATATTTTTCAACTTCAACCAGTGAATAAAGTTTCAACCTTTGACAAACTGGTTTCCTTCCTGAAATGTCGATCGCCATTACACCAGCACAAAGCTGCCACAATGCGCCATCAGTACTGAAATTAACCATATTTCTCATTTTATCTGCACTCCATCAGAGCTTCTTTGAGGAGATTTTAATTCCACTATGAAGGTTCTCTTAGACTCCAGAGCTGCAGAATAAAGACTAAATCTATTTTCTCCCATTAGAAGGTAGTGGCATGATGACCCCATTCGCGTTGCCACGTAGCCTAATGGAGCAATATACCAGAACGCAAATTAGACACGAGAAACTAAAATGAGAATCCTGCATGAATAAGCCATTACTCTTTTATATTTGTCGGCGCAATTTCCTGTGATCGTTAACAACAACGTAGGGAAGCTGGGCATTATATCGCCAGTGGAAAACGTAGAGCATAAAACATTGTTTAACCCGAAATTGGAAAACAACTACAATATTTTATAGGTTTCATTGATAAACTACGATTAAATTATTTGTTTTCTAGTTTGGTTATGGATTGATGTTCGGTATAAATAATTGTATATTAGTATATTTTGCTAGCAGTTTTTCTTGTAAACATATATTGTTAAATATGACCGAAAAAGTAAGATTAATAATTCTAACACGAATATTCTCAATATTTCTTATGTTTCTTTTTACTGTCGATGGTAATTGAAAAATCAATTCTCCAAAATGCATTTTTGTTTCTAGTCTGACGTGAAGCTTGAACGCGTTTCGTAATAACTTATTACATTTCCAAAGAGTTTAGTTTACACACACACAACTGTAACCTGCAAACACTAAACAGAGTTTTACTTAATGCTAACATTGAACAGCTTGTATTATATACTCGCATTTGGGTGAGGTGATGTGTTGCAACAGTTTTGGATGAGGTGAACAAACTTTTGACCAACACAAGATAGAACACAGTGCAATTGGTATAAGTTGGATAAATGAGAGGGAAGAATGGAAGTAACTACAAAGAGCCTACTGGCCCAAACTTCCTATTGATGCTTCTATATTGGTACGGAGTCTTGAAGTGGGTAGAATACAGTTGTGCATTAATTGGCTGTTGATTGCTGGTGTTGACTTCTTGATGTGTAGTGCCTCGCAGGTGTCAAGCCGCCTGCTATCGCTGTATCTATCGATGATTTCTGTGTTGCTTGTTAAGACTTCTCTGGTGATGGTCTGGTTGTGGGAAGTGATTATATGTTCCTTAATGGAGCCCTGTTGCTTATGCATTGTTAATCGCCTGGAAAGAGATGTTGTTGTCTTGCCTATATACTGGGGTCTTTGGGGCTTACAGTCCCCAAGTGGGCATTTGAAGGCATAGACGACGTTGGTTTCCTTTAAAGCGTTCTGCTTTGTGTCTGGAGAGTTTTTCATGAGTAGGTTGGCCGTTTTTTTGGTTTTATAGTAAATCGTCAATTTTATCTTCTGATTTTTGTCTGTAGGGATAACGTTCCTATCAACAATATCTTTCAGGACTCTTTCCTCCGTTTTATGAGCTGTGGAAAAGAAGTTCCTGTAAAATAGTCTAATAGGGGGTACAGGTGTTGTGTTAGTTGTCTCTTCAGAGGTTGCATGGCGTTTCACCTTCCTTCTTATGATGTCTTCAACGAAACCATTGGAGAAGCCGTTGTTGACTAGGACCTGCCTTACCCTACAGAGTTCTTCATCGACTTGCTTCCATTGAAGGAAGTTCTCCTCCATCTCGTAAGTGAGTTTCCCTTACGAGATGGAGAAGGATGGGAAGCTGCCCTTTCTAGATGTAACATATATAAGTATATAAGACAAGCTGTTCAATGTTAGCACTAAATAAAACTCTGTTTAGTGTTTTCAGGTTACAGTTGTGTGTGTGTGTAAACTAAAGTCTTTGAAAATGTAATAAGTTATTACAAAACGCGTTCAAGCGTCGCGTCAGACTAGAAATAAAAATGAATTTAGGAGAATTGATTTTTCAATTAACATCGACAGTAAAGAGAAACAAGAAATATTGAGAAAATTCGTGTTAGAATTATTAATCTTACTTTTTCGGTAACATTTAACAACACAAACATATATATATATATATATATATATATATATATATATATATATATATATATATATATATATATATATATATATATATATATATATATATATATTAGGGGTACCACCTCTGGTGCAATTGCAGGGACCCACATCCTCGAAGAAGAAAACAAAGAGCATTCAGAGAAGATCTTGTGGATTCTCACTGAATACTTAATTCTTTTCTTCTCCTACCACCCCTATTATTTTTTGTATGTTTTGTTTTATTTTATTGCAATGCTACAGTTTACAGAGAACACACACACACACACACAAATATATAACAATTAAACAATCAGCGTTCGAAGACCTCGTCCAGCTCCTCGGAGGTTGGGTGCGTACCCAGGATACAGCACGCATTTCCCCTCTGTACTGCGACACTGAGGCGCTGGAATAGGAAACTGGCTGCTCGTGGGTCTCTAGTTTTCCCAATGAGTTCCTCACCAACCTCCTTTAAAAACTTGAGTGCACATTTACCCCAGGCGCCCAGAGTCTCTGAGCCTATCGGCACGAACCTGTAACAACGTTCTAGGTCTCTGTACTTGTGGATTTTCTGGGTCTCCCTGAAGGTGGCTACCCCACCTCCCTCCGCTGAGCTGTAACGTAAATAGGTATCAGCCAATGTAGATGCACAGGTGTAATCCCATACGACCTGTTTACCTTCCCTCCATGGCTGCAGGGTGACTCCATCTGGGCGTATATATATATATATATAATATATATATATATATATATATATATATATATATATATATATATATATATATATATAGATATATATATATATATATATATATATATATATTATAATATAAATTTGTGTAGTACAAATATTATTTATGTACTGTATTATAGATGTGTAATTGCCTATACAGTACTGTACAGTACTATAGTAATCGATTTCAGTCCAGGAAACGTCGTCGTTTCTCCATCTTCTGACATGTGGTTTGGTCATCATATCTTCAGCCACATTATTGTGACTCATTGTCTGCATAATTGTTTGTATTTAATGACAGGTAGACAATGTATATATATACAGTACACGTTAGGCTTGTATCGAGGTCCCACCCATGGTCGAATTATTGACCCTCCACAGGATACAACCCCACAACAGGCTGACAAGCTCTTGTGTACTTATTTAGTGCAAGGTGAACAGGTGTAATAAGTGATAGAAAATGCACCCAACCATTTGTCCAGTTCAGATTTAAACCCAGAATTTCTGATTGAGAGTCGCAAATGACCCCGACTGTATTACTGGAACCCAATATATTATTGTACCTATTATCAACATACTGTTCAGTATATTTAAATCCTAATTCCTTTTGATATCATTATTTTTTATTTCTAATTTTTCAAAGAACTTGATGTAAAGCACTGTATAATTTTTTTTTTCAGGAACTGTACATATACAATCATATACAATTAGGATTGTATTTTCAGAATGGCTTGGGGTTCATGACAGGAAGGACATCAATGAAGGTTGCTGGAAAAGGTCTGAAAATTCTCTGGAACCGATGCAGACCATGTGTCGTTGCTGCCATTGTTGTTGTTGGTGCCATCAAAATCACCACTTATATTAAAAGGCAGAATAGAAGGTAATTATTATAACATCTTTGTTGACAAAATCAATATGCAATATTGCCTAATTGGCAGTATTGATTTACTAAGGAAACTCAGTACGGTTGTGTGGATGCATTATCACCACAGGTTCTGATGTTGCAATTTGCGACATCCGAAAGAAAAATTGTTCTTGTGCTGCAGGTTGCTATATCCATTTTGAAAATGTTGACATTTTATTCCTTATGCAACCATTTACATTATAATGGTGTAAATATGCATCATCCAGAAAACTTGTACATTATTTTACTAGCATTCTGGTATTGATAGTAACTAGATGTGAATTTTGTCATTTAGCATTACTAGATGAAATACCTGGTAGTGCTCGGAATGTGTGTCCCCCATTCTCCCAATTTTCCCCCTCTTCCCCATTTCACCTCTCCCTCCCCCCCATCCCCTCTCTCTCCTTCCCCCAATAACTCCCCTCTGTCCTCTTACCCATTACCCCCATCTGTCCTCTTTCCCTATATCCCCCTCTTGCCTTTTCACTATATACCCCCTTCCCCCTCCTCTTCTCTTCCCCTATTACCCCCTTATCTTGAGATTATCTTGATTTCGGGGCTTAGCATCCCCACGGCCCGGTCCTCGACCAGACCTCCTTTTTGTTACACACCACCAGGAAGCAGCCCGTAACAGCTGTCTCACTCCCAGGTACCTATTTACTACTAGGTAACGGGCATCAGGGTGAAAGAAACTGTCCATTTGTTTCTGCCTCCACCGGGGGTTGAACCCGGAACCTCAGGACTACGAATCCGAAGCGCAGTCCACTCAGCTGTCAAAACCCCTCTCTATTCTTTTCCTCTCTTCCCTTATACCCCCCGTCTTTTTTTTTTTCTCCTCCCATATTCCTTCTTCCTCCCTTCTTCTTTCTTCTTGCCAACATATGTACTTATTGCAGCAATGCTTGCTTGTATCAATGTTTGTACATTATTGTTGCTAGCCACATTTCTTGTAATGGTGCTTTTAATGCATTTATAAACATTAAGTTGTTTCAACAGGAAGAAGTGAATAATGTTGGGAAAGATGTTGTGGTGTTGCACATGTTCGACCGTGGCCGCTACTGTCCAAATTTATCTCCATTCGTGGTCAAATTGGAGACATACCTACGAATGGCTGAGATCCCTTACCAGGTTCGGAATTACCAGTCTGCCACTTTATCTCAAATATTCTTCTTCAGCAAAATAGTGAAACTTTTTCACTAAATTTTGTAAGTGGAAAAGGTATACTAACTCCAATTTATGAATTTATTTTGCATCATGATAAGTTGGAATTAAAAAAAAAAATTATACTGTACATAAAAACTCGTACAGTAGCTTGAATAGTATTGTGTAGCATGTTAGACTATACACACTGTGATAAGTATCATTGAGCCTGGCAAGTATTGGTGAATATAGATATTTAACTTGAGATTGGGGGGGGGTCTTTGACAAGAAACACATCAGTCAATTTTGAGTGTGCTTAAAGTTAAAATATATATGTACACTACCTCATATCTCCAAGAAGAATGTAATAGCACTGTACATTGTTATAAGAGCAAAACTAGAATGAGGCAAAAAAGTAATAAAGATTAAACAAAATAATTATAAAGCTTGCAAGTTATTACCAGTAATGTGTAATTACCTAAGTGTAATTACCTAAGTGTAGTTACAGGATGAGAGCTACGCTCGTGGTGTCCCGTCTTCCCAGCACTCTTTGTCATATAACGCTTTGAAACTACTGACGGTCTTGGCCTCCACCACCTTCTCCCTTCTCACACGTGTGTGTGTGTGTGTGTGACCACTCATGCCGGTAATAGCATTTTTGGCTGTTCCCACCAGATGGCAGTACGTGCCTAGATGTTATCAGTTTCCAGGTGTGTCATGTGGCCTCACAGTATTGAGAGTAAGTTTTATATGCGCATTATAGTATCAGGTACTCGGTTCAACCCCCCCCCCCCTCGCCTTCCCCCATCATGTTTATGACACTCAGTCATGACATACCACCCTGGGGATGTGTTTCTTGGTTGCCCCTAAGCAATCAAAACCCCTCTTTAGTTTAGATAAGTTTTAATTTAAAAATTATAATTTTTAGGTGGATTATGAAGAGCCATTTGGACCAAAGGGTAAATCTCCATGGATTACTCTCAATGGGGAAGAAATAGGGGATTCTCAGCTGATAATGGAGAAGTTAGGGCCATTGTATAACAAGGATTTCAGTTCTACTCTAACACAAGAACAGAAGGCAGTTGCCCATTTCATGAGGCTAATGATTGAAGACCATTTCCTATGGTAAGCTGATGTTTTATTTGTACAGTTTTAACTAGTCAGAATTAACCAGTTCTCCAAACTCTTGCATATTGTATCGATTGGTAGAGATTTGGAAATTTGGAGTTGTATATAAAAGTGTTTGACAATGGAGACAGAGCTCATTGTAGCCAATACAATAGTTTATATTTTATCAGAGGTACAGTAAACAATGTTTGTTGTCCCTTCTTTCAAGGTCAAAACTATAAACAAGCAGTTGTTCATTTATAACTGGTTTAGTCTTCAAAATACAACCTCAGATTGGGTGTTGGCATAATATTGGATTAACTTTGTTTACATTGGTTATTAATTAATTAATATTCGTACATCCTCAGATTAATGTTAAAAATTATACAGTTATATGATATTAGATCAACAATAGTGATGTTATCAATATTATTGATGTTCTAACTTCAAATTAATGTAAACTATATTGATTCAATGTTACTTTTTTCTGAGTTTTGTAGAATTTTAGACAAACATTTAATATTATAAAATAATATATATCTATGGCTTTTTTTAATTAGCAGACTTCCTAAGTCCTGCTTCCTTGTGCTCCACTTTATTTGTTAAATGATATGTACTGTATTTGTTTATCTATGATAAAGATAAGTAACATAGATATTTGTGTAGCTATGATAAAGATAAGTAATTGGTAGATATTTGTGTGGCTATGTTAAAAGATAGCAAGAAAGTACTTATTGTGCAGTATTAGCTAACTAGTAGAACTCTTCACTACTACAGGTGCTTTGTGGTTTGGCGCTACACTGTAGATGGTGGTCGTACGTTTGTAAATGGCATGGAGTTGCCCATTTTTGTACGCTTGTTTGTTCCAAGCTTAGTGAAGAGAGTAAAGCACATGACAAAAATGCAAGGTATTGGCCTACACAGCCATACTGAAGTGGAGGAGATGGGGAGAAAAGATATTGCTGCACTCTCTGTCTACCTTGGTAAGTAATATCCTCTTCATGAATTATAATTCCTGTATAGTTCAGTAATTTACTCTTCTGTATTTGAAAATATTTAAATATGCAGATTGGTTCATATTTAAATAAATTTAAATATACTGTACAGTACTATAATTGTAGTACAACTTGGGCATCGGTACTCTAGTTCATTTCCAATGAACTCTTGATAATCCAATGTTGGCTAATCCAAACAAAATCAGGGTGAGATTGTTATTGCTATATGACCCAAACACTATTCATCATATTATGTGCCAATAGGCCCCCCCCCCCCCAAATGCAAGGTAATTCAAGGGCCTCTTGACTTGATTTGATTTGTCTGCTTAAAAATTATGAATACCAGTTAAAAAAGAAAAGAAAAAAGATCTTGAATATTTTGTTAATGAAAAGCTTCCTTCTGTTTTTTATGTATGATAAATTTGCAAAACTGAGTCATTACAAGCTTTCACTCAAATCTATAAACAACAAATAAGTAATCAAATAGTAAACAGTCATTCATTTTGACATACAGGCTACATCTACTGAAATACATTATACTAGTGAGTACTGCTTGATACTCACTTATTCCTTTCAAAGCAGGAGAAATTGCTGAAATGGAATACAGAGAAAATGTGTACTTGGATGAAAAACGATTCTTCGTGGCAGGGGATCGTATTCCAGGGACCTGCCCGAAACGCTACGCATACTAGTGGCTGTACATGTAACAACTCTTGTATATATATCTCAAATGATGTATGGCACACACACGATAAAGCATCTAAATAATTGGAATTGCCTCGAAGCTCTCAAAATGTACTCTCTGGAAAGGAGACTTGAGAAGTATCAAATAATATATACTGTACTGTACATGGGAAATACTGGAAATCAAAGTCCCAGATTTACACAGTAAAATAACAACATATTGGAGTAAACGATATGAGAGGAAATGCAGAATAGCGCAGCGAAGAGAAGTGCCATAGGCACAATCAGAGAATACTGTATGAACATCAGAGGTCCACGGCTGTTCAATATCCTCCCAGCAACCATTAGAAATATTGCCAGAACAAAAATGTCAGACCAACCGGTTGTGGTGGATATGTGGGCTTGCAGGCAACTCCAATCAACATTCAGTTAGGCCAAGCTCACAGGTCAATCCTGACCCCAGGCCTGGCTTGGAAAGCAGAAGAATTCTCAGAACCACTCCAGGTTTAACTGAAAAGGATTAAATGTCAAAATAATTCTAGAATTAAGTGTGCTTACTTACTAGGAAAGGCAAATGTCTAAAAGTCTGACAACTCTTCAATCATTGTATTACAGGACTGGCCTTAGACACTATATATCACACAAGTTTGATGATGTAAACACCAACTATATCAAGGTCTTGTATGATACATAGCAGACACAACTTCAAGCTTCCTAAGGTATGGTAATTATCAGGAGAGAATGCTAAACCAGCATGACTATATTGCACTTGAAAGGGATAGAACAAACTTAAGAGCATGGATGAAGCAGCAGTTCCCATACACTTTGCTATTGGAGATCAAACACTGACCCTACAAGAAGTGGGGGGGCTATCGCTCAACTGTTGGAGATTGATGCTGACCCTACAAGAAGTGAAGTTGTTGCTGTACTGGCCCATCCAAGTGGATGGACGAGTGCACAGTTCTGTACAGATAACTTTTTTTTTTTTTCTTATGTTGAAGACAAAGCTTTATAGGCAGTTATGAAAAATTGAAAGTCAAAAGTCTTCAGGAAAACACAGGGTAGAAATCCTTTCTGCAAGATGGCTGTGGTATAAAAAAAAAAAAGCTTGATTCTTGAATTGGTGACAGACTTTTTATCTATGAGAAGCTGCAGTTTGACTACAGTATTTCAAAACCATTCTTTAAGGAGTGGGTACAGAGTTTGCAAGTTCATGAGGGCAAATCATCTTTAAGGAACAAGACCAATGCAGCTGTTGTGGGGCTGCATCCTGGGGAAAGTCAGTAGTTCAACCTTGGGGGGACCTCAATTCAAGCCTAAAGTAGATAAATATATAGGCAGGCTTCTTGTCTTGGGCAACATTATTTATTATTATTATTTATTAATACTGTATTCCTATATTATCTATTCTTGCTATGCACTATTTTAACAAAGGGAATTGCAATAACGTGATTGTTACTTCAGGTGTAACATCATGTGGCGATGGGTATTCGATTCTGCATGTGGAGTGTCCTCTCTCAATGACTGGAGGACGTGGTTGCCATTTCATTGGTTTTACCGTCCTCTTGTAGGCTATTTGCTTTATGCTCAGGCATATATATAAGGCATTGGCCGACATTCTCAAGTTGAAGTGCTTGCTATGGGACGTACGGATCTTCAGACACTAGCTATTTTTCTGGGTAATATCTCTGATGTTCAGAGGTATCTTTTTGTTACTTAACTGCTACACATTTTGCATTCCTTTGTACTGTATATGCACCCTTTATGTATAATATGTAGGATTGTTCTAATTAGCCATTGTAAAAGTTGGAGAGAATTGCTGGAATCGAGGAATGTAACTGTGTACCAATGTATATAGTTAATTTGTATATGGTATTCTTAATTACCCTTTATAATATCCCAAGAGAATTTGATGATGGAAATTCAACTTTGGTTTTATCACATTTTTAGCAAGTACAGTACAATATGTACAGTATAAGACATTTAAGTTTGCTGGGTTCCCAGCCATATTGGTCTTGCATACAATAACCTAACAGATGTCACTGCTAAAGAAACCATCCATACCTGTCCCATCTGCCATAGGCCAATTCCTTGCATGAATTTCTACCCCGTCATTCATGATACGATCTATAACCATTTTGGAGATATATTGGTTGCCATGCATTACAAATTGTTGACAAATGTAACCTATCCTTTGGCCTTCCTCCCATTATTGAAATTGAAAATGGGAAATAGTTATCCTAGCCTATTTAGTTTTCTTGTATTGCAATCTGCTCTCAAAGTAATTAATTATAATGCACACTTTCACTTTAGTTTTGCATGCTTCATTTTTGCTATTGTAAAGAGAAGAATATGTTTGACATTTAGAAATTCAGTTTGTGGAAACATCAAAAAGACTGTTTTAACCAGTATTTGCTAAAGACTTCCTGGCATAGTACCTTTTTTACCTTTTTGTTAATAATTACTTACTTAACCAGTAGCCTTGAGAAGCTTATAAAAGCTAAGGGGATGTCATTAGAAGTGTATAAGTACTTGATCACACATTTCAGGGGACAAACAGTACCTGATGGGTGAGGAACCAGCTGAAGTTGATTGTTCAGTCTTTGGAATGCTGTCACAGATTGTCTGGAACTCTCCAAACTCTCCCTACCTCAGGATGCTCAACAGTAAGTAAATTAGTTATGCATCACAAAATGCAACATCTAATGCTTTTGAAAATGGTTAACAGCATAGGTCAAACTTATAAGAGAGAAGACCCTTAACAAATGCCCTCAAATAAATAATACATTCGTACATACACATGGCACTACAAAACTTAAATGGTTTCAGTACCTGACCCCAGAGACCTCATTCCCAATATAACAACATAACCTCATGTCACTGTTGAAAATTAACATTATGCCAATTGATTTTTTATAATGCAATTTGCTATTTTTATTTATGATTTAAAATTTCTTTTCATATTGCATTTTACTATTATCTATGATGTGATACAGGTGTTTTTTATTTGTAGATGAATTCACCAATCTTCATGCTTACTGCCAACGCATGAAAGCAAGGTTTTGGGCTGACTGGAATGAGTGCCTTAAACCACCTCTGCCGGTGTCCCAGTAATGAACTGCATATTGTACATCTTTTTTAATTAATAAAACAATTCTTTAATGTGTCATAATGTTTTTAAACTTATGTGAAAGAAAATAAACAGTTTTGAACCATTTTGTGTTAATGATTATTGAAGAAAATGGTGTTTGCAATGGTAAATCTAAATTATTTTGTTAGATGATTAACAAAAAGATAAAACAATTTTCTGTATGTATTATAACTGGTTAACAAAAAGATAATTAAAACTAAATACTGTGTAGCTTTGTGTGGACAGTTGGCAAACTTGCAATAAAAGGTAGATATGAGTCCATTGTATAATGTTTCAAATTGATCAGAATTTGATCAGTTTGATGCAGTGCCAGTTACAGGTACACTGTATTAGTTAGAATGGGGACTGTAGTGATTATTATAAATAAAGACTATTCAACTGAGAGTTGAATTACCGTATTTGTTTTTTCATTAAACACTATATTATCGTAGAGAAAACATTATCCCTTGTTAGCGTTTGATGATTATTTTAGTACCGTACTGTATTTGAAAAAATCACTTTTGAGAAGAGTTGTACTGTTGAGTGGAGTGAGGACGGTAGGCAAAAAAGTAGTTAACTCATGATTGATTAGATGAAGTAATATGGAAAAGTTTAAAAATATAAACATAAATTAAAGCAACAAAATTTATGAGTAGGAGTAAGTCCAGGATTAAGAAAGAGCGAGTTGGGTTTGGACGAGAGCGAGGAGCCAGGGTTGGGTGAGCATGTGGTGATGGGAGTTAGACAAGTGTGGTGCTGACCTTTCAATTTTACTAATTTACCGTTATGTTCTACCAGCAACTTTATTAAATACATATTTGTGTAGTACTGTACTGTATTTCCTAGCTGTTATTAACGTTAAAAGCTACTTCTGTACTGTTGCTAGAAGTACAGAATCCGTACTGTAGTGGTCTATGCCTGACATCATTACTGTATATCATTTGTTATATTTCTTCAAAATTCTTACACATCTTTGCTTGGTAATCTTTTTATCATTAAATGTTTATTATGTGTCAATAATTTTTTATTTAAATTATTCTAAGTTTTTGCTTGGAATGCCTTGCATAATAGTGGCTTCATTTTTATGATTAACCCCAGTATCTACAATTGTCCCTTCATCTAATATTCTTTGCACGCATTCTCATGAATAAAATTATTTGTACAGTTCAGTATTACTATTATTACAATTGTTTATTTACTTTTTTTTTTTTACCATTTCAAAACCCTATCTAGATCATCTTGAGATGATTTTGATCTGACTATCTTTCCCTCCTAGTTTTCATATCGTCGGCAAATTGGCAAATATTTTTGCTTGATCCTGGATCTAAATTATTTGTACAGTACAGTATATGGTAAGAGATCTCGGGACAGAACCCTGAGGCGCTCCACTTAAATGGTTTCCTACTCTGACTTTACTCAATTTATACCAACTCTCTTCATTTCCTTTGGTATAATCATGCCCAAATTCAACTTAAGATTGCACCCTCAATACCGTGAGCCTCGATCTTTTTGAACAGTATGGAACAACCGTGTCAAAAGCTTTGTTAAAGTCTAGGTATGCATCGTCAATTATTTCTTCTATCAACTGCTTCAATATGCTGGAATAGAATAAAAATAAATTTGTCAAGCATGAGCACTCCTTAGTAACTGTTGACATTTATTAACCTTATGTTTTTCAAGATATACAGTACACTAATGGTTTTTGCAATTATAGTATTGATTTGAGGCAAGTGAACTATCTCCTTCCTTAAAGATTAGCAACACACTAGCAATCCTCCATAACTCCGGTATGCAGCCTGACTAATTATTTATTGAATGTGCAAGACAAGGGCTTTGTAAGCCCTTCTTTATATTCTTTAAGCACCCCCCCCTCGGCTTTGTGCCTTTGTTTGATAATTACTTTGCTGGGTTCCCAGCCATGTTGGTGTGTGTCTAAAGGAGTGTGGGGATGCTGCCGCTAAGGAAGCTATCCACACTTGTCCCATCTCTCGTAAAAGTATTCCTTATTCCGACTTTTACCCAGTTATTCATTCCTCCGTCCTTGCCCGTTGGCAGGGTTGTTGGTCTTCTGTTACTGGTAACAAACTGTGTACTCTTAAGAGTAGTGTGTCCTCATGGCTGTCCTACCACCGTAACCGGTGGTGGGAAACGGCTCTGGCTAAGTTATGTATTGGCCATACACGTTTAACTCACGGTCACTTAATGGAGTGCCACCTTGCTCCTTATTGTCCAAATTGCATTGTTCCTCTTACGGTTGTGCACATTCTTGTTGAATGTCCTGACTTCCAGGACGAGTGTGTCTCTTACTTTCCGACCATCCCTCACAGTCAATTGTCCCTCGATAGAATTCTTGGTGAATCGGATACTTTTGATATCGTTCGCCTTGTGTGTTTCTGTTCTCGTATTAGCATCCTTGGTGATATGAGTATTTAGCGCCCTCTGATTACTCCGCACATTTGGTGGTGCTACATAGCCTTCCCGTTTGGTGCCTTCCTTTGATAATTACTTACTCATTAAGCACCCTGGCAAACATATTGGTGGGCCCTGGGACTTGTTTGGCTTAATTTTCCCTTTGTTTAATAATTTCCTCCATGGTAACCTCTAGTTAACCTGTACTTTTCTCCACCAATATAATTTTGTTTAGCTGAAGGCTTAATGTTAACCTTCCGTATGCTTTTCCCCTGCAACCCACAGCTTACATATGCCACTACCCCAATATAATTCCATCTGAATATTAGTGTGTATAATTATAATAATTAATTTTGTTGTAATTTTATGGATTCGGCGGGTAGGCATTTCCTGTATTATAACTAAAAAAAACATGTTTTCTGTCCTACATTGTGGCTTGTTGAACATAAAGCTGTTGCTCTTTGTATGTGCTTCATTTGACGATTTAAATTAATGGGGTGGTCAATATCCTCCAAATTGTTCAGTATTTTAATACTTTCTTTCAAGTCGACCCTGTCTGGTTTGCAGTGTGTTAGTCCTGTGGCCCTCAATCATTTTTTGTCTCTGGATATTACTTTCTTCAAAAAACGTGTCTTTCATGAATAAGTCTTCGTAATTAATACAGTGGACCCAATGGGGGTGCACAAAAGATCTGTTCAGTTGAATAATTATACATTTACAGTATTTACCACAAGGGGACACAGGTGGAAATTGAGTGCCCAATGAGGCATAGAGACTTTAGAAAGAATTTTTTTCAGTGTCAGTAGTAGTAGGCAAATGGAATGCATTAGGCAGTGATGTGGTGGAGGCTGACTCCATACACAACTTCAAGTGTAGATATGATCGAGCCTAGTAGGCTCAGGAACCTCTACACCAGTCGATTTTTTTTTACATTTGAGAGGCGGGACTAAAGAGCCAGAGCTCAACTCCCGCAAGCACATTTAGGGAAGTACATTCTTTTCATTGAAGTCAAAAGTTCGTTTGGCAATTACTTTTTTTTTTATATACTGCAGCTCTTACCTATGGAACTTTCAATGATTGGCGGATTTTGACTCCAAGATCCTATTGTTCATCAATCTGCTGCAGGATAAAATGGTGTGGTAGTTGTGATGTGCATTGTAATGCCCCACATGCAAAGTCTTACGTGTTCGATATTAAAAAGCATTTGTCAGGCTTTCCGACCACTTTTAGAGTTCATGTAAATCTGTAAGATCTCAATGTAATTTTCAATTCCAACTTTGCCATAAATCTTGGAGTCATCTGCAAATTTGATAATGTGAGCTGGCAAAATGTATATGACAAAATGACTGTCCCAAAACTGAACCTTGCGGTACCCCACTCACCGTATTTCTCCAGCCAGATTCATTTCCGTTTAGGGCGACCCTTTGCTCTCTTTATTTTAACCATTGTTTTATCCATTCTAATATTTTACCATTTATTCCTTGCGCTTGTAATTTCATTGCCAGTATTCCACGTGGTACATTATCAAATGCTTTACAGAAGTCCTGTATACTGTATCTTCTGAAAGACCTTTTGTCTGAACAGTACCGCGTCCAGAATGTGAACAGGTTTGTAAAGCAGGATTTACGTAACAAAACCATGTTGCGTTGATTTTGCTAGATTGTGCACAGTGAGATATAAAGACATGAAGTCGGGAGATGAGAACAGAGCACAAACACTAGGACCATCGGGAATTAAACCCTGACCTACAGGAAGCGAGGCCGTTGTTACATACTGACCGCTCCATGTACAGCATATATAAAATGGTTATACATGAGTCGAAACAATATTGATCATCCCACTTTTGAAACTTTCATAATATGCAGATTTTTGTGTTAGATATAAAGTTTAATTAACGAGACTTGTAAATTTAATTGAACCTGGAATGCGAACCCAGATACGTGAGGTAACAGAATGCTATGCCACAAATGATCTAATGAACTAAAGCTTATCTAATTTATAATTAAACCACACTAATCGGTTAACCTTACTAAATGTCACTCAATAGCCAAATTAACAACCTTCTGTAACTTTCATGTGTACTAAGCAAGTATAAGTTATAGATTTACATCCATTGATGAGAGAAACAATTTTAGCTGTTTGTAAACCTCAACCAGACCGCGACACGGGTCAGCACTGTGACAATGTGGTAGAGGTTACTGAAGCCTAGTAGAACCCCGCTACCCCCTGCAACCCTCAACAACAAGCAGGTGGCCAGGGTTAATGTAATGAGAGTTTTACATATGTGGACTGTTGTCAAGAAATGGGATCAAGAGCTGAAACTGAAATAAGTTTATTGAGGTAAAATACACACTAAGGGATGAGGTAGCTCAAGCTATTCTCACCCCGTTCAGTACAGCGTGTTCATGCAGAAATAGACACAAGGAACTAGAGATAGTTTGTCAATATCGCAAACTACTGCATGCATTTACTGACGAAGCTAAATGTGTAATATGCTGGCTCAACTTGATGTGAGCAGCAAGACGTCATGCTAGGACTCGCCAGGCAGTGACTGTGCACGCTCATGTGGACTCCTTACTCTAAGTGCGCATCTCCGCATTAGTCTCGTTCATATTAATGTAAGTAGGGAATTTAACAATGCTTAAAAAGAATAATGATCGCGTGTTGAAAACTCTTGCTGCAGAGGTTGACTTAACTAAAAAGATGAACCATAATGTCAGTTTATCCAGAACCAAATGCACCGATATTGACAATTGTCTTAGTCGAAGGTTGTCAGAGTGTGTACTTGAAGTGAAAGGTGTCAGTGTGGGGGATGGTCGTCGCCGAGGTCGAGGAAGAGGCAGCAAGCTCCCTGCAGTGGGGCCACCAGCCACGCCTTCCCCGGGTGCCACCACACGGAAGGCATCTCCAAATGCCTCCAGCGCCGTCGACGCGGCTCACAGGTCTCCTGGAGTGGTGACAATCTCTCCAACACCAGCTAGAGAAATCAAACACCACACTCGGAGATCTTTTCGTCTATTCGCCGGACCCACAAAGCCTTCCTCATCCGGACCTCAGAAGGCCTCGTCAGCCGGCTCCACCGGCCCCGCTCCACACCTCCGTCGTCGCTATGTCACCAAATTTAATTTCGCTCCGTATGTTCTGTTATTGAAAATAATTTTCTTTCAGTATATCGTCCTTTGTCCCTTCTTTAATCACTGTTAACCCTGTTAATAAGCAGTATAATATCTCGAATTATTCATTGATTCCTACCGTTCTGCCAATATTTCCTCATTTATTTATTTTATTTATTTATTTATATATATATATACAAGAAGGTACATTGGGATTGTGAGGATACATAGCATAGTAATTACATTCTTGTAAAGCCACTAGTACGCGCAGCGTTTCAGGCAGAAACGTTTAGATATATTAAAAAAATATCACGCTAATATTGTTATTTAGTGCATAGTTGATTGAAGTACACTTGCCTGCATGAGTTCTTAGTATTGATATAAGTATAATGCGAGATTCGGAAAGTGACATTTGTCTTCAGGGAAGCTGTGGTATGCATTTCTTCCCATGTGCTTTATTTGTTGTACTGTTATTCATGCACTGCTTATATTGCACTTTTTGTCATGCACAGCTTGCTATGCATTGTTTGTCATGCATCGTTTTTCATGTTCTATATGTTTGACATGTTCTATACTTTGTCACATATTTTTTTATTGTAAATACATTTTTTTAATAAATTAATAAATGCGTGTTTTGTAAGATCAATTAATAGATGAAGGAGAAATAAAGCAGTATATAAGAAAATCATTTAAAATAATATTTAATGCGTCGCTTAATAGAACGATATGAAAACGCAGAGAAAAATACAATTAAAATATAAAGTAGTCTAAAAATTTGTAGCAAGAATGGAAGTTGACTACATACAGGTCACGTACTGAATATTTTATTTACCGTTTGCTACATATAAACCCTTTTACTTTTGTAAATAATATTAATCATATTTTAAATACAACATTTTAATAATATGGTTATGAACTGTAAAAAAAGCGACTGAGCGTTGTTTAATAGCATTGAGTAGGATTATTAATTGTGTGAGGCGGAGATGGCGGCGGCTGGAGTGGCGTCACTGGTGCTCCCGGCCGCCACCACCACGCATCAACCCCCGCGCTCCTCAACCTCTCCTCCTCTAAACCGCCACCATGAGTAAGGCACATCCTCCAGAGCTCAAGAAGTAAGTTATCGGACCCTTTGTCGTTGAGTTCCAGGGAAGATTGGGGGGAGGGTAGTTATGAGTGGTGAAGCTAGATAATGAGGGAGGGAGTTGGCGGCCATGTGAGGGCAGGTGGTGGCGCCGCTGGTCTGGTCCAACGCCTCGCTTGATGGTATAGATTGGTGTAGGTTCGAGCAAACCGAGTATGACTAAATAATCTCTGGATGCACAGAAGGCCGTAGCCGCTAGTGGTTGAGGCTGGCCTCATGGGCGCTCACAACGTCATTAAACTGAGGGACCTCGGACCCTCCATTAGTAAACTGGTCATCACGTCAGTTCTGCCAGTTGCTGGGATTTTTTTTAGTACGTCAATTTTTTGGCCTTGGGGGATATATACGTTAAAGTTGATGAGGTTTAGCAGTTGTGGGTCAAATTGTCCGATTGAGTGTGTTGTAAACAGTCCCAGGAGTCAGACCGGTCATCTCCCACACAATATATGCATACAAGTTTTGTCAAGTTTAAGAGTAGCGATGGCGTTGAAACATTTTAATCCATAGTCGACTGGTCGGCCGAGCGCACAGCACACTGGACTTGTGATCCTGTGGTCCTGGGTTCGATCCCAGGCACCTGCGCGAAACAATGGGCAGAGTTTCTTTCACCCTATGCCCCTGTTACCTAGCAGTAAAATAGGTACCTGGGTGTTAGTCAGCTATCACGGGCTGCTTCCTGGGGGTGGAAACCTGGTTGAGAACCGGGCCGCGGGGACACTAAAAAAAAAAGCCCCAAAATCATCTCAAGACAACCTCTCAAGAAACCCTGAAGCTAAACACGAACACGAACATAACTGAATCTTATTTAAATTATATTATCCTTCACATAACCAAATAATTTTTAATAGTTGCGTTTTTTGCAGACAGGAAGCCTGTGTATATGCGTACTTAGGCTTGTATGACAGTCGCTCTCAATGTTGAACTATTGACCTGCCCCTAGATGCAACCCCACAAGTTGTATAGTAATGACTAATATGAAATTGTTTGCCAGTAATAGCTTGTATTATATGCAGTGTTCAAAATTATAAATAGATAATTTTTTTTATGTAAATGTGATGAAATGAGTCCTTATGGATTTGTATTTTTTTGTTACTTGTGTGCTTCAGGGTTATTATGAAGATATTTTGCTACACTAATCTTCTTGTAAGTCACATATCTGTATATTATTTTAGATGTATGCCAATTGATTTTTTCTCTTCTCTTGGGGGGGGGGGGGGGATGATGCTTGGGGTCTGGTGAGTTGAGCGGAATCACTTATGGAACAAATCGGTCTCCTCCTCAACCTCGTAGATTGTTCAAATGAAGATACCATACACTATATCGTCTTGTGCATACATTAGCTGTTTGTCTTGCTTTGGGAACATCGTTCTTAGGATTAGGTTTACTGATAACTGAACCTTGTACATGGTTGTTTTCAGTGTCTTATGTCAGTACAGTAACATCAATAAGTAATTGCAGGTTCTTGTTAATCATAATTAACACTTTTGCCCTCCTGGCATGCGTGCCACAAACTTAAAGAGGTCATGCTCCCAGCGTGCGGGCGAGTGCTCGGTGACACTGAAATGTGTATACTCGTTTCAGTTTTCTCGCCTTAATTCTTGTGCTACATTGTTCGTTTTGGTATCATTGTGTTCACAATAGAATTCCCTGTAGATTTATATGCATATAATGTACAAAAGCCTGGAGTGACTCCCCACAGCAAAGCCTAAATTTGGCAGAAGTTACCCGTGAGCGCACAAAATCAGTAAAATGTGTATACTCGTTTGTTTTCTCACCCTAATTCTTGTGCTACGTCATTCGTTTTGGTATCATTGTTTGCAATTAAATTCCCTGCAGGTGTATATGTATATAATGTCCAAAAGCCCGGCGTGACTCCCCACAGCAAAGCCTAAAGTTACCTGTGAACGAGCACCAATTTGCACACAGTGGCCTAATGTGTATACTCGTTCAGTTTGATAACATCAATTTTCGTCTTACATCTTTCATTTCAGTATCAAATTGTTCGTAATGTAAAGGCGCATATTTTAAAACTAGTCCCATAATACAGCAATAACTGGAATTTTAACAAATATTTTAAGTTTGGATGCTCATCATCACAAAATTGTTTATCTCTTTCCAGTGTTTTAAAGTAAATTTTCATGTTACATCTTTCATTTTGGTATCAAATTGTTTGCAATCAAAAGGCACGTATTTTAAAACTAGTCCCATAATAATAGCACAATAAATAGAATTTTAACAAATATTTAAAAACTTTGCCAAAAATGTATTTATAATCTTTCAAGTGTTCTGACAAAGTTTCATGTTACATCTTTCATTTTGGTATCAAATTGTGCGCAATTTAAAGACTCATTTTGAAACTATTCTAAAGTTGATCAGATAAAATATAAATTTTATACAAATATTTTATTGTTGGACTCTGTGTCACAAGATAGGACTCTGGAGAAAAATTGGTGACGCATTGTCACGAGATAGGGAAAGTGTTAAGTGATGCTGTGTCGCACAATCGGCATGTCGGTGCTGTGAGCTGCAGCAACATGGACTATCCATGGTTGACCCCCGAATGCTGTTAGTACTGAAGCTCCTGGAAATCATGAACATCCTGGATGGGTGTCCATGATTTTTTTCGAAGATACCTGATTGCTGGAGACCTGAAGAACAGGATCTGAACCCCTTTTACCCATGGGAGTAGTAAATCTTGTGCTAGACCTAAAAACCATGATTGTTGTGCACACCAATGAAATGACCCTGGTTATGTGCAGGTTTTTTTTTTTTGAGATATATACAAGAGTTGTTACATTCTTGTACAGCCACTAGTACGCATAGCGTTTCGGGCAGGTCCCTGGAATACGATCCCCTGACGCGAAGAATCGTTTTTTCATCCAAGTACACATTTTACTGTTGCGTTAAACAGAGGCTACAGTTAAGGAATTGCGCCCAGTAAATCCTCCCCGGCCAGGATACGAACCCATGACATAGCGCTCGCGGAACGCCAGGCGAGTGTCTTAC
Source organism: Procambarus virginalis (assembly GCA_020271785.1). NCBI lineage: Eukaryota > Metazoa > Arthropoda > Malacostraca > Decapoda > Cambaridae > Procambarus > Procambarus virginalis. Next base: position 24,834,914 of record WNGS01001312.1, on the reverse strand, counting down.
CACTACACCACGGAGACTGTAATGAAGTTGAAGGATTAATTTAAATAATGGATGAACCACGCACATTAATTAAAAATGACGTTGTTGATACAGAACATAGTTGTTGTAAAAGAGTTGACTTTGTTCTCTACTCAAAATTGGTGATCCCAGGCATGACAAAGGGTTAGGCACATTTTCTTACACCTAATGCCTCTGTTTATCTAGCAGTAAATAGGTACCTAGGGGTTAGGCAACTGTTGTGGAGCTATATCCTGGGGGGGGGGGGAGCAATTTCCAATTTTAAGAAACTATGAAAGGGCACTTTTTCAGAGATATCAAAGTGATGCCACAAACCTCAACCTTAGATAGTTCTGGAAAAAGCATTTTAACATTTGTAGTGCTTTATAACTCATAGACAAAGCCCAGCAAGAAGTGACTCTAAGAACCATGATCTCTGGCTGGAGAAAATTGTGGCCTGAATGTGTTGCAGACTTTGAGGGGGTTTGAGCCTGAACCTGAAGTGCCTCTAGTTGAGGAAATTGTTTCTCTGGGCATCTGACAATTGAGCTTGGAGTTGAATGGTGCTGATGTGGAGGAGTTGGAGGAGGAACACAGTGAAGAACTGACCACTGAAGAACTCCTAACCCTTCACAAGGACCAGCAGCAACAAGAGACAGCTGAGGAAATTTCTATAGGGAAGGAGGAGGAGGCAGTATAGCATGTCCCTTGCTCAACGCTCAAGAAGTGGTGTGCAATATCGGAAGAAATGCTAATTTTTTTTTTTAAAACGACTCAAATCAAGCTGCAGTAACCCATTGCCTTAACCTTTATTGACAAATTTTAAAACGTAGGGAAAAACAAGTCTATGGAAAGGTTCTTAGTGAAAAAACAGTGAGCCACAACCATGTCCTAGTAGAATGCAGGCAAAACATAGTGTGTACCCCTGAGAAGTCACTGTCTCATGTTATAATGAAAGGGGACTCCACTTTCAAACAGTAGCACCTCTTCCCCCCTCCCCCCCCCCCCCCCCTCTTCCTTCTCACTGTCTTCCATACACTAGCAAGTCATCAATAAAGGTAAGCTATAACTTGTACCTGTACATACTATAGTCCAAAATGTGTGTGTATTATATATCAAATGTATTTTGAAGTTAATATTTTTTGGAGTGTGGAACTGATTAATTCGATTGACATTTCTTATGGGAAAATTTGTTTTGCGTTACAAATTTTCAAGTTTTCGAGTCTCTGGAAACTGATTAAATTCGTAAATGGAGGGGCCACTGTACATTATTACCAGGCATCACAATGGTAGGTACTGTACTATATTGTATGTCTGTACTACTGTATATTGGTTTATTTTTCTTGTACATAAATTACAATGTCATAAATTTCTTTTTTCTTTTACTATATAAGTACTGTACAGTGTTAGTTAAATTATCAAAGTACAGTTGAACATTATTAAGTGAACTAACACTGCACTAACCCTCTTAAATAGGTACATGGACAAGCGAGTGACTACAAAACTCAATGGAGGACGTGTGGTTGAGGGCACACTACGAGGGTTTGATCCTTTCATGAATCTCGTGGTTGATGATGGCGTGGAAATCCGCAAAACTGGAGATCGTGTCAGGATTGGCGTTGTTGTAAGTTAACTTTTGTTAAATATTTTTGTGCTTGCATTTCAACATTTAGTCCAGCACATACCTTAACTTGCATTATATCCTGGCAGTGTAGCCATTTTTTTTAAATAGTTGACCTATGGATAACTTTATTTAACATGGTGTTTGGATTGGTTGATTATTACCTACCCTAAAACGTAGATTGTTGTTGATTGATAACCATATGTGCAAACTTCTATTCAAAGAAATTACCTGAGTTTTACCAATGGTCTTAGATTTAAAGGGAAAGAGGGGTAGGGTATGCTGCTTAAAACCTTGTAAATAAATTGCTCAAATAAAGCTTAAGGGGCCGGTCTAGTTATGTAGAAAAATTTGTTCAATGTCAACCAATATTATTTGACTAGTTGTATATGAAAAGTGCTGAAATTGTCCCAAGTTTCAGTACTGCAGCGTAAATAGAAAAAGATTTTTTTTTTTTTTTTTTTTCAACATTTTTTACACATTTTCAAGTCTACACTTCTTCACACACGTTTCAGATATAATTATTCTGTGATACTTTTCTGACACATTAGCATATAATAAATGATTGTGTGATTTAGGATTTCCAAAACATCTTTAGTTTTCCTAATACAAATGTTCAAAGTTCCACCCAAAAAATTATGCAAAAATGGCATGTTTATTGCTATTATAAAATCAATAAATGAACTTAGAGAAAAGTGAAATCTTGCACATGTAGAGACATGCCCTCCACATATACTGTGTAAGTTTCATGTAAATTGAATAAAAAATTATTCAGTTTTGTAAACATTTGTGTCAATTGAAAAAAAAAACAGAAATTAATGAAGTCTAAGGTTCTAAAATCTGTGGCTGAGGTTGACATCAACCAATTTTCTCCAAAATTGGCATCCTTACAGATAGGTATACGTACAGTAAGGTGTGTAAGTTTGATGCAAATCGTCCGAAAAAAATTTGAAAAAAAAAAAAATTGGAAAAAAAAAAAAAAAATTTTTTTTCCTAAAATTTTTTCCAATTAAACTAATTATAATATTTGTTTAATATATGCTATTGTGATAGCAAAGAGTCATAGCTATGATTTCAGTTGACACTTTTGATTCATAATCGATTTTGACCATTTTGGCATAATTTTCACAACTACTTCATTATTTTTTTCTCCCTTCCTATTTATGCTACGATGCTGAAACTTGGACCAGATGAAACACTTTTCATATAGAACTTGTCAAAAAAGTTTGATTGAAATCGAACGAGTTTTCATTTTTGCATTTTGGAGCCAAACTGGATTGGACCGCCCCCTTAAAGGTATGGTCAGTTGGAAAAAGGTTATTTTTGCAAAGACCTTTGATATGTCTTTTTCATTAGACTTGCACCAATTTGAACCAAATTAAATATTCACTGCCGCTCACCACTCCACTCACAATTCTAAGGCCACCTATTGTTTAATATCCTATTATCATTGTTAGGTAACTACCTCTTGGTGCCCTACTACCCAGTAATGGTTTGCATTGGACTCCTACTGTTAGTTTTCTGGTGTCTAGAATCTAATTTCTGCAAATTTTTGGCAAGACAGTAAAATTAATTTAATGCATACAAGGGCACAAATTTATTTAGTATATGTTGATACCAAATCACATACAGTAGGAAAAAAGTACTGTGTGTACTTATTATTTTATGGATTATTATGTACTGTACAATAATCCGAATTATATGGATACACCCACTTTCTTGTGGCTGCTTCCTGGGGGGGGGGGGGTGTAACAAAAACGAGGCCTGGTCAGGCCACGGGGACGCTAAGCCCCGAAATCATCTCAAGATTTCGAGTTAGCCAGGTTTTCACCTGGAAATTCCAGAAATTAAATTTTTTAATTTGAGCTTTCGTTTGGCATAAGTCTGTGTAACCGACACTTTTTATTGGTTAAGCAGTCAAAAACCTAAACAGATTTTATTTGGAGTACCTGAAGATTCGAGTTATTGGAATTTGGATTACCAGGTTCTTGCAGTACAGTACTTATAATATTTTTCACAAAACAAAATACATATACTTCAGCTTGGCTACAGGTGTTGTTTATAATACCATTTGATACCACAGTTCCAGTACACTTGGGTGATGTGGTGTGGGTGTAAATTTTATAGGGGTGTATATTTGGGCTTTAGCATTGTATTGGGAAAATTCTAATTCAAAATGTTTTCTTGACAGGTAATCCGGGGCAGCAGTATTATTATGCTTGAGGCACTAGATCGCATATCTTAAGTGATGTACAGTATTCATGATAGGTCCATTCTATACTTATTTTTCTTTCATTTCTTTCCAAGAGCTTTTGAAGTTTTCTATATGAACGAGTGAAGATAAATTGCATTCATAGTTTTTAAGTTCTTTAAATAAAAATAAATACAAATATCTTGTTTTGTTTAATCATTTATTTTTTTAAATAATTTACACTTCATTTAAATTGTTAAGAACAATTTAATGGCAAATTATTAATGCCTCAGGAATTGAGCATTTGAATAGTACCTGAAATGGTTGACAACCCCATGGAGTATATAGGCCAAGATGCTCACTAAATAAGAAAGCGAAAGGATGCACAAAAGTTTTAGCTCGACTGGATTTTGCATATAGTAAATACTGTAACAATTAATAACCTTTTGTAAAGCTGCATTGGATCAAATTATGTAATACAGTACAATGTTTTTTGTTGCATATTTCACATTTGTTAATTGTGGCAAGATACTGAGCGTATGATTTTTACCCAATTTAAATAAGGTTTATGCTTACTTTCTTGAAGAGAATTTAATAAAATAATGTTGGACTACATTAACAAATACAGTATTTTGTTAGGTTATATGAAGATAAGAAAATTATTTGGAAAAAACATAGGAGCTATTTATTTTGCAATATTAATTAAGCAAACTTTTTAAATCCTTTTAATCATTAAGCTTTCATTATTTAGTATAGGTTTGGCACAAGGTTTGTACAAGATGACAACTAAGCTTAATATTGATAATGTCTCCATTCATTAGCAGGGAATAGTTACATGTTCCAGTTCTTACCTAACAAATACTGCAGTATCCTTAATGTTGTTTTCCACACTTATGACATTTCTGCTTCATGGTCAGTCAATGCCTGAACCCCTGAGGGGTTAACATGGGTACAAAATCCTCCCCCCCCCCATATCCCTCCTCTACAATGTTTCCTAAAAGGTTTTAAATCGTAAATGTTGCTCAAAACGCTTGCATTAAAGAAATTTGCAAGATTATAATAGCAAATTTAGTAACATTCTCCTTAACAAAAATATAATCATGTGTAACAGACTTGTTCTGACATAATTCAATACTAAATATTTGGTCTGGTTGAGATTCATTTTTAATGTATTGCCCATTAAAGTTTGCATTATTTTCAATAATATTGCAACATCCTGGGGACTATTGCAAATACTGTATCTATAAAAGTAGTGCTGTATATACAAAAATACACAGCAGTGTTGCTGGTATGTAGTGACCAAAAAACAGGATCGATAGGTGTAATTTCACTAGAGCTAATTAAGGTTTGTGGTGCTGATCAATAGGAAATCGGTTGTACCATAATGTATTATCATTTGTGCTAATGGTGGAAAGAAAGTAGAAAGTACTGACTGATGGAGGAAAACAAAAGTTGTTAGATTTTATTAGGAAATAACATTTAGCCTGTAAGCGCTAATCAAATCTTCAACACAAACGGCCAATGCTTTTAAGTGGGGAAAGGTGATACAGATGTGGTGGATTTGGTAAAGCCAATTCATTTAAAATGTTGCTTATTAATCTACTCGACTTATTTGTGCTATAAAAACAAAAATCTGACAATAGCAATAAACAACACAGACACAGTGGAAAACTGGTTGCTACAGGAGGGTTCAAAATGAGTAGTGTCGTTCTAGGTTCCACACTGTGCACTTGTTCAGCAGCTTGCCTGTAAGTTTGTACAGGAAACTAATTCTCACATAAGCTCTTTGGCATCACCTACCCATTATTACCTAGCACTTTTACACCTTGACAATCTAGTTTACAGTTGTACTTGTTCTTGTAGGTGGCATTTCACTTGCATACTACTAGCACTGCTTGCAAATATTTTCTCAACTCTTGCTTTACTGACTTGTTATATTCTTATTTTATCCCTCACATTGGAAAAGGGTGTCCATGTTGATCTTCCCTATATTCCTCGGTATTTTTTTTTGTCTTGTTTTCTGTAAAGTTATTGAGGTCGAGTTGCCTTAACATGAACAAATCCACAAGGGCCGTGATGAGGGTTTAAACCTACGCACGGGATGTTCCCAGATGTGCCCTAGTCAACTGTACCATGACTTGGTAAAAAAAAATTGCAACCTGAAGTGCTACTGCTCTCGCTGGGATCCCAAAGCTTTTCCGAAGCCCAATCTGGGATTCACACAATTCCCCCATGCACCTGGGCTCTTGTCAAACAGATGTTCTACCTATAAACCTTACTTCAATACACACAAAATCACGATATTGAAGTAAGGGCGTAGAGGCAGAACATCTGGTTGACAGCCCGGGTGCATAGGGAAATTGTGTGAAACCCCGATTGGGTTCGGAGAAGCTTCAGGATCCTAGTGAGGGCAGTAGCACTCCAGGATGCAATTCTTTTCCAGTGTCGTGGTACAGTTGACTAAGGCACATCTGGGAATATCCTGTGCGTAGGTTCGAGCCCTCATCATAATGGCCCTTGTGGATTTCTTCAGTTGATATGTCACGTTACTGTAATTTCTGTGTGTATTGTCTTAACATGTTTTCAGAATTTTACACACCATCCCTGCTGTGTGTCTAGACTTTCTCAGTATTGTCCTTCACAAGATTAGATTCCATGCTGGTATACAGGTACAGTATTCTGGAATGTCTTTGCTGTAGACACTGTATAATAGCTTTGAAAGTGTTTAACTTCTGATGCCATTCATACACTTGCCAATTTTATGTGCTTACCTAATTGCTTAAGTGGGAATGAGATGTAGTTTATGGCCAAACCTGCTTTTATACCTATTCATTTCCTTTATACCACATGCACTGCATATACTCACTACATATATTACATACAAGTATTTTCTTGAATGTGGAAGTGTACCTCATTCATTTTTCACAGTACTGTACAATATCTTTTATTGTAATCACAGTTCTAGGCCAGCCACTTTTAGTGTCTTTAAAGTGAGTTCTCATAACCTGTCCACAACGTTGCTGTCTCATGCTTTAGTCTTATAGCAAATCTTTAGACGTCCTTGTGTAATATAGGGTGGGGGATGTACCTGGATGGGGTTTTGAGAGTTTTACTCCCCCAAGCCTGGTATGGGGTCATACTTGACTTGACTCAATGATGTATATTCTAGAACTGGTTTGGAATTAGCCATGCATAGTATATTGAATAAATCCTTGTTAGGTTTCAGTTTCATCCATATGTTTACCAGTTTTGCATCTGCTTTTTCGTTTCACACATATGCCTCTGGTCTTGTGTCCATGCCCTGGTCTTTAATTTTTGACACCATGAGCAAATCAGAAATCAGTCCAAGGACTAAGCATTGTGGGGCACCCATTTGCTACTAACATCAATAACAAGATTTCTTCTTGCACTGTGTTTATATCTTTGCTTTTATTGTCTTTAACTTTGAATAAGTTCTGTGTTTTGTAAGTTCATCGGCATTCTAGAAACCAAATTAATATAATAGAACATTGCTAGAATACAGTATTTGCAAAACTGGATGTAAACCTGAACTCGGGGAATGAATATACAATTTCTTTATGAATATGTGGCATTACATTCTAGATCAGGAATACCCAAGCTCATTTAGTCTTATGATTAAAACAGACTTCAATTTGTTGTAAAAATTTAAGAATTGCCAATTATTCATAGATTCTAGGAACAGTTTAACCATGGACTTACACTTCTCAAATTTACAATTCCGTACCTAAAGATGTTATTTGAATGTGATTCAATCTTAAAAAAAAAGTGCCTAAACCTAAGTATTGCTGGAGAAAAAAATGATTTGGATTAGACATTTCTATTTTATACATGTAATATGTGTATTATATATGCAGTATGTAATTTCTGTGGATGCTAGTTATATTTTATTTTGGTGAACATGAATTCATAATATGTACCAGCACCTAGATGAATTGGGCAATTAACTAACTGGAAAAAAGTTTTTTCAAGCAAAAACATTGAAAATCTGAAACATATAATTGATAGTTTACCAACTACTATACACATGCTGTTATATTTAATTGGCAAAGATAATTATCAGATGTGAACTGTTCTGTTATGGCTTAAGTTTTCTTGATACTTTATTTTTGACAAATCAACATGCAAAAGTTAAAGGCACTAAAAAAAAATTGAACCGGCAGAATTTAAAATTAAAAAGATTTCATAATGCACACGAACTGGATAGTGAAGGGTGCGATGGAGTTGCAACACCTTATTGTATGTACTTATGATATGTATGTATATAACAAAATGCATAATAGAAACAAGCCATTTCTTTCAACTTTATGCAAGGCCACATTAAACTGCATTCCTTGCCTGTAACTATAAATCCCCCCCCCCTCAACCCCACCTTCCCCAAATATTTGACGCTAATGAAATTACACATTAAAATACTGCAGCTTTTGTTTTACAATTCATTGATGGAAAAAACTACGTATTTGTATAACTTTCCATATTCAATAATTCTGAAGATTCAAACAGCAGTTGCATTAAAACTTGTGAAATGACTGTTAAGCTACATTTGTTTCTTCAGAATTTATAATGATGGGCTTGCTAAATAGAAAAATATTGCATACAAAGTAAATAAAATTAATAAAATGAATTTAAGAATACTGAAGGTTATTATAAATAATTTATTTTGTTTTGGCACAATTCATGAAAAGACACAAGCATTCTGTTATGTAATATTTTACATACAAATGTATATAATATATATACATGTATATTATGACTAGCTTAAAAGACCCTACAATTTAATTACCCAACAGAGGGTTTAAGGTGAATGTCATACCCTTGCCCTTATGCCTTACTCAATTCAGGGCCTCTGTACTGCAAAATGAATATGAAAAACCCTCTTTAAAAATACAAGATAGAATGAGGGGCAGCAGTAAATGGCAATTCATGACTCAAATAATTCCCCATTCTTTAGGTCAATCCTAAAAAAGCCAACATATATACAGTACAGTACAGCAAATATACATCTACTAAATTATATTAATTTACACTTTACTACAGTACTAAATATTTTTATTTCTATATTTTATTCTTTGGCTTACAGAATCTTGAATGGTGTGTGGCATAATCCACTTTGAGAAATGAATCCAACGTGATATCTATAACACAACCAATTATACATTTAAAGTCAATTTTGTATTTAATATTTGTGTAACTTTTGTATAGTATTTAAATGACATGCATGGTACAAGACAATTTGTTTGGTCAGCAGCATTTAAGAGGTTAAAAGGAAGCTGAGATACTGTACATTTCACTGGAAATTTGTATACAATGACTACACAGAAAAGGAATTAAAAATTACTTAAGCATCTAATGGACGTAGTTATGAAACTCATACCCCCCCCCCCCAATTTTGGATAATATTCTATTCAACACAATCATACAGCTTGCAAAAGTTTCCATTGTTTAGTACAGAATTCTCACAATAATTACTCAAATTTTTTCTTATTTATCCTTGAAGATGGTTTTGTACATCAATTAAATGACTGAATTAGAATTTATAATGTTTGGCCAAGAATTCCACTAATTGCTTTGATTATTATTGAACTAATGTATTGCCATTAATTAGCACAGGCAAAATTATTGAGGCAAGAGAAATATAAAAACATGTCAGTAATAATAATGTCAAAAGGAAAAACAATGAGTATTCCTGATTTAGGTGAATTTGTGAACCAAATAGTTTAAAAAGTGAGGGAATTTAATTATATAGTACTATACAAAACCTCGTCCGAGATGTCTGCAATTTAATTAGACTAATTTTGAGAGCCCTGTTAGTAAAATAACTTTGCCTAAAATTGAAAATTTGCCTAAAATATTTTGTAGGTACACTATTAAGTCTGATATAAGTGAACTGTCTTGCTTTGCACGTGTTAAATCTTGAATTCGAAGTTAACAACAACAACGTCATTCTTGATGGGTCAGTAATCCTCAGCTCAGAAAGATAAACTGAATGTTTGTGGTGTTATCTTCCATTCATTCTTCCAGATAAATCTTTTTAGCTTATCCTGGTCATTGGCATAAGGGCCATCTCTGCAAATAACAAAATTAATGATTTTATAATTTTTAGAAAATGAAAAAAATAACATTATATAAATTTATGTACAACTAATGAATTAATTGACTTTACAATAGTATTTCTTTATCATATATAATGTTAACTGCACTTTAAAATGTTATCACTCAATTTGTTAACAACTTGATCCATGATACAAATTTGTTATTTTAGCTTACCATGGGAGTAGTGTAGGTCCTTGGTCATTTAGCGAGTTTGGTGGTCTGGGAAATTAGGGTTAGTAGGTCTCCAGTTCTTTGCATTTTTGCCAAACTTGTAAACTAATCTTCTTCCAAGGACTGCTTCAAATATTTCAGTTTTATAATAATACCTGAGAAAATAATATATATGTATTATTAGAATGAAAAGAATAATATTAAATTCTAACATTCTATCTTAAACACGAACATATTTTTAAGTCACGCAATCGGGCAAATTGAAGTCATTTAGTCTATTAATTTTGTTTAATGTGCACCCTAGGAAATCAGTTTATTTAGGGGTGTGCAGAACACTTAATGTGGAGTGCCGCCCTGCTCCTTATTGTCCAAACTGCATTGCCCCTCTTACGTCGTGCATATGCTTGTCGAATGTCCGGACTTCCAGAACGAGTCTCTCTCTTCCTTTCCGACCGTCCCTCGCGGTCACTAGTCCCTCGATAGAATTCTTGATGAATCGAATACTTTTGATATCATTTGCCTTGTGCGTTTCTGTTCTCATATTGGCATCCTTAGTGATACTTAGAGCCCTATGATTATTCCGCACATTTGATGGTGCTACATAGCCTTCCTGGCTTGGTGTCTTCTTTTGATAATTACTTACTTAGGGTGTGCAGTTAGGGGGTTATCATGTTGATAAAATTTCCAGTTTTGTACTAGGCTATGTCTTGTCATCCAAAATTATACAACTACTGTACTATTAATTTGTAAAGGGCACAAGAACCAAACCTAACTTCTTCCAAGGATGAGTAAAGTACATATATAGTATGTACAAAGATTTCATATGTTAGGCCTAGGACAAGTTAGTTTTTTTTCAGTTCTTAAGTCTTAGAATTCCAGTAGTACAAAAATGTGGATTTTTATTAGCTACAAAAATACATTTTGTACATTTTATCCTTTTCATCCATTCCATTCCTATGGGTACTAAAACTTTTGGACAATAGGGTGAGTTATTGGTGTTACTATTCAGCTATAAATCTTGATAGTTGGAAGTATATTCTTGCCTGTTGTCCAACAACCTGGAATACCCAATCTGTTGCTCATGTTCACAGCAACAGATCAGGCAAGTCTTCAATCATGTCTGTCTACTATTAATATGTTCTTAATTGGTATATGAGCAATTAGTAAAATGCAATACCTATACAGTAATAAATATATATACAGTACTGTACTGTAATCTTTCAAACATTTCTGTCTTGGTCCCATCAATGTTAAACTTTACTTAATTAGTACACACTTTCTCATCTACTTGTGCATAAATTAGTGTAAACATACCTTGTGAATAGCTGTGCTGAACTTAAGAATTATCAAAACACTTTTTTTTTTTTTTAAGATATATTATGTGAAGCTAATAAAAAGACACTTATGGGTACTTGTAAATAAATCAAATAGTGTAAAAACTTGTACTGTATAGGAATTTAGTCTAGATTATTAGTGCTCTCTCTGGAGTGTAATAGTGTATTCGTGATGCAAAATCCTGTGCAAGCAGTGTCATTTCATTACAAGTCGGATCCTTAACCAGTTAGATGTCGATAAGTCTAAGTACACAGTGTTGTAACTAGTAGTGCTGTACAGCACAACAAATTACTGTCCTACCAACTCAGGGTACAGCTTGAGGAAAATTTATACACACAAGAATAGAACTTGAATTTAAAATACAAGAGGAAAAATTGAAGACAAAATAATTGGGTTGCTCTAAGTTCATGGACATTATTCCCATTTTCATAGTTTGTGCACAGTAGAGTATCTTTCAAACTTATAAAGTAATGGGATCCTTTACAAGCTACACACTTCCTGTTCCTGACAGGACAACTGGAGATAAATGGATAAATTCTGGCAAATCCTCGATATGAGATCTGAGACAAATGCTGAATTGAGACTTCACCAATTTACTTAAAAAATTACTAACCTCATGGCACGGCTCAATTTTTCATAGTTCATGTCTGTTTTGTTTACGATCTCCCCACTTTTGAGCAACTTTCTCTGCCTGCACAAATCTGAACATCCCCTCTTCTGGGTTCTCCCAGCGTACTAATGAAGGACATGTTGCTGGATCCAGGAGCAGGTTTCTTATAAACTCCCATAAACGACCAGTCTTCTTTTTCTTCTTCTTTAGTTCATTTTCTGCAATATCAAAATTCATTAATATCTGTGTAAAATTTAACATTTAAATAATCATATGAACATAATAAATATGTTCAGATAATTTGATGAACCAGATAAGAAATCGGTATAAAACTGAATAAAAATAGTATGTAGGTTATTTTGTTTGCTTCTGAGTGATTATGTTGTGAGAGTGAGGATTTATGTACTGTAATTACTTAGTGTAGTTCAAGACAAGAGCTACACTTGTGGTGTCCCGTCTTCCCAGTACAGAATGTACTTCCCAGTACATTCATATGTCATGTTGAAACAGTTTCGGCCTCCACCACCACACTAGTTGCTATCGTCTACCACTCTGCAAAAGTGAACGTTCTAATGTTTTTTGGGAGCTTTGTTTCCCTAATTTGAATAAATGACATCTTGAAATTGCAAGTTTCAAGAGTTCTTCTATATAAATCCTCTTTTTCCTCGCTCTCAAAAATGTTTGTCACCCCTGCTAATGACTACAGCCCACAACAGTTGATTAAAATTTTAGTGACAATCATAAATATGTATCTTAATGGGAACTGTATTGTCTAATAAGTGTACCAGCAAAAGCTATTTCACCATAAATACAGCACATTGGCTTGGCTGAAGATGATAATAAAATTATTTATTTTTCAGAGCATAGCAACAATGAAGAGGAACCTAAACCTGAACCTCCCAAGAAACGAGGACCTGGCCGACCTCGCAAACCAGGTAAGGGGTGCAAACATGTTGCAGAAACCAGATTTAAATAAACCTGTCAAGATGCTACAATTATGGAAGTAAATAATTATCAAAAGATGGCACCAAGCCTTGAAGACTATACTAATGTGACACCATAATTGATGATGAGAACAGTATAGGAAGACTGCCCCAGGTTTTATGCAAGGTAGGATGGGACATTTGGGCATGATTCCTCACACCTGCTGCTTCTGTTCACCTAGTAATAAATAGGTAACTGTGA
>WNGS01001312.1:24739081-24775086 GCA_020271785.1 Procambarus virginalis | reverse complement strand
AATCTCTCTTCGTGTAAGACAAAGCGCTAACTGTCAGATTTGAGTGCTAGGAGGTAGCCTCTCTCAATCTCTCCCGGATCTGTGTGTGTGTGTGTGTGTACTCACCTAGTTGTGCTCACCTAGTCCTACTTGCGGGGTTGAGCTCGGACTCTTTGGTCCCGCTCTCGACTGTCAGTCACTGGTGAACAGGTTTCTGAGCCTATTGGGCTCTATCATATCTACACTTATCTACACTTATCTACACTTATCTACACTTATCTACACTATCATATCTACAAGTCACAGCTTCGTATCATCCTTTGCAGACGACACAAAATCAGTAAGAAAATTACCTCGGCTGAAGACATTGAAAAACTTCAAGCTGATTTAATAAAGTTTTCGACTGGGCATCAGAAATAATATGATGTTTAACAGTGACAAATTCCAGGTACTCAGGTACGGTAAAATGAGGACCTTAACCATAATACAGGGTACAAAACACAATCAAATGTGCCCATAGTAGGAAAACAACATGTAAAGGATTTGGAATAATGATGTCTGACGACCTAACGTTTAGGGAGCATAACCAAGCAAATATTGCGACAGCCAGAAAAATGATAGGATGGATTACGAGAACTTTCAAATCCAGGGATCCCATCACATGTTGTACTCTTCAAGTCACTTGTGCTGTCCCGTCTTGAGTACTGTTCAGTACTCACTTCCCCCTTCAGAGCAGGAGAGATTGCTGAAATAGAGGGAATACAGAGAACATATACGGCACGCATAGACGCGATAAAGCACCTAAATTATTGGGATCGTCTCAAAGCTCTCCAAATGTACTCACTAGAAAGAAGACGAGAGAGATATCAAATAATATACACCTGGAAGATACTGGAGGGCCAGGTCCCAAATCTACACAGTAAAATAACAACGTACTGGAGTGAACGATATGGAAGAAAATGCAGAATAGAACCAGTGAAGAGCAGGGTGCCATAGGCACAATCAGAGAACACTGTATAAACATCAGAGGTCCGCGGTTGTTCAACGTCCCCCAGCAAGCAAAAGAAATATTGCCGGAACAACCGTGGACATCTTCAAGAGGAAACTAGATTATTCCTCCAAGGAGTTCCGGACCAGCCGGGCTGTGGTGGGTATGTGGGCCTGCGGGCCGCTCCAAGCAACAGCCTAGTGGACCAAACTCTCACAAGTCAAGCCTGGCCTCGGGCCGGGCTTGGGGAGTAGAAGAACTCCCAGAACCCCATCAACCAGGTATCAACCAGTTATCAACTTGAAGCTGTGTATGGAGTCAGCCTCCACCACACCACTTCCTAATGCATTCCATTTGTCTACTACTCTGACACTGAAAAAATTCTTTCTGATGTCTCTATGGCTGATTTGGGCACTCAATTTCCACCTGTGTCCCCTAGTGCGTGTGCTTCTGGTATTAATAGTCTGTCTTTATCTACCCTATCAATTCCTCTCAGAATCTTGTATGTGGTGATCATGTCCCCCCCTAACTCTTCTGTCTCCCAGTGACGTGAGGTTAATTCCCTTCCCTAATTAATTTAAAACCCCTCAGTTCGAGTACTAGTCTGGTGGCAAACCTTTGAATCTTTTCCAGCTTAGTCTTACGCTTCACTAGATATGACTCTATGCGGAGCCGCATACTCCAAGATTGGTCTAACATATGTGGTATGCAAAGTTCTGAATGATTTCTGAATGTGTGTGTATTCACCTAGTTGTGCTTGCGGGGGGTTTAGCTCTGCTCTTTCGGCCCGCCTCTCAACTGTCAATCAACTGTTTCTACTACTACTATTTTTTCTCCACACACACACACACACACACACACACACACACACACACACACACACACACACACACACACACCACACACACACACACACACACACAAAAGCAGCCCGTGACAGCTGACTAACTCTCAGGTACCTATTTACTGCTAGGTAACAGGGGCATAGGGTGAACGAAACTCTGCCCATCGTTTCTCACCGGCGCCCGGGATCGTACCCAGGACCACATGATCACGTGTACAGCGTGCTGTCCGCTCGGCCACCGGTGTGTGTGTGTGTGTGTGTGTGTGTGTGTGTGTGTTGTGTGTGTGTGTGTTTTGTGTGTGTGTGTGTGTGTGTGTGTGTGTGTGTGTGTGTGTGTGTGTGTGTGTGTGTGTGTGTGTGTGTGTGTGTACGTGTACGTGTGTGTGTGTGTGTGTGTGTGTGTGTGGTGTGTGTGTGTGTGTGTGTGTGTGTGTGTGTGTGTGTGTGTGTGTGTACTCATCTAGTTGTACTACACTGTCAAAGGCACCTGACAGCTGGGTGAACAGCGCTGTCCCTGTTACCTAGCAGTAAATTGGTACCTGGGAGTTAGTCAGCTGCTACGGGCTGCTTCCTGGGGGTGTGTAACAATAAAATGGAGGCCTGGTCGAGGACCGGGCCGTGGGGACGCTAAACCTTGAAATCATCTCGAGATAACCTCAAGAATCTGGTAAATGATATCAGAATTATCTCTTACAGTTCTGTGACCGATGTCACTTAAATGTTTATACAAAGAGGAGCCTTCTTGGCCATCTACAACAGACCTCTTGTGTTCCGCAATTTGTAAATTTTGTAATTGTTATAGATTTTTAATTTTAGGGTTTTTATGTCCCTGTCTGATTGGCCGTAGCCCTGGAAACACAAACCGAAACTGTCTCTATTTTCCGCTTGTTACAACTTGTAATAAAGTTGTTACATTTTGGCTTAACGTGTTTGTGACGTATTAGAACGTTGTTACAACTTGCTATATTGGTTGTTATAACTGGTTAGGAGGTGTTAGAACTTGTTCGAACGTTGTACCAACGTCGTAGTTTCGGTGTGTGTTTGGCGGGAGTAAACTTTATGAATATCACTAGAAGGAATCTGAAAACGTTGAGGGTACTGAAGTTTACAAACTCAAGCATTCTAGCGTGTATAACTTGTCCCCAACACCGTCGCTTCAGATGTTGATTGATTGATGGCCGAGAGGCGGGACCAGAAAGCCGAAGCTCAACCCTCGCAAGCATAACTAGGTTATCTTGAGATGATTTCGGGGCTTAGCGTACCCGCGGCCCGGTCCTCGACCAGGCCTCCTTTTTTTTTGTTACACATCCCAAGGAAGCAGCCCGTAGCTGCTGTCTAACTCCCAGGTACCTATTTACTGTTTAGGTGAACAGGGTCATCAGGGGTGAAAGAAACTCTGCCCATTTGTTTCCGCCTCCACCGGGGATCGAACCCGGAGCCTTAGGACTACGAATCCCGAGTGCTGTCCAGTCAGCTCTAAGGTTGGTGAGCGGATATATAAGACGGTTATTACCTAATGCTAAACCCCTTGTTCGCAGTATGTAATTAAGAGCTTTTAAATCTTAGGCTTAGTCTTTTTAAGCTCTTTTTAAGTCGTTAAGTCTTACCTGACTTGACGTCGTAAAGGCAGCTACAGTCGTTGTCCTCGCTCACTGCTGAAGAGGGTCTCGCTTTGGCACCGAAATATTCAGTCCATGTTTTCAAATTTATTATTTTTATTTTCAAGTCGGGACAACTTGACAATGTTCCAGGACGGACCGAAACGTCGTCGTCTCCTCATTTTCTGACGTGTCATTTGGTCATCATATTTTCAGCCTCGTTAATGTGAATCAATATCTGCATATGTTATGAATCATTTATTAATTAATTTTTTTTCAAGATGAAGACGAGTAGCTTTTGCAATTATCGATTCAAGCAATGTTTTAAGCTAATGGGCCGATAGTTTGACGCAAGTAATCTTCTTTCTTGACAACTTTACACCACATTAGCAACGCACCACGACTCCGGCACTCTGCCTGACTCTTAAAGATATATTAAATATGGTAGACAACGACTCGCAAGCTCCTCTTTGTATTCTTTAAGCACCCTGGCAAACACTTCGTCTGGCCCCTGGGGATTTCTTTGGCTTGAGCTTGTCTGTTTAATAACATCCTCCCTGGTAACTAGTCAACCTGAACTCTTCCCCACCAATA
This sequence comes from Procambarus virginalis, assembly GCA_020271785.1. NCBI lineage: Eukaryota > Metazoa > Arthropoda > Malacostraca > Decapoda > Cambaridae > Procambarus > Procambarus virginalis. The sequence continues at coordinate 24,771,083 of WNGS01001312.1, read as the reverse complement.
TAGACATGTTCGGCTGAAGGCATAATTATTACCGGGTAACATAATAGATGTGGGATCCCTTGATTGTTTCAAGCGTAGGCTAGACATGTAGGTGAATAAGTTTTGGTGGATATAAATGGGAGGTGGCAAGTATGGCCTAATAGGCCTTCTGCAGTTTTCTTGTTTCTTGTGTTCTTATTTCTAAAATATTATTTTCAAGTGTTGGCGCCTTAGTAAGTTGCAAAGGAAGTGATTTAGTTGCAAACATCTATTTAGATTAAACTATTAATCTAGTTTACTAAATTAATTATCTGTTAGACTACATAAACTATTATTTAGCTTACCTAGTTACTAGTCTAGTTAAAGATCACAACTATTGATTTAATTGCAGAAATCAACTAATTCTAAACAAAAAAATCTTCTGCTTCGGTGTTACCTGTTTTGTTAATCCAGTTTTTTTTTTCACACAAATTAAAATCCCCCACAAACACTTGCTTGGTCAAAATGCTCTAGATACTTCACCCCGCAGACGCTAGGCTTCCATTAAGTTAGTAGTCCGCGTATAACTCCTCTTATTAAATGAATATTATTTTCATAGAATTCGATCGAAATAGTTTATGTATTTGGCTCAGCTTTTTGATCCCCTGTCTGACACTACATTTATTATTTTCCTCTTGACACATGCGGCTCCTCCGGCGCCTCGTCTTATTGGTGTGAAATAATTGTAATACATTTATTTTGATATTCAGCTCATAGTTCCCCCGTTTTCTACATTCATCCACACGTTTCAGTTACTGCAATAATATCTAGTTTTTCTGTGCAAGACACTACCGTTTATATATATATATATATATATATATATATATATATATATATATATATATATATATATATATATATATATATATATATTTTCTGGTGTCATGTTGCCATCCTGAATGATAAATAGGACCCTCTCGATCCCTCTGAAACACCGTGTTACCTGTCTCTTGTCGCTTTGTGATCATCAAAGTTAAATGTGTTAGTGAACGCGTGGTCAAGGGAGAGAGAGAGGGGGACTTGGTTACCTTGAATTTAGCACCTGGAGACGTTTGACGGAAAGTATCGGGAAAATACCGACGCGGGTATAACTTTTTGTAATACAAGTGGCAACTTGTGTTACAAGGCGGCCGGTGAGGGGCGGCCACGTCATCAATGGTGCGCCCTCCTCCTCCTGCGGCTGCTTCTTCCCTAAGACAAGGTATCGAAACTAATAAACGGCACAAGTGTGTGTGTGTGTGTGTGTTAGAAGTTGGTGTATTGCGTCGGTGGAGCGACTTGCTGGAGTTATCCAAGCTCGCCCTGTTGTGTAGTTGTATACGGTGTTCTCATCTATCAGCAGCTCCCACACCTGGTCCTAGCTTCCCTACACCTGGTCCCAGCTTCCCTACACCTGGTCCCAGCTCCCCTACACCTGGTCCCAGCTCCCCTACACCTGGTCCCAGCTTCCCTACACCTGGTCCCAGCTTCCCTACACCTGGTCCCAGCTCCCCTACACCTGGTCCCAGCTCCCCCACACCTGGTCCCAGCTCCCTCACATCTGGTGGCCAGGAACGTTTCTCTGACGTTGCCGAGGCCCAGGAACGTTCTTTTGGTGTTGCTGAAGCCCGGGAACAGTACTGTTCCCGGGCCGTATCGCCAGAAACATGTCCAAGACACACAGCCTGGGGTGCTGGAGTGTCGACCAGCCTCTCTATCACCCACCAGATAAGACAGCGGTAACAGACGCCTCACTTGTCACGGACGATTTGAAATTGTTTGTAACTTACGGTAAATGGCATCCTTTAACCCCCCCCCCCTCCACCCCTATCCCCCTTTCTAATATCCTCCCTCCCTCCGGCCTACCCCTGCTCTTTCCTCATATCGTCCCTGTCTCTCTCAAATGTTATCGTTATCTCCGAAGGTTAAATCCAACTTTAGAAAGCGGAATAGGTGTTCAGATATCTGAATATCGTGTTTACCTGCGAACGTGACGGAGTAACTATGCGACATCAACAAGGGTGGCGTTGGTGAAAGAAAATGAAAACACTGCAGCATTGAGAGGGGGAACTTTATAAAAGATCACCTTCGTCCTAATGCAGAGCTAGGAACACCTAGGTACAGAGTTGAGGACACGGCGGGTCAGCAGATGGACACCAAGCAGTGAGGAGGAGCAGCACAATGTCTGGCAACACGTGCCAAAGATTACACTGTATAACCCTGCGAAAGAGCCAGGAAATCACACTACACTAAGAGGGACTTTAAAACTTGGCACGAATCATTAACAAAATGGCAACAACCCAGATGCATTGAAGAATAATATGACTGCAGATACTGCACTTGAACCCTTTGTGACTCTCCCAACTCTTTAACGTTGTAATGGACGTAGATGCGCTGACCACGATTGAGGACAAGCAGGTTTAAGTACATAATAAGCCGTGGGGAAGGTGTGACTAAGGTTCTCTCTCTCTGAAGTGATTAGTGAACTAGCTGACGGCGTATGTTTGCTGCTGAATCTCTTGTCCTGAACATCCTCCATCACTTCACTATCCTTTAGCCTTGTACTACGTTCAAGACTAAAATATTTAGCCTTGTACTACGTTCAAGACTAAAACATTTAGTCTTGTACTACGTTAAGGACTTGCTAGTTGGACGGTAATATTGGCCTGAATAATACTCTACAAATTAACAGGCTTTGATAGGCCCAACACCAAACCATAACATCGTGTAGAAATATAAACAAAAGTGGAAGCCTTATATAACCAACACATCAGAGTTGAAAGATGACAAAAATATGTGAACTAGATACTCGAAGCATTAAGCACTGAAGAGTCAAGTTGTCTTCTTATTAATAATGTTGGCGTGTGCACGTCTGTGAAAGCGACCCATCAGCAGGACGTCGTCTTCGTCCCGCCACAGCCACGACTCGAGAGAGCGAAGCTAGCTCCTCTTGGCTCCAGTGTTGTTCTTGGCGCTGGGTTATTTGGCCGCCTATATGGTTTTCGTTTTTCATTGCTCCTTCGGTCTGGAATCTGTATGCGAGTTTGACACGAGCATAATTGGTGGTGTCGTTGTTCCATAGGTTCGTAAGGCGCCTGGGTGTGATTGTTCCAGGCCTTCGTAAGGCGTCTGGGTGTGATTGTTCCAGGCCCTCGTAAGGCGTCTGGGTGTGATTGTTCCAGGCGCTCGTAAGGCGTCTGAGTGTGATTGTTCCAGGCCTTCGTAAGGCGTCTGGATGTGATTGTTCCAGGCCCTCATAATGCGTCTGGGTGTGATTGTTCCAGGCGCTCGTAAGGCGTCTGGATGTGATTGTTCTAGGCGCTCGTAAGGCGTCTGAGTGTGATTGTTCCAGGCCTTCGTAAGGCGTCTGGATGTGATTGTTCCAGGCGCTCATAATGCGTCTGGGTGTGATTGTTCCAGGCGCTCGTAAGGCGTCTGGATGTGATTGTTCCAGGCCCTCGTAAGGCGTCTGGGTGTAATTGTTCAAGGCCTTCGTAAGGCGTCTGGATGTGATTGTTCCTGGCCTTCGTAAGGCGTCTGGATGTGATTGTTCCAGGCCCTCGTAAGGCGTCTGGATGTGATTGTTCCAGGCCCTCGTAAGGCGTCTGGGTGTGATTGTTACAGGCCTTCGTAAGGCGTCTGGATGTGATTGTTCCAGGCCTCGTAAGGCGTCTGGATGTGATTGTTCCAGGCCTTCGTAAGGCGTCTGGATGTGATTGTTCCAGGCCTTCGTAAGGCGTCAGGGTGTGATTGTTCCAGGCCTTCGTAAGGCGTCTGGATGTGATTGTTCCAGGCGCTCGTAAGGCGTCTGGGTGTGATTGTTCCAGACCTTCGCAAGACGTCTGGATGTGACTGTTCCAGACCTTCGCAAGGCGTCTGGATGTGATTGTTCCAGGCCCTCGTAAGGCGTCTGGGTGTGACTGTTCCAGACCTTCGCAAGACGTCTGGATGTGATTGTTCCAGGCCCTCGTAAGGCGTCTGGATGTGATTGTTCCAGACCTTCGCAAGACGTCTGGATGTGATTGTTCCAGACCTTCGCAAGGCGTCTGGATGTGATTGTTCCAGACCTTCGCAAGACGTCTGGATGTGATTGTTCCAGACCTTCGCAAGGCGTCTGGATGTGATTGTTCCAGGCCCTCGTAAGGCGTCTGGATGTGACTGTTCCAGACCTTCGCAAGACGTCTGGATGTGATTGTTCCAGGCCCTCGTAAGGCGTCTGGATGTGATTGTTCCAGACCTTCGCAAGACGTCTGGATGTGATTGTTCCAGGCCCTCGTAAGGCGTCTGGATGTGATTGTTCCAGACCTTCGCAAGGCGTCTGGATGTGATTGTTCCAGGCCCTCGTAAGGCGTCTGGATGTGATTGTTCCAGACCTTCGCAAGGCGTCTGGATGTGACTGTTCCAGGCGCTCGTAAGGCGTCTGGATGTGATTGTTCCAGACCTTCGCAAGGCGTCTGGATGTGATTGTTCCAGGCGCTCGTAAGGCGTCTGGATGTGATTGTTCCAGACCTTCGCAAGGCGTCTGGATGTGATTGTTCCAGGCGCTCGTAAGGCGTCTGGGTGTGATTGTTCCAGACCTTCGCAAGACGTCTGGATGTGACTGTTCCAGACCTTCGCAAGGCGTCTGGATGTGACTGTTCCAGACCTTCGCAAGGCGTCTGGATGTGATTGTTCCAGGCCCTCGTAAGGCGTCTGGATGTGACTGTTCCAGACCTTCGCAAGGCGTCTGGATGTGATTGTTCCAGGCCCTCGTAAGGCGTCTGGGTGTGACTGTTCCAGGCCCTCGTAAGGCGTCTGGATGTGATTGTTCCAGACCTTCGCAAGACGTCTGGATGTGACTGTTCCAGACCTTCGCAAGACGTCTGGATGTGACTGTTCCAGACCTTCGCAAGGCGTCTGGATGTGATTGTTCCAGGCCCTCGTAAGGCGTCTGGGTGTGACTGTTCCAGACCCTCGCAAGACGTCTGGATGTGACAGCGAGTTTGGTGACGCCATATCTGGCCGCGAAAAAAAGTAAACACACCGCTCAATACCTGTTTACACCTCGCAATATATAACCAAAAACCAGTCAATTGAAAAACTATATTATACACACTTAACGCGAAAACAAAAGCGAAGTAATACTAACCAAATACACATAATGGACTAACAAATTACAAGATTTCAACACGAGGATTCCTCCCCCCCTAACGTGTAACTGTTGGGACTCAAAATACAAGGATAATCTGACTTCCAAAATGGGCCTTGGAAGATATTTATAGCGCAGAAGGAAAACCGTTCATTTTATGCAGTGTGTGTGTGGAATTTTGACTAAGGAAAATTTGAAGACTAAAAGTTTCAGTAAGGTTTCAGTGGTTGTCATGAGCTGGTTAATAATGGTGAGGTGATTAATAATGATGATGGTGATTGTTGACCAGACCACACACTAGAAGTTGAAGGGACGACGACGTTTCGGTCCGTCCTGGACCATTCTCAAGTCGTAGTGTGTGGTCTGGTCAACATACTTCAGCTACGTTATTGTGACTCTTCGCCTGCATGATGGTGATTGTTCGTGGTGGCGTGACTTAAAGTCTGGAACACTATCATGGATGGTGTGGGGAATGGTGATTGTGGTGCCTATCAAGGCCCCTTGTATGGTGGTGGTGGTGGTAGTTATTGTGACGACAGTGATGGTGACGAAGGCAATTTGTTGAGGTGTTTGTCGTTTGTGATGGTGACTAGTCTGGTGTTGGTGATGATGTGATGCGTATAGTGACGAGATTGTGTTTAGTTGTACTAGTGCGACGGTGATGGTATCGTGAGCACAATTATCAATCACCTGCAGTCAGTCGATAGCACCAGGCATATATGTGGGCCTGCGGACCGCTCTAAGCAACAGCCTGTTGGGCCAAACTCTCACAAGTCAAGCCTGGGCCGGGCTTGAGGAGTAAGAAGAACTCCCAGATCCCCATCAAGAGGGTATCAAACAGGTAATCAACTGCACATCACGTCTAGGACCTGTTATTACCGGCGCCGAACTGCAATATTGCACAGTAGCATGGTAAGTCATATCTTGCGGTTACCTAGCGATTATTTCGGGGCTTAGCGTCTCCGCGGCCCGGTCGTCGACCAGGCCTCCTCGTTGCTTGACTGGTCAACCAGGCTGTTGGACGCGGCTGCTCGCAGCCTGACGTATGAGTCACAGCCTGGGTGATCAGGTATCCTTTGGAGGTTGTTTATCCAGTTCTCTCTTGAACACTGTGAGGGGTTTGCCAGTTATGTCCCTTATGTGTAGCGGAAGCGTGTTGAACAATCTCGGGCCTCTGATGTTGATAGAGTTCTCTCTCAGAGTACCTGTTGCACCTCTGCTCTTCAACGGGGGTATTCTGCACATCCTGCCATGTCTTCTGGTCTCATGTGGTGTTATTTCTGTGTGCAGGTTTGGGACCAGCCCCTCTAATATTTTCCACGTGTAAATTATTATGTATCTCTCCCGCCTGCGCTCAAGGGAATACAGATTTAAGCTCTTTAGTCGGTCCCAATAGTTTAGATGTTTTACTGGGTGGATTCTTCTAGTCATTCATACATATACATTCATCATACTGATAATGGACTACGACCATTCATTATACAATGCACTAGGATCATTCAATATACAATGCACTACGGCCATTCATCATACAACACTACGGTCATTCATCATACAATACACTACGACCGTTATACAATGCACTAGGGCCACTCATTATACTGGTGAAGTATGCACACTTATCATTGTATGCAACCTAATCTCACCGTGCTATAATTAGTACTCACTTATTTGTACTTGCGGGGGGGGGGGAATTGAGCTTTGGCTCTTTGGTCCCGCTTGTTTGCATATGCGTTAAATAAGCCAAGTGTAATTACCTTAAGTGAAGTAATAATTACTTGTGTGTTTGCAATCTTCCTCCTCTCAAGCTTGCTGATGGTTTGATCACCTACCAACTCTCTACCACGACATGTCTAAACGGATGGACTAAATTGTTTTAGTCTAACCTAACCTAACCGAGGACCCACCAATAGAAAACGGGATATCACGTCAATTTTGCGAGCCGTTGTGATTCTTGTTTTTTTTAAGGTTTTCGTAAACCTTTAAAACTTGTTTTTAATGCTTTTTTGGGCCCCTTCCTTTTTCTTTCTCATGGTGTATATATATGTCGGTTTCCCCCACGTCAAGAAAACGGTCATGTTGTCCCCCTAACTCCCCTTGCCACTTCGGGGGGGGGGGGGGCATAGGGTGTTTATGTAGTTTCAGGGCACCAATCACCCCCCCCCCCAGCCACAGGGCATGGCGAGAAGGCACCCCTAAGTGTACCCAATTCCCTATCAAACACAAACTAAAATACACATAAATGACAGATCTCATCACAACTCACAAGAATCGACTTGAGAATGGTCCAGGACGGACCGAAACGTGGTCGTCCCTTCACCTTCTAGTGTGTGGTCTGGTCAACTTACTTTAGCCACGTTATTGTGACTCATCGCCTGCAACCCACAACAGTTAAGATGATAATAACACACAATAATAACATGAAAATAACATACACAAAATGGAAAATTCTTTTGTATTTGGTTTTTCTTATATGGGACAGGGCACACGAAGGGAGAGGTGTGCTGTATATCATTAAAAAAGGACTAAATCTGAAGGCAACACAACAAGCTGCCTAAGCGGCAGGATTGGTGACTTGTCATCGGCATACATAGAAAACTACTGTTCATAGTGGAAGCTCCTAACAAGGCCCCGGGAGCCATTTAAAGTGTTCCCTCCTAACCTACCAGAGGACCCAAAACAGAAAACGGGACAGTACGTCACTTTCGCCAGCCGCTTCCATTTTCTAGTACGACAATTTTGTTTGTCTAATGTGACGCATAGGCGCGAAATGCGACGTTGTTTCTAGGAGGGGGACAGGACAGTATTTTCTTTTCAGGGACTTAAGCTCCCGTTCCTGGGCTCCGCCTCAGCCACCAATCGATTATACGCTCAATTTATTCAGTAGGTATAACTATGATTATTGTAATGGTAGAGATAGAGTTATAATAGAGTCATTGTGTTAGAGTAAAGATTCCTTGTGTCAGGGGAGAGGCAACCAGAGTCTGTTCATACACCTTAGGCTTATATCGAGGTGCTCAGGTTTTGTTAGAAAATAATGTTTAAAGTGTGATGATTTTAGTTAAAAGTTAGTACTGGGTGCCGATGAAATATTTTTTTTTTAAATTCAATAGTGGTAAAATTTTGTTCAACGTTGATGCAATTGATACAGTGATTGTTCAATGATATGGAGAGTGTAGATGTAGGCGTGAGAGGCCCCATGAGGTCCCCATGAGGTCCCCATGAGGAGGTAATGAGGTGTGTGTGTGAGTGTGGAGGATGAGGCACTACACTGAGGTACCTCTCAGCTTGTGAACAACGTGCAACGTTGCAGAGCCGTTGTCATAAAACCTGGTGTTGCAGTTCTCGGACCTGTGTTGGTGTTCTGGTAGAGTAGAGCTCCTTGTCGTCCCTTGTGTACCGTTGTGTACCGCTGTGTACCGTTGTGTACTGTTGTGTACTGTTGTGTACCGTTGTGTACCGTTGTGTACCGTTGTGTACTGTTGTGTAGCTTTGTGTACCGTTATGTACTGTTGTGTACTGTTGTGTAGCTTTGTGTACCGTTGTGTACTGTTGTGTACTGTTGTGTACCGTTGTGTAGCTTTGTGTACTGTTGTGTAGCTTTGTGTACCGTTGTGTACTGTTGTGTACCACTGTGTACTGTTGTGTACTGTTGTGTACCGTTGTGTACTGTTGTGTACCACTGTGTACCGTTGTGTACTGTTGTGTACCACTGTGTACCGTTGTGTACTGTTGTGTACCACTGTGTACCGTTGTGTACTGTTGTGTACCACTGTGTACCGTTGTGTACTGTTGTGTACTGTTGTGTACTGTTGTGTACCGTTGTGTACTGTTGTGTACCGTTGTGTACCGTTGTGTACCACTGTGTATTGTTGTGTACCGTTGTGTACTGTTGTGTACTGTTGTGTACCGTTGTGTACTGTTGTGTACCGTTGTGTACTGTTGTGTACTGTTGTGTACCGTTGTGTACTGTTGTGTACCGTTGTGTACTATTGTGTACCGTTGTGTACCGTTGTGTACTGTTGTGTACCGTTGTGTACCGTTGTGTACTGTTGTGTACCGTTGTGTAGCGCTGTGTACCGTTGTGTACTGTTGTGTACCGTTGTGTACCGTTGTGTACTGTTGTGTACCGTTGTGTACCGTTGTGTACTGTTGTGTACCGTTGTGTAGCGCTGTGTACTGTTGTGTATCGTTGTGTACCACTGTGTACCGTTGTGTACCACTGTGTATCATTGTGTACTGTTGTGTACCGTGTGTACTGTTGTGTACTGTTGTGTACCGTTGTGTACTGTTGTGTACCGTTGTGTACTGTTGTGTACCGTTGTGTACCGTTGTGTACTGTTGTGTACCGTTGTGTACCGTTGTGTACTGTTGTGTACCGTTGTGTAGCGCTGTGTACTGTTGTGTACCGTTGTGTACCACTGTGTACCGTTGTGTACCACTGTGTATCATTGTGTACTGTTGTGTACCGTGTGTACTGTTGTGTACCGTGTGTACTGTTGTGTACCGTTGTGTACTGTTGTGTACCGTTGTGTACTGTTGCGTACTACTGTGTACCGTTATGTACTGTTATGTACCACTGTGTACCGTTGTTTACCTTTGGGTACTGTTGTGTACCGTTGTGTACTGTTGTGTACCACTGTGTACCGTTATGTACTGTTGTGTACTGTTGTGTACCGTTGTGTACCGTTATGTACCACTGTGTACCGTTGTGTACCGTTGTGTACCGTTGTGTACTGTTGTGTACCGTTGTGTACTGTTGTGTGTGCTTTGGGAGACGAAGTTGACCAAGTTTCTGCCCCGCTTAATTTATTGATAAGTCAGTCGACACACTCGTGCTGTGTTAGTAAATCTTGTCAACATTATTCTGCTTTATTGGCAAGAATATTCCTATTGCCAAAAGTCGTGTATGAATGACACAGTTGAGGATATGATCCATGGACAGGAGGGGTCGCGGTGATCGTGTTTAAACACGCTTGATAAACCTTATCGAGAATATGAATCCACTCACATTCTAGCCATTCCATCTGCTCACTAGTATTTACACTCTATTTACCTCTAATATGTTTAAGGGGAATGATACACGCCTCTTTATTTGGCGTACAGCATGTGAAACCCTCAGATTGGTATTGTAGTGTGGGAAAGTTTTAACCTTAGTTTAGCCCCACATTGAAAGCATTGCGTTTTCTTTGGTTACTCATCCTTTTTTTTTCTGGTTGCCGTTTACGTTTTCTAACCGCACATGTTTTGTGAGGCGTTAGTGGGGGTAACTCTGGCACATAGCGGCTGGTTGTTACATACATTACATTCTTGTACATACATTGTACATTCTTGTACATTCTGGTCTCTTGCTCTCTTGAATGTTACATGTTACAGCCCCGCTCCTGTGCCAGGTAAGTCCACTACGGGCTCACCATAGCCCGTGCTACTTGGACATTTCGTTCTGAATAGCTAAATCTAAAACAACAACAACAACATGCTCTCTTGAGACAGTCGCCAGTGCACTAAATTCCATCTATATTCTTATTAGTTGCGGTTATCTATGTTTAAGGCCGGGTGGAGTAACGTGAAGGAGTAAGAATGACCTCGTGTGTCTTTAAAAGGTAGCTCGAATGACTGACAGTCCGAACACCGGTGTTCGGACTCTGTCATCAACACCGATGTTGATGCTCTGGCTGTTTGGTCCCGCCTCTCAACTGTCAATCAACTGGTGTACAGATTCCTGAGCCTACTGGGCTCTATCATTTCAACATTTGAAACTGTGTATGGAGTCAGCCTCCACCACATCACTGCCTAATGCATTCCATCTGTTAACTACTCTGGCACTGAAAAAGTTCTTTCTAACGTCTCTGTGGCTCATTTGGGTATTCACCTGTGTCCCTTTGTTCGCCTACAGTGTTAAACAGTTTATCCTTTTCAACCCTGTCAATTCCTCTGAGATTTTTGTAGGTAGTGATCATGTCTCCCCTTACTCTTCTGTTTTCCAGTGTCGTAAGGTGCATTTCTCGCAGCCTTTCCTCGCAATTCATGCCTCTTAGTTCTGGGACTAGCCTAGTGGCATACCTCTGAACTTTTTCCAGCTTCGTCTTGTGCTTGACAAGGTACGGGCTCCAGGCTGGGGCCGCATATTCCAGGATTGGTCTTACGTATATGGTATACAAGGTTCTGAATGATTCCTTACACAGGTTCCTGAAGGCAGTTCTGATGTTAGCCAGCCTTGCATACGCCGCAGATGTTATTATTTTTATGTGGGCTTCAGGAGACAAGTTTGGTGTGATATCAACTCCTAAATCTTTCTCTCTGTCCGTTTCATGAAAGACTTCATATCCCATTCTGTATCCTGTGTCTGGCCTCCGGTTTCCACCGCCTAGTTTCATTACCTTACATTTACTCGGGTTGAACTTTAGCAGCCATTTGTTGGACCATTCATTCAGTCTGTCTAGGTCATCTTGTAGCCTCATACTATCGTCCTCTGTTTGAATCCTCCTCATAATTTTTGCATCATCAGCAAACACAATCAGCAAACGATTCTATACCTTCTGGGAGATCGTTTACATATATCAGAAACAGTATGGGTCCAAGGACTGAACCCTGCGGCGGTACTCCACTGGTGACGTCTCGCCAATATGAGATCTCACCCTTCACAGTGACTCGCTGTCTTCTGTTGCTTAGATACTCCCTTATCCAATGGAGTACCTTCCCTTTCACTCCTGCCTGCATCTCCAGCTTTTGCACTAGTCTCTTGTGTGGTACTGTGTCAAAGGTTTTCTGGCAATCCAAAAATATGTACTCACCTAGTTGTACTCAACTAGTTGTGTTTGCGGGGGTTGAGTTCTGGCTCTTTGGTCCCCTGAAACCCATATCAAGAGGATAACATCAGCAGCACATGCCAGGCTGGCCAACATATGAACGGCCTTTAGAAACTTCTGTAAGAAATCATTCAGACCCTTATATACCACATATGTCAAACCAATCCTGGAGTATGCGGCTCCAGCATGGAGTCCATATCTAGTCAAGCATAAGACTAAACTGTAAAAGGTTCAAAGGTTTGCCACCAGACTAGTACCTGAACTGAGGGGCATGAGCTACAAGGAGAGACTACGGGAATTAAACCTCACGTCGCTGGAAGACAGAAAAGTTAGAGGGGACATGATCACCACATACAAGATTCTCAAAGGAATCGATAGGGTAGATAAAGACAGATTATTTATCACATGGGGCACACGCACTAAGGGACACAGGTGGAAATTAAGTGCCCTAATTAGCCATAGAGACATTAGAAAGATTTGTTTAGTGTCAGAGTAGTTAATAAATGGAATGCATTAGGAAGTGATGTGGTGGAGGCTGACTCCATACATAGTTTTTAAAGTGTAGATATGATAGAGCCCAGTAGGCTCAAGAATCTGTACATCAGTTGATTAACAGTTGAGAGGCGGGACCAAAGAGCCAGAGCTCAACTGCCGTAACACACATGGTGTGTGTGTGTGTGTGTGTGTGTGTGTGTGTGTGTGTGTGTGTGTGTGTGTGTGTGTGTGTGTGTGCGTGTGTGTGCGTGTGTGTGTGTGTGTGTGTGTGTGTGTGTGTGTGTGTGTGTGTGTGTGTGTGTGTGTGTGTGTGTGTGTGTGTGTGTGTGTGTGTGTGAAACGACTAATGGTTGAAGATGAGGGGTTTAAGAGATAGGGTTCGACCCTTCACAGCACATTTAGGTAACTATTCACACCCGTCCACGAGGGTGCAGGTTAGGTTGGTGTTGGGCTTAAAGGCCCATAGCAACCTTAGCAGAGTTATTAAGACCTAATAACTTGTAGACGGTTATCACCAAATAACCAGCCGAGGCTAAGGCCGAAGACACCGAGAAGTGACGTAAGCCTCCCGGTGTGTATACACCCTCGAAGTATATATATACACTTCCCGGTGTATATACACCACCGAGAAGCTGGGTACTGGTGCGGGTGAATATATCCCTGAAGCGTCGCCACGTGTACACATTCCTGTGAGCGGGGCGCCCTTGGGACCCGGCGCCCTTGTCCTGCGAGGTATAGAGCTGTGTAGAGCCACTCTCTACATCACAGGATCACGCGGGATGTAGGGTAGATGGGATATGGTTAACGAGGGAGAAGCTATAATGAGAGGAGGGCCCCAGGTGAAGAAGGATTGTCTCTGCAGATTGAGATAAAGTAGGATAAGAGACGCAGGTGGAAGCTGGAAAGGCTTACGAGTCAGCAAGACTCGTAAGTACAGGGTACGAGTACGAGGAAGTACTCGTACCCTGTCCGGGTGGTTGGCAAGTGGACTACAGTGCAAGAAGTTGTGGAAGCCACCTCCATCCACAACTTTAAGACCAGATCTGATTAAGATTTTGAACGTCAAAATAGATGTAATGCAACAGGTACAACCAGGCCATTAGGCGGGCCATAAAGAGTTACAACTCACTCAAGTAGACACTGTTGAGTTAGATTAGCACCCCAACACCCCCCCCCCACCCCCCACACACACCAGAAACTCTGTATGGAGTCAGTCTCCGCCACATTACTACCTAGCCATTTATTAACTACTCTGACACTGAAAAAGTAATTTCTAATGTCTCTTTGGCTCATAGTGTTACTCAGTTTCCACCTGTGTTCCCTTTTTCCTAGTACCACCCGTGTTAAATGGTCTCTATCTACCATTTTAATTCCAGTGAGAATTTTGTATGTGGTAATCATGTCTTCCCTAACTCTCTTTATTTCCAGCGACGTGAGGAAATTCACATAGCCTTTCCTCGTAACGCATATCTCGTAGTTGTGGAACTAGTCTGATGGTTATCTTGAGGTTATCTTGAGATGATTTCGGGGCTTAGCGTCCTCGCGGCCCGGTCCTCGACCAGGACTACTTTTTGTTACGCTCCCCCAGGAAGCTGTCTAACTCCCAGGTACCTATTTACGTAGGTACGTAGCAGCTGTCTAACTCCCAGGTGCCTATTTACTGCTAGGTAACAGAGGCATCAGGGTGAAAGAAACTCTGCCCATTTGTCTGCGCCTCCACCGGGGATCAACCCGGAACCTCAGGACTACGAATTCGAAGCGCTGTCCACTCAGCTGTCAGGCTCATACCCTTGAACTTTCCCCAACTATTGACTACATACAAACGTCATGCTGGAGCCTCATACTCCAGGATTGGTCTGACATACGTGATATACAAGGTTCTTAATAGTCTTTACACAAGTTTCTAAAGACAATTCTGATGTTTGCCAGTCACGCATATGCCGCTGATGATATCCTTTTAATGTGGGTTTCATGAGACAGGTTTAGTGTGATATCAACTCCTAGATCCTTCTCTTTGTCAATTTCGTGGAGGACTTCGTCTCCTATTTGGTACCTTGAGCCAGATTCACGAAGCAGTTACGCAAGCACTTACGAACCTGTACATCTTTTCAGAATCTTTGGCGGCTTTGTTTACAATTATTAAACAGTTAATGAGCTCCGAAGCACCATGAGGCTGTTTATAACAATAATAACAGTTGATTGGGAAGTTTTCATGATTTTAAACTGTTTAATAACCAAAGCTATCAAAGATTGATGAAAGACGTATACGTTCGTAAGTACTTGCGTAACTCCTTCGTAAATCTGGCCCCTTGTGTCTGGCCTCCTGTTCCCTCCACCTGGCATCATTGCATTTACTTGAGTTAACATCCAGCAGTCATTTCGTGGACCATACTTTGCCCAGACCATCTTGTAGCCTCTTGTCTTCCTCTGTTTCAGTCTCATAATGTATGCATCATCAGTAAGCAGTGAGAGGAATGAGTCTCTTCCCTTTGGAGGATTGTTTGGTTATATGAGAAACCGGATAGGCCCAAAACCTGAGCCCTGTGAGACTCCACTGGTGACTTCTCGCCTTCTGAGATAGCCCCCCCCCCCTTCACAGTAACTCGCTGTCTTCTGTTGCTTAGGTACTCTTTATCCACTGGAGTACCTTCCCTGTCACTCCTGTCTGCTTCTCTAACTTGTCCACTAGTGTCCTGTGTGCGTATGTGTGTCCTCACCTTGATGTGCTTGCAGGGTCGGGTTAGGCCCCGCCTTCCGAACGTTCTTAAATTAATGCAATGACTAATTTCTCACGCTTTTATCATATTTACATTTAAAACTTTGAATCGAATTAGCTTCAACGACTTCTACGTCTAACCTGTTCCATTTATTGACAACTCTGACGCCGAAAAAGTTATTGCTGACGTCTCTGTGACGTCATTTGCGTCTCGAGTTTCCATCTATGATCCCTCGTTCTGCCGTTCCTAGCTTGACAAAATGCTGTTTTGTCTGCCTTATCAAGCTGATCCCTTCCCAGTGCTATATAGTCGTAATAAGCTTTGGGCTTTCCCCTGATGGTTCCCTCCCTCCTCTGCCTTATCGATTTTCCTTAGAATCATATATGTTGTTATCGCATTTCCCGCCCATTTTCCTTCCCTCCAGTGTTGTAAGGTCCAGTTCTGTCTTTCATCATGTCTTAATCCCTTCAGCTGAGGAATGAGTCTTGTTGCATATCTCAGAGGCTTTTCTAGTTTCTCCTCGTCCTTTTTTTTCAGGTAAGTGTTCCATGCCTCTTCAAGTGCGGGGACTCACTTTCCCTCTATATAGGGTCCCGGAAAGCCCATTTTGTCCAAATTTCTGAAGGATACCTTGCTCTTGGCCAGTATGCTACATGCAGCTGTTGTTATTCTGCTAATGTGGGCTTCTGGCGTCAGATTTGGGGCTGTCTACTCCCAGATTTTTATTCTTTAGTAATCGAAGAATCGATCTTCCCTTCACCCTCTACTGGTACGCACGCCCGTGTGGTGTTGGTGGTGGTCGCAAGTTGTGTTGGCGTGGTGGTAGGGGCTCAGGGTCACCAGCAGCCCTGGGTGCCAGCGTCGTGGACGTGGCTCTGTGGCCCTCAGGCTGTCATCCCTGTGTGTGTGAGCGAGAGGAAGGGGGGGGGGAGGTGAGGCTGAGCTAGAGAGATTACCTTTACGCTATTCTTGGGCCATTGAGGTTCAGGAAGCCATGTGTTGGCCGGATAAGAATGGTCTGGTGGTTGGCTGTGGTATGTCACTCTGAATGGGTGTATATAAAAGGGGTGAAGAAACCATTTCCCGCCCTATTACCCTTCACCCCCCCCCCCTCTCTCTCCCTCCCTTCCCCCCACGTCGGCGTCGTATCGGGCAGTTCTCGTACCAGGCGAAGGGTGGTACAGGGGATGGGAGAGGACTCGACACCCCTTCCCCGCCGGCGGCTCCCGGGGCGCTGGACACGTCGACGATGAAAGGGCGCCAAATCTCGACGTACCCCCCCACCCCCCATCTGCCCCCACCACCTCCCCCCCTCCCCCAACCCTCTTGTAACAGCTCAGGGGATACTCATGCCCGGATACTCGGTGTACATGCACTCTGAGAGTTTACTTTGGTCCTAGACAATGTTTCGAACACGGGTATACATAGAGGTTGGTCAAGAAGCCGTTGGGATGGCCTTAACGAGCCTCGAGAGGCTGGTTAAGAACATGAACTTAAACATCACAGTAAAGTGGGTCCGGATGTGCTGTAAACCGGCCATTCCTAGTTTGTACGTGCTGGTACTTGGTTTGTCACTGTTATGTACGTGCTGGTACTTGGTTTGTCACTGTTATGTACGTGCTGGTACTTGGTTTGTCACTGTTATGTACGTGCTGGTACTTGGTTTGTCACTGTTATGTACGTGCTGGTACTTGGTTTGTCACTGTTATGTACGTGCTGGTACTTGGTTTGTCACTGTTATGTACGTGCTGGTACTTGGTTTGTCACTGTTATGTACGTGCTGGTACTTGGTTTGTCACTGTTATGTACGTGCTGGTACTTGGTTTGTCACTGTTATGTACGTGCTGGTACTTGGTTTATCACTGTTATGTACGTGCTGGTACTTGGTTTGTTACTGTTATGTACGTGCTGGTACTTGGTTTGTCACTGTTATGTACGTACAGGTACTTGGTTTGTCACTGTTATGTACGTACAGGTACTTGGTTGTCACTGTTATGTACGTACAGGTACTTGGTTTGTCACTGTTATGTACGTACAGGTACTTGGTTTGTCGCTGTTATGTACGTACAGGTACTTGGTTTGTCACTGTTATGTACGTACAGGTACTTGGTTTGTCACTGTTATGTACGTACAGGTACTTGGTTTGTCACTGTTATGTACGTACAGGTAATTGGTTGTCACTGTGTTATGTAAGTATTCACGCTACTTAGTTGTTTGTAACAAAAGTACAGTTACAAGCAACGGTTGTAGGGGAAGGGGGGTGGTGGCTTGAGGTACCTGGAACACGTTACCTGTTTAGTTATAGAATAGAACATTAGTACAACCCTTCCTCCCCTCCCCCCCCCCGGTCGGCCTCCCCCCCCCGGTCGGCCTCCCCCCCCCCCCCCCCCGGGAGCCGGTCGGCCGAGCGGACAGCACGCTGGACTTGTGATCTTGTGGTCCTGGGTTCGATCCCAGGCGCCGGCGAGAAACAATGGGCAAAGTTTCTTTCACCCTATGCCCTGTTACCTAGCAGTAAAATAGGTACCTGGGTGTTAGTCAGCTGTCACGGGCTGCTTCCTGGGGGTGGAGGCCTGGTCGAGGACCGGGCCGCGGGGACACTAAAAAAAAGCCCCGAAATCACCTCAAGATAACCCCCTTCACTCGGTCGCCTTTTCTGTAACCGAAATACGCACACAATGGTACTGTGAACGATTCCTCAGCTTACCTGAACTGTGAATTATGTCTCATGAACTCATCTACTGCGATACCGCCCCCTCCCTTCTCCCCCCCTCGCCGTCTGTATTGCAATCTGCCCCCCCCCCCACCTTCCTCTGTTCTCCGAGTTCTCTGTTCTTCTCACCCGCAGGATGAGATGCAGTGTTCTCAACGTGGATGACTGCCACGGCTCTATCCCTGATCGGTGAACACGTAGCCAATGCCATGTGGAACAAATAAGGGACATTGTAATGTAGTGCTTAGTATTGGAAGCTTTCGCTAAAACCCGGCACACAGGCCTATAATACAACATGAGTGAAGTAGGGCTTCCACGGAGTTTTATTGCCACACACTATGTAGCTTCATAGATCAACAGGCAAGCTCAGGATTGGCAGCTGCCTGGGTGACGCAATAAAACTGAAAAGTGGAGTACCACAGGGAAGCTGCCCGTCACCCACTGTCTTCAAAATTTACACACTGCTGACCTGCCATCCCCCCCCCCCCTCGTCCTTTACATGGGGAATACATCAATTATGGGGATGACGTTACTCAATCGGCCAACTTGGACAGTCAAAGACTCCGAGAAGCAATGGGAAATAAACACCACCAAAGAAAAAATACAAATAATTCACATTGCCCAAAGAATTCCAGATCCCATTATCCTTGTCAACCCCCCACTACAACATGCGGTTGAAAGCAGAATACTGGGACTCGAGATCAATAGAACAGGAATCAAAATTCACTTAAATGACAGAATAAACAAAGCAAAAACCAGCCACAGGCAAACCGAGAAGATTCCATAACCTCGGCAAGGTTACAGCAACATACAACATACAGGAACACTTATGTAAGTCTCCAGTCTGTCCGCAACGTCAATGTTCTCCAGTACTGCTACATGCCTTAAAGAAAATCAACATGGAGAAAACTGGCAAGCAGTGTATCCCAAGGCACTAAGAGGAGCAGCAAAACACCGTCCACCATATCACCAAACAATTCACGAACTCCACAAATCCCGGAACACACAACCACTGAACCTCAAACTACAAACCCCAAGCCACTAGGGTGTGGAACACGATCGAAATGATTGAAGTCCCAATACTAGAAAGTTTACCCCACTCCCCCATACACCTGCAACATAAAGGGAACCCCGCCACCCCCCACCCGCACAACTGGAGATGACCCCCCCCCCCTACCAGAATGAGACACATAGTCAAGGCCACTCACAGGAAGCAGAACCTGTAGTACTCAACCTCAGGCACAAAACCACTTGGGTTGGATGCTGGGAGAGAGAGAGAGAAAGAGAGAGAGAGAGAGAGAGAGAGAGAGAGAGAGAGAGAGAGAGAGAGAGAGAGAGACTGAAGGTCTGGCTAGTATTAATCTAAAATAAACGAATCTATATAATCAACACACACAGAAATCACAATAACGTGATGTATCAATGAACAAAGGTTAAGGCAGCGTCTGGAATGCTCACAGACGTAGGTTCGAATCCTCGTCACGGCCCTTGTGGATTTGTTCTATATAATCAAATTACTAGATCAGAGTTGTGTACAGTGGACACTCTCCCTCCGGTGAAGCATGTGTCACTGGGAAGCACAGTGTTCTCACCATTGTCACCACTGGTGGACCAGGCTTGCCTGGGGGCCGGTGTACACGTGCTCTTGCTCCACGCCTTCACCGCAGGCTTAAGTAACCACTAACTTTTACCCGTATAAATAACATACTAATACAAACTTGATATAACAATAATAATATACAAAATAATTTAAGCAATAATAATGCTAATAATAACAGCATTTTAATCATTTTTTATTTATTTTTATAACAATATTCATTCATTATATGTAAAAATGGTGGTGGAAAATGAGGCGATGGAAGGGCCATGTGGGCCACCCCACCTGGCCTGAAGCGGCCATGTTGGCCTCCCCCGCCGGGCTCCTTCACCACTACGTCAGCTAGGCGGCGTATGGGCCACGCGCACCTAACCCAAGGGCAATTAATCGCACTAACACCTGCTCCTGATTGCCCCCCCCCCCAACTGCCTTGTTCCACTGGCAATCGTGCGCCTGCAAGTACAATGTTCTCAATTTTCAGAATCGTTGTCCTAGCATCCTCCGTAACCTTTTGAATATCCTGTGACACAGATGAGGCTCCATGGCCTTCCCGGCTTTGTGCCTTCTTTTGATAATTACTCATCTCCCTCCATACTTAGTTTGTTTGTCCTCCAGCTTGTTTAATTAAGGCCCCATGTCCGTCGGGTGGGCGGGGTTGTCACAGTAGGTTCAGGAACTGAAACTTTGTTTTGTTTAAGCTTTGCTGTTTAATTTTGTGTTGGATAGGTTTCACACGGCTGTAATTCATGGTTTGTATAACGTTACGAAAGTTGTGATCTAATTATACTGTGCAGGCCTGGTCGAGGACCGGGCCGCGGGGACGCTAACCCCCCGACCCCCCGACATCATCGCAAGGTAACCTGGAAATGCTATCCCCGTTATCAAAAAGGGAGAACGAGCTCAGAAGTACGTCAGCGTATGTGACAACTCCCGAGACAATCCTGAGGGCGGGAATCATTCATCATCTCACTGTATACAATCTAATCAAATCCACGCAACGTGGTTTTGTGTACAGTAAATCCTGCCTTACGAACCTGACCACATTTTTGGAGAAGGTAACCAGCTATTCAAACAAAGGACTTCCATTAGATGAAGAATACATGGACTTTAGTAAAGCTTTTGATAAAGTACCACATGACAAACTGGCAAGGAAAGTTTTACAAGCACAAGGAATAAATGGTAGAATACCAAAATCGATAAAACAATGGTTAAAACGAAGAGAAAGAGTCGTCCTCAGCTGAAATTAATCTCACTAAAACTAATCTGACTGGAGAAATGCGGTGAATGGGGTACATAACCTGGACGTGACAGGGCTGATATCGAAACTTTTAAAATATTGAACATTTGGAGGATATTGATCCAGACAACTTCTTCAAAAGGTGCAACACGAACAAAGAGCAACAGTTTCAAACTCAACAAGCCACAATGTATTACAGAAAAGAGGAGACAAAAAGTGCTCAATATATATAATCATAATGACTTGGCGCTTTTCTCTTAACAGTTCCATTTCCTTTTTGGGAAGGTGAGGCTTCATCTGCACTTCGTCTACGAGAGCAGATGGAGACTTGTTGTGAGCGAAGGTTGCTAGAATCTGGTCGTTATGGAGTTCGCAGATTAACCTTTCACTACAATACACCGAAGATCGAAGTTATTGCGATGTCTGGTGACCTCCATCAGCGTTCTGAGAGATTGGGGGGGGGGGGTGTCAACAACGGCATCCAGTCTGCCTCCTGATGAAGGTGGTCCGCCTGCTGACGAAGGTGGTCCGCCTGCTGATGAAGGTGGTCCGCCTGCTGATGAAGGTGGTCCGCCTGCTGATGAAGGTGGTCCGCCTGCTGACGAAGGTGGTCCGCCTGCTGATGAAGGTGGTCCGCCTGCTGATGAAGGTGGTCCGCCTGCTGACGAAGGTGGTCCGCCTCCTGATGAAGGTGGTCCGCCTCCTGATGAAGGTGGTCCGCCTCCTGATGAAGGTGGTCCGCCCCCTGATGAAGGTGGTCCGCCTCCTGACGAAGAGCATAGGTTAGCCAGTACCTGAAAGACCCTTCCCCTGAGGTCCGCCTCACAGCTTCGCTACAATTACCTGTGTTTCTTCGGTCCAAACTCTCTGCGGGTTCTTAACAATTTTCTGCTTAACGTTAATAATTCATTAAATATACGATCAATATGGTTCAAAAATCATATTGCAAATTTAGCTTAAATTGGTTAAATTTTAGCTTAAATTTTAGTTTAATTTTAGCTTAAAGCCCCGCACATGTTCTCAGCTTAATGGGGTTCCGGGGACGAGCACTAACTCATGCTTTACCTCAGGGGTCCAGGGAGAGCTTTACCACAGGGGTCCAGGGAGAGCTTTACCACAGGGGTCCAGGGAGAGCTTTACCGCAGGGGTCCAGGGATAGCTTTACCACAGGGGTCCAGGGATAGCTTTACTACAGGGATCCAGGGAGAGCTTTACCACAGGGGTCCAGGGAAAGCTTTACCACAGGGGTCCAGGGAGAGCTTTACCGCAGGGGTCCAGGGAAAGCTTTACCGCAGAGATCCAGGGAGAGCTTTACCGCAGGGGTCCAAGGAGAGCTTTACCGCAGGGATCCAGGGAAAGCTTTACCACAGGGGTCCAGGTAAAGCTTTACCGCAGGGGTCCAGGGAGAGCTTTACCGCAGGGGTCCAGGGATAGCTTTACCACAGGGGTCCAGGGTAGGCTCGCATCCCAGCTCCTTGTCTGTACTCATATGGAAGCTGTGTGTTGATGTTGCTGCCAGAGATGACAACTTTATTATGCTTCCCATACTTAACCTGTGAGCGGTATAGTTTGTATATTATGGTATAATCATGCGGAGTTGGCTTCCACATGGCCGTAACACTTGCTGGGGGCCACCATTATCGTGTTGTTCCCTCGGGAACACATTCCCTAAGTTTCAAAAGAGGCACCCAAACCGGGAAGACCTTAAATCTGTCATTGAAATACCTTATCTGTTTTGTTCGTCCGTTGGGAGGGGGGGGGGAGAATAGTGTTTGTTAAGTTGACCGTTAGTCGCTGACATCGAAATGTTCGAGCACTAATTGACTAGTATTATCGGCGTCAAAATAAAGTGTGTGTGATATTTATCATTACATAAGGATGGTGATCGCGGATAAGCTTGCCTCTCCACCAATCACGGCGTCCTTGGGGGTGCGGGGTGATCATTGCCAAACACTTCCAGATACCACCAACATCCCTTGTCTTAGTATAGTATTTGAATGCTTAAAACATAATAAAAGTTGTCGAATATTGTTCATTAAGACAGATACATGCTTTAAATGTGATGGTAAAGACTTTGAGAAGTCAGGAAGAGGTCTGGAGCGTAAGGGGGTAGTGTTGCCAGCGATGGAGTCCCTGGTCCAGGCCAGCAGGCGGGGCAGCTGGAAGGAGTGTTTTTCCCGCCTGGAATCAGATCAACACTGTGAGCGCCACTGACAAGAGGCGTCCTCGTCATAACTTATATTTCGGCAGCCTATAGGTTGTCAAAAGTGCGCTGACTTCGAACTGGCAGGCTAGGCACTGCTGAACCCTGCAAGACGTTATAAGTTATTACTAGCATTCCTGCGGAAAACATTTGTTTGGGAATTGTCTTCATTATGCAAATTTCACAAGACAATTCAGCCAAGGAGGTTTCAGTAAGATGCGGATGATATTATCAATCTGTAAGTGCGCATGATCTTGACCATCGAGCCGTTTGGTATAATTGTAGTAAAGTGGTGGAATATACTGGAGGCGACATGCAACTGGATCAGATTCTGAGTGCTGCCGTAGCGGCTGTCAACGTCGAGGAGTTGCAAGTGCCTTCCCCTGGAGTGCCTCAGTACTCACCAACAGCACCAATAGAGGCAAGGCACCAGCCACAGCTCCACACCGATGGCCTTCCTTACGCTCCCGTCAAACTGGAGACGCAAACGGTTGTTGGTAATGGGTATAATGATTCCCAACAGGAACTTGGAGACTTGGACGACAAGACGACCATACAACCCTATACGGACCAGACAGAGGGACTGGCCGACATATCCTTTTTCTCCTTGGACGACGACAACCTCGTCATCACGTCACAACAAGCACTAGAGATGTTTGAGACTCCAGAAGCCCCCCGAGAGCACCAGTACGGGGCCACATATCATGCCCTTACATCCACAGTCAACCCTCCACAGATAAACACTCCACCTCCACTGATAGATATGCAGCAAGTGCCCGTCTGTGGAGAGGTAGCGGCTGATATTAAGATGCCTCTCGCTGGGGAAATTCTTCTGTCAGAACAGGTGCCCCTGTCTGAACAGGTGCCCCTGTCTGAACAGGTGCCCCTGTCAGAGCAGGTGCCCATGTCAGAGCAGGACATCTGCCTGACAGAGGCATCAGGGGAAATGCATCTGTCAGGGGAGGTGCCAGCGCCATCCTCCGAAGTAGAGGTTCAGACGACTCCTGAGGTTCCTCAGTATACATCCTTGACACCTGCAACCACCTCGCCATCTTTCTCAACGTCCAGTAGCACGCTGGAGGCCCTCGCAGCTGGGGTGCTGCAGGACACCCCGGGCACTTCTTTGGACGCCACAGTAGACGCCAACGGCCGCTTCGTGGTGCAGGTAGTTGCCCCCGGTATGAACATGACCATCCCTAACCACTTCATGGGAAGCGAGGAGTTGCTAATGACTTCACAAACACAACAATACCAAGCGGAAAATGTTGACGTTGGCCCCCAAATTCAGCCAGCAACCACCAATGCAACACCCAACCCAAGTTTTCCACACACCGTCAACCCTTCACCCATCAACACTCGGTTTTTCGACTTGGACCATTACGCTGATTCGCTACAGAACAAATCCCAAGGACAGTTCCAGCAAGTCCAAGAACATATGTCTCGCGAAATTGAAATAAAACCCATTTACGAATCAGTTCAAGAGGACCAGGAGTCGAGCGCAAATCACTCTGATGTGTTGACGGCGCTGAGGCGTCTATCTTTCGTTCTCGAGCTAAGAAACGTAACAAAGACGACGATTGTCAAGGGAATCCAAAACGCGCTAGAATCCGTGACTATAAACAGTGGAAAGATGATCTCTTGAACCAAGAGCTGTTGGCGTACGACGGATACAGCGGATCAGAGTCAGGTACCAGGACTGAAGATCTTGCTACAGGTACCAGATTCGAAGATCTTGACGTTCGACTTGGCCAAGACAAAGGTTTCCCCTCCAGAACAGAGAGAATCCCCACTGAGGGACTGGTGTGGAGACCTAAGGGCCCATTGCCACCCCATCATGCCGACAACACCCACCTGACGGTGGAGCCCTCAAGACAAGGCGGAGCTGCTGCGAGTGATGACGGTACGGATCCCCTTCAGGTGCAGCTGGTCTACCTCGTCTACCCAATGGACGATGTTGGTAAGCGTTCACCCCCCCCCCCCCCTCAGTTCCGTCCACCCAGTGACTCCATTTGGTATTGAATCCCTCCTGTTGGAGTCTCGCGTGTATTAATAGAGGTGTACCTCTGTTAACGGTGCAATAACCTCGATTATTGTCCAGCAGCTGGGTTAAACCCTGGCACTACTCACTTCCACTGCGATGCTTCCTCTCAAGTCTTCTCTTCAGCTGTTCCCACGTCCCCGCTCGCCCGTTGGGTCCTTGTCCTATATTTCATGTGTGTAATAGAGGCGCTGTTGTTAATTATTTATTACGTAAACATCTTTCTGCCATTTTGTCTTTTAACTTAACGTTTTATGGGACTGACAGGAAAAAAAGAGAAAATCTTCACAATGAATGCCAATAGAACAAGAGGACATAGAGGGAAGCGTGAGTCAGATGAGTCAAAGAGATGTTAGAAAGTTGTATTTTAGCGTAAGAGTAATGGGAACATGGAATGAACTAAAGGAGCAGGTTGGAGAAGCAAACGTCATTCATAACTTTAAAGGTAGATATGATAAGGAAATAGGTCGGGTTTCATTGTATTAGACAACTGGTGGTAGAAAGGTTGTGTCCAAGAGCTAACGCGAGATCCTACAGCCACGAATACACCAGTACAAATAGGTGACATACACGTTACTAGGCGAGTACATACCTATGTGGGGGGGTCTCGTGGCTGAATGGACAGCGCTCTGGGGTCGTAGTCTTAAGGGGGGCGGGTTCAATCCCCGGCCGAGGCAGAAACAAATGGGCGGAGTTTTTTTCACCCTGATATCCCTGTTCACCTAGCAGTAAATATGTACATGGTAGTTAGACAACTGCTACGGGGCGTTCCTGGGGATGTGTGTGTGTGTATGTCAGAGAATCATATGTAGTAGATATAATTGAGGAAAATTAAAATTGGTTAGAAAGGCGGGGTCCAAGAGCTAAAAGCACCTTCCTGCAGATATAAATAGTAAATACCCACAATACACAAAGTTCTTGATCTGCCACTGTAAGCAAATTAAACTTTTGCCTACCCAGGCCTACCGAGGCCTATTTCATATAGACCATTTATTGATACAAGAATTCAAGAACTCTTGTAGCTATATAAATAAAAATGTAAATGTTCGTTTGCTCAAAATCGCTAATCTCCGAAAGTTCTTCACAGATTGCTTTGAAATTTTGACACAACGTTCCATTCGAATACGCGCGTTTTTATATACCTACTATATAGATATCACACATGTGACAGATAAAAACATTTTTTTTTTAATAGCGCCATCTGTTGCACGTAAAAGCAACACACGCTATACTAAATATGTTACGATTCCATTTCAATGTTTCCGATTGCATTGATAAATTGAATTTTCATAAATTTTGATTTTCATTTTGGTTTAATTATTTTGTGTGACATTGGTTGGAATCGAGCTGTGTTGTTTACCATACCGCTCATTCCATGAGTATATTTTTTTTCATTTATTAGTTTTAACTGTTCTTATTTTTCAGTGATGGGAACATCAGATCATTTGATGTTCCCATTTTTATGGTGGGAACATCAGATCATTTGGGAACGCATCGGACGAGGGAGTGGGAAATGGTGGAGGAGGACGAGGGGACCGGAGTGGGGAATGTTGGAGAGGAAGAGGAGGGTAGGGGAGTGGGTAATGGTGGGGGGATGGGGGAGACGAGGATGGAGGGAAGGACGAGGGGACGGGGAGTGGGGGATGGTGGAGAGAACAAGAGAATGGGGAAGGGGGGAATGGTGGGGAGGATCTGGGGACGGGGGAGTGGGGGATGGTGTGGAGGACGAGGGGATGGGAGGGAGTGGGGATTGGTGGGGGAGGACGAGGGGATGGGAGTGGGGAATGGTAGGGAGGAAGAAGGGACGGGGGAGGGGGTAATGGTGGGGAGGACGAGGTGACAGGGGAGTTAGGGATGGTGTGAAGGACGAGAGGACGGGGGAGGGGGATGGTGGGGAGGACGAGGGAATAATGGGAAGGATTAGGGGACGGAGAAGGGGGGAATGGAGGGGCGGACGAGGGGACGGGGGAGGATTGCTGAGCCACAGCAACGCGTGACCGGGTACAGCTAGTGTATAAATAAAAATAACAATATTGCTAATAAGTCACATCTTTTAACTGATGAGTCGACTCCGTAAAAAAAACACGGCGCATTATGAGGTGTGGATGAGTAAGCATATAGGTGATGGCAAGTATATAGAGTATAGCAAGGTGATGGCTAAGATCACGTAAAGGAGCAAGGAGATGACTAAGATCACAGGAAGGACGCCCGTGTGTGTGTGTGTGTGTGTGAACATGGATTATGACGTCACTAAGATGCCAGGCAGCACTCAAATAGCCTCGCACATGTCCCTAATACCGCTCAACCTCATATTATAGGCTTTATGTATACACTATAATACATATATATATATAACGTTTCGTTGTGTTATTTCTACGGTGCAAGGCCATCCAGAATAGGATATTGGCATGATAAATATAGAGCAACTGGTGCTCCTAGAAGGTTCCGGCCAGCATATCCTACAAGGAAAACTCTGAACAAATTAAACATGGTCCTCGCTTTAAGCGCCGACGAGCTTTACATCGCAATTTTTGAGCAACACACACGAGGAAAAAGAAAAATGCCTCAGAGAAGTACTTAGAAATGGTAGCATGGACTGTGGCATGGGGGAAGAGTAAAGAGAGTGTGTGTAGCGGTGGTGGGAAGCAAAGTTGAGTGGGGCGCTGAGTGGCGGTGTTGCTGTGGGCGCTGTGCTTTGTCCTTCTCCAGCATATCTCCAACATACCTGTGATTTAGGCTCATATACATCAAGTGTTGTAAAGTTATTAGGTTAACTAGTGTGTGTTGTGGGGGAGAAGGTGAGCTGTCCAAATGGGTGAGTATAGTTATCATGTATAGAATGACATTTTGCGTGATTATTGCCTGATAAAACTACTACTTATCGCTTATAATTAAACAAATTATAACCTAATGCCGTATCAAATTTATGTACAGTATTTGCTTTAGTGTAGCTTTTTAAATGTAATAATTGATGTAATTGTGGTTAAAGTTATTATATTATGGGCCCTCCAGCTAATTTGAATCCACATGTTCAATCGAAAATATTATCATTTTTAGTCAAGTCTACTTTTATGAATTTGTTGATTGTACAGGATACGCATTTACTCCCGAACTGGAGAATAATGCCAAACTGACAACTTATGTCCGTGCCCAGTTGCCATTGCAATAATAATTCTCAAATCAAACTATATACTCACAAGTATTCCCATTTCCTTTGTGGTTTCTAATTAGCAGAAAATATAATAATTCAGATACTAATACATTGACGTCGACGTCTACTTATTCCGAAAAATGCTGGCAACACAATTATACAAGTGGCATTAGCGAGCTGATAACTGGATTAGATAAGACGATGTCACGCAACACTTGGGCTAGTTGTCCTTCTGGAGGAGTGAGGGGCGCTCTTCACGCTCGTGTATTCGAATATACTTGAAGGAAGTTCATGTATATATACGACAGTGTATTCTGCTGGAGTGATAGCTGGAGGTATTATAATAGTGGTTGTTGCTGTGATTATATACTTGTATAATGGTAGCGGTTATCTTTTATTGTTGTTATATTCGTTACTTTACCTGATGTTTTTAGTTGAATTTTGTAGAATTCATTGTAGTTTAAAGTAATTGTAGATTATTTGAATTCGCTTAAAGAATGCTCAATACTAGGTCCAACACTGATAACAGTGTGGCGTCGTATAGATATCCTAGATGTTCAAACCTGCTCCGTCACAGATCTGATTATCATATAGTGATATATGTGTAGTTAACTGCAGACTGCTTCTTAGTGTAGTTGGTGGCAGCTTTGGAAACTGATGTTTTCCAACACACATATATGAAACTCCAGGTGTATAGTCTCTTGTCAAGACCACAGCTGGAGAAACTAAAGGTCTGACAGGAGACTAATCACCGACACATGGCAGAAGGCACGTAATATAAATATTATGAGTAATATGTTTAAGATTAACTATACACAGCACGAACCATCCACCATTCAGTTTGTCGTTGTAACTGGCAGAATTAGGCTTGAATATCGTTATTTTTGGCAGGTATAATGAAACTCCAAACAGCGGAGATTACAAATGTAAACTCTGTGAGAGATAAAACCTACAACTGAAAAGTGAGTGTCGTTTGACTTGAAGAAGACACATAACGCCTTTTAACTTCCAGCAGAAAGTAAGCTTACCCGTGTATGTTGCCGGGATTTTACTTGCCTAAAAAGCTACTCGTTTAGCATTATTCACAAACATAATTAATTCATATAAGAGCACGTATCAGAACTTGAACATGTATTTAATGTAACGATATCGTTATGAAACTCCACTGTGGTTTAACCATTCGCACATGACGGACAGGTTTTTCATGAATTGCTGCCCTATGAATTGATTGAGAGTTGAGAGGCGGGACCTAAGAGCCAAAGCTCAACCCCCCGCAAGCACAACTAGGGTGAGTACGTAATAACCAAATCAATCACCCAGTCAGTGCTGACCTGACAATACAACTGATATGTACTAATACCATTGCGTTATCAATTATTAGAACAGCAGAGCTCAACTCTGAATTATTAATGTATGCTCTTGCTCCTGCGCTTATTAAGGTAAATTATTCAATCAATATTGACTAGCCTATACATTTGAATTTAATATATCTCACCTCTTTCACTGTTAAAGCTGCTTAATTATTGCTTTCCATGTTAGTTTGACACCAGGGAATGAGTGTAGAGGCAGTGTTGAGTACAGGGTCATAGGGAAGATGTCTCCAGGGGTGACTGGGTGTCGCCCATATCTCTCTATATACTTAATTTAATTTACATCTCGGCCACTTCAGATGATAAATTTCCTCAGCATCTCTCTTTTTACGTATGAATCCTATTGATGTTTGTGTAATGTTTTGATGTGGATTAAATAATAATTCAGGCTTTAATCGAGTTTATAAACATATAGTGCAAAATTAGATTTTGAGGTAGTTTAGGTATGAAATGTTTCTTCAAATTAATTGGGCTTTTTAAACATTAATTTTTTTTTAGCTGTGAACAGCAAATTAATTTGTTTTTCCCCACAGGGAGTCAGAGCCAGAGAATGCCAGCAGAAATCTCATACGGGTACCCAACGTTTCCTCAAGTAAGTAAGCCTGTTCTCTTCAAGAAAGACCAAATGCTCATTATTTATCCTCGTTAATCAAGACAAGAACAAAGTTTCTCCTTCGTCATATTAATTTTATTCTGAAGTAGAACAGGATCTTGTAGTGGTTCCTAGTTCGATTCTGAGGACAGAAGCGTTTGGGCAACGTTTCATCTCGCCTATAGCAATATATAGGTACACGGGACTTAGGCAATTGTTATGGGGTTGTTCCCTGGGACAGATCAATATTATATATATATATATATATATATATATATATATATATATATATATATATATATATATATATATATATAGTATATATATATATATATATATATTATATATATAAATATATATTATATATATATATAGTATATATATATATATATATATATATATATTATATATATATATATGTCGTACCTAGTAGCCAGAACGCACTTCTCAGCCTACTATGCAAGGCTCGATTTGCCTAATAAGCCAAATTTCATGAATTAATTGTTTTTTCGACTAGCTAACCTACCTAACCTAACCTAACCTAGCCTAAACTTTTTTGGCTACCTAACCTAACCTAACATATAAAGATAGGGTAGGTTAGGTTAGGTAGGGTTGGTTAGGTTCGGTCATATAATACGTTAATTTAACTCCAATAAAAAAAAATTGAACTCATACATAATGAAATGGTAGCTTTATATTCATAAGAAAAAAATTAGAGAAAATATATTAATTCATGAAAACTTGGCTTATTAGGCAAATCGGGCCTTGCATAGTAGGCTGAGAAGTAGTTCTGGCTACTAGGTACGACATATATAATATATATATATATATATATATATATATATATATATATATATATATATATATATATATATAGCAAACAAGCCTGAATGGTCCCCAGGACTAGATACAACTGAAAACTCACACCCCAGAAGTGACTCGAACCCATACTCCCAGGAGCAACGCAACTGGTATGTACAGGGATGCCTTAAACCACTTGACCATCACGACCGGACATAAGGAAGTGATAGCCTGAGCTATATGAACCACTTCCCCGCCGGCACCTGGATGGTTATCTTGGGCATAGCATTTTATCAAATCACCTCATTTTTTGGGGCAACACGTGAGGAACACAAATGCAAACAAGCCTGAATGGTCCCCAGGACTAGATACAACTGAAAACTCACACCCCAGAAGTGACTCGAACCCATACTCCCAGGAGCAACGCAACTGGTATGTACAGGGATGCCTTAAACCACTTGACCATCACGACCGGACATAAGGAAGTGATAGCCTGAGCTATATGAACCACTTCCCCGCCGGCACCTGGATGGTTATCTTGGGCATAGCATTTTATCAAATCACCTCATTTTTTGGGGCAACACGTGAGGAACACAAATGCAAACAAGCCTGAATGGTCCCCAGGACTAGATACAACTGAAAACTCACACCCCAGAAGTGACTCGAACCCATACTCCCAGGAGCAACGCAACTGGTATGTACAGGGATGCCTTAAACCACTTGACCATCACGACCGGACATAAGGAAGTGATAGCCTGAGCTATATGAACCACTTCCCGCCGGCACCTGGATGGTTATCTTGGGCATAGCATTTTATCAAATCACCTCATTTTTTGGGGCAACACGTGAGGAACACAAATGCAAACAAGCCTGAATGGTCCCCAGGACTAGATACAACTGAAAACTCACACCCCAGAAGTGACTCGAACCCATACTCCCAGGAGCAACGCAACTGGTATGTACAGGGATGCCTTAAACCACTTGACCATCACGACCGGACATAAGGAAGTGATAGCCTGAGCTATATGAACCACTTCCCCGCCGGCACCTGGATGGTTATCTTGGGCATAGCATTTATCAAATCACCTCTTTTTTTTGGGCAACACGTGAGGAACACAAATGCAAACAAGCCTGAATGGTCCCCAGGACTAGAT
>WNGS01001312.1:24721234-24733734 GCA_020271785.1 Procambarus virginalis | reverse complement strand
CCCAATACTAGAAAGTTTACCCCCTCCCCCATACACCTGCAACATAAAGGGAACCCCGCCACCCCCCACCCGCACAACTGGAGATGACCCCCCCCCCCCTACCAGAATGAGACACATAGTCAAGGCCACTCACAGGAAGCAGAACCTGTAGTACTCACCTCAGGCACAAAACCACTTGGGTTGGATGCTGGGAGAGAGAGAGAGAGAGAGAGGAGAGAGAGAGAGAGAGAGAGGAGAGAGAGAAGAGAGAGAGAGAGAGAGAGACTGAAGGTCTGGCTAGTATTAATCTAAAATAAACGAATCTATATAATCAACACATCACAGAAATTACAATAACGTGATGTATCAATGAACAAAGGTTAAGGCAGCGTCTGGAATGCTCACAGACGCAGGTTCGAATCCTCGTCACGGCCCTTGTGGATTTGTTCTATATAATCAAATTACTAGATCAGAGTTGTGTACAGTGGACACTCTCCCTCCGGTGAAGCATGTGTCACTGGGAAGCACTCACCATTGTCACCACTGGTGGACCAGGCTTGCCTGGGGGCCGGTGTACACGTGCTCTTGCTCCACGCCTTCACCGCAGGCTTAAGTAACCACTAACTTTTACCCGTATAAATACATACTAATACAAACTTGATATAACAATAATAATATACAAAATAATTTAAGCAATAATAATGCTAATAATAACAGCATTTTAATCATTTTTTATTTATTTTTATAACAATATTCATTCATTATATGTAAAAATGGTGGTGGAAAATGAGGCGATGGAAGGGCCATGTGGGCCACCCCACCTGGCCTGAAGCGGCCATGTTGGCCTCCCCCGCCGGGCTCCTTCACCACTACGTCAGCTAGGCGGCGTATGGGCCACGCGCACCTAACCCAAGGGCAATTAATCGCACTAACACCTGCTCCTGATTGCCCCCCCCCCCAACTGCCTTGTTCCACTGGCAATCGTGCGCCTGCAAGTACAATGTTCTCAATTTTCAGAATCGTTGTCCTAGCATCCTCCGTAACCTTTTGAATATCCTGTGACACAGATGAGGCTCCATGGCCTTCCCGGCTTTGTGCCTTCTTTTGATAATTACTCATCTCCCTCCATACTTAGTTTGTTTGTCCTCCAGCTTGTTTAATTAAGGCCCCATGTCCGTCGGGTGGGCGGGGTTGTCACAGTAGGTTCAGGAACTGAAACTTTGTTTTGTTTAAGCTTTGCTGTTTAATTTTGTGTTGGATAGGTTTCACACGGCTGTAATTCATGGTTTGTATAACGTTACGAAAGTTGTGATCTAATTATACTGTGCAGGCCTGGTCGAGGACCGGGCCGCGGGGACGCTAACCCCCCGACATCATCGCAAGGTAACCTGGAAATGCTATCCCCGTTTTCAAAAAGGGAGAACGAGCTCAGAAGTACGTCAGCGTATGTGACAACTCCCCGAGACAATCCTGAGGGCGGGAATCATTCATCATCTCACTGTATACAATCTAATCAAATCCACGCAACGTGGTTTTGTGTACAGTAAATCCTGCCTTACGAACCTGACCACATTTTTGGAGAAGGTAACCAGCTATTCAAACAAAGGACTTCCATTAGATGAAGAATACATGGACTTTAGTAAAGCTTTTGATAAAGTACCACATGACAAACTGGAAAGGAAAGTTTTACAAGCACAAGGAATAAATGGTAGAATACCAAAATCGATAAAACAATGGTTAAAACGAAGAGAAAGAGTCGTCCTCAGCTGAAATTAATCTCACTGAAACTAATCTGACTGGAGAAATGCGGTGAATGGGGTAAATAACCTGGACGTGACAGGGCTGATATCGAAACTTTTAAAATATTGAACATTTTGGAGGATATTGATCCAGACAACTTCTTCAAAAGGTGCAACACGAACAAAGAGCAACAGTTTCAAACTCAACAAGCCACAATGTATTACAGAAAAGAGGAGACAAAAAGTGCTCTATATATATAATCATAATGACTTGGCGCTTTTCTCTTAACAGTTCCATTTCCTTTTTGGAAAGGTGAGGCATCATCTGCACTTCGTCTACGAGAGCAGATGGAGACTTGTTGTGAGCGAAGGTTGCTAGAATCTGGTCGTTATGGAGTTCGCAGATTAACCTTTCACTACTATACACCGAAGATCGAAGTTATTGCGATGTCTGGTGGCTTCCATCAGCGTTCTGAGAGACTTGGGGGGGGGGTGTCAACAACGGCATCCAGTCTGCCTCCTGATGAAGGTGGTCCGCCTGCTGACGAAGGTGGTCCGCCTCCTGATGAAGGTGGTCCGCCTGCTGATGAAGGTGGTCCGCCTCCTGATGAAGGTGGTCCGCCTGCTGACGAAGGTGGTCCGCCTCCTGATGAAGGTGGTCCGCCTGCTGACGAAGGTGGTCCGCCTCCTGATGAAGGTGGTCCGCCTCCTGATGAAGGTGGTCCGCCTCCTGATGAAGGTGGTCCGCCTCCTGATGAAGGTGGTCCGCCCCCTGATGAAGGTGGTCCGCCTCCTGATGAAGGTGGTCCG
Organism: Procambarus virginalis; assembly: GCA_020271785.1. NCBI lineage: Eukaryota > Metazoa > Arthropoda > Malacostraca > Decapoda > Cambaridae > Procambarus > Procambarus virginalis. The sequence goes on along the minus strand of WNGS01001312.1, from coordinate 24,731,206 downwards.
CCTGCTGATGAAGGTGGTCCGCCTGCTGATGAAGGTGGTCCGCCTCCTGATGAAGGTGGTCCGCCCCCTGATGAAGGTGGTCCGCCTCCTGATGAAGGTGGTCCGCTCCCTGATGAAGGTGGTCCGCCTCCTGATGAAGGTGGTCCGCCCCCTGATGAAGGTGGTCCGCCTCCTGATGAAGGTGGTCCGCCCCCTGATGAAGGTGGTCCGCCTCCTGATGAAGGTGGTCCGCCCCCTGATGAAGGTGGTCCGCCCCCTGATGAAGGTGGTCCGCCTCCTGATGAAGGTGGTCCGCCTCCTGATGAAGGTGGTCCGCCTCCTGATGAAGGTGGTCCGCCTCCTGACGAAGAGCATAGGTTAGCCAGTACCTGAAAGACCCTTCACCTGAGGTCCGCCTCACAGCTTCGCTACAATTACCTGTGTTTCTTCGGTCCAAACTCTCTGCGGGTTCTTAACAATTTTCTGCTTAACGTTAATAATTCATTAAATATACGATCAATATGGTTCAAAAATCATATTGCAAATTTAGCTTAAATTGGTTAAATTTTAGCTTAAATTTTAGTTTAATTTTAGCTTAAAGCCCCGCACATGTTCTCAGCTTAATGGGGTTCCGGGGACGAGCACTAACTCATGCTTTACCACAGGGGTCCAGGGAGAGCTTTACCACAGGGGTCCAGGGAGAGCTTTACCGCAGGGGTCCAGGGATAGCTTTACCACAGGGGTCCAGGGATAGCTTTACTACAGGGATCCAGGGAGAGCTTTACCATAGGGGTCCAGGGAAAGCTTTACCACAGGGGTCCAGGGAGAGCTTTACCGCAGGGGTCCAGGGAAAGCTTTACCGCAGGGGTCCAAGGAGAGCTTTACCGCAGGGATCCAGGGAAAGCTTTACCACAGGGGTCCAGGTAAAGCTTTACCACAGGGGTCCAGGTAAAGCTTTACCGCAGGGGTCCAGGGATAGCTTTACCACAGGGGTCCAGGGTAGGCTCGCATCCCAGCTCCTTGTCTGTACTCATATGGAAGCTGTGTGTTGATGTTGCTGCCAGAGATGACAACTTTATTATGCTTCCCATACTTAACCCGTGAGCGATAGTTTGTATATTATGGTATAATCATGCGGAGTTGGCTTCCACATGGCCGTAACACTTGCTGGGGGCCACCATTATGTGTTGTTCCCTCGGGAACACACTCCTTAAGTTTCAAAAGAAGGCACCCAAACCGGGAAGACCTTAAATCTGTCATTGAAATACCTTAGCTGTTTTGTTCGTCCGTTGGGAGGGGGGGGGGGGAATAGTGTTTGTTAAGTTGACCGTTAGTCGCTGACATCGAAATGTTCGAGCACTAATTGACTAGTATTATCGGCGTCAAAATAAAGTGTGTGTGATATTTATCATTACATAAGGATGGTGATCGCGGATAAGCTTGCCTCTCCACCAATCACGGCGTCCTTGGGGGTGCGGGGTGATCATTGCCAAACACTTCCAGATACCACCAACATCCCTTGTCTTAGTATAGTATTTGAATGCTTAAAACATAATAAAAGTTGTCGAATATTGTTCATTAAGACAGATACATGCTTTAAATGTGATGGTAAAGACTTTGAGAAGTCAGGAAGAGGTCTGGAGCGTAAGGGGGTAGTGTTGCCAGCGATGGAGTCCCTGGTCCAGGCCAGCAGGCGGGGCAGCTGGAAGGAGTGTTTTTCCCGCCTGGAATCAGATCAACACTGTGAGCGCCACTGACAAGAGGCGTCCTCGTCATAACTTATATTTCGGCAGCCTATAGGTTGTCAAAAGTGCGCTGACTTCGAACTGGCAGGCTAGGCACTGCTGAACACTACAAGACGTTATAAGTTATTACTGGCATTCCTGCGGAAAACATTTGTTTGGGAATTGTCTTCATTATGCAAATTTCACAAGACAATTCAGGCAAGGAGGTTTCAGTAAGATGCGGATGATATTATCAAGCTGTAAGTGCGCATGATCTTGACCATCGAGCCGTTTGATATAGTTGTAGTAAAGTGGTGGAATATACTGGAAGCGAGATGCAACTGGATCAGATTCTGAGTGCTGCCGTAGCGGCTGTCAACGTCGAGGAGTTGCAAGTGCCTTCCCCTGGAGTGCCTCAGTACTCACCAACAGCACCAATAGAGGCAAGGCACCAGCCACAGCTCCACACCGATGGCCTTCCTTACGCTCCCGTCAAACTGGAGACGCAAACGGTTGTTGGTAATGGGTATAATGATTCCCAACAGCAACTTGAAGACTTGGACGACAAGACGACCATACAACCCTATACGGACCAGACAGAGGGACTGGCCGACATATCCTTTTTCTCCTTGGACGACGATAACCTCGTCATCACGTCACAACAAGCACTAGAGATGTTTGAGACTCCAGAAGCCCCCCGAGAGCACCAGTACGGGGCCACATATCATGCCCTCACATCCACAGTCAACCCTCCACAGATAAACACTCCACCTCCACTGATAGATATGCAGCAAGTGCCCGTCTGTGGAGAGGTAGCGGATGATATTAAGATGCCTCTCGCTGGGGAAATTCTTCTGTCAGAACAGGTGCCCCTGTCTGAACAGGTGCCCCTGTCTGAACAGGTGCCCCTGTCAGAGCAGGTTCCCATGTCAGAGCAGGACATCTGCCTGACAGAGGCATCAGGGGAAATGCATCTGTCAGGGGAGGTGCCAGCGCCATCCTCCGAAGTAGAGGTTCAGACGACTCCTGAGGTTCCTCAGTATACATCCTTGACACCTGCAACCACCTCGCCATCTTTCTCAACGTCCAGTAGCACGCTGGAGGCCCTCGCAGCTGGGGTGCTGCAGGACACCCCGGGCACTTCTTTGGACGCCACAGTAGACGCCAACGGCCGCTTCGTGGTGCAGGTAGTTGCCCCCGGTATGAACATGACCATCCCTAACCACTTCATGGGAAGCGAGGAGTTGCTAATGACTACACAAACACAACAATACCAAGCGGAAAATGTTGACGTTGGCCCCCAGATTCAGCCAGCAACCACCAATGCAACACCCAACCCAAGTTTTCCACACACCGTCAACCCTTCACCCATCAACACTCGGTTTTTCGACTTGGACCATTACGCTGATTCGCTACAGAACAAATCCCAAGGACAGTTCCAGCAAGTCCAAGAACATATGTCTCGCGAAATTGAAATAAAACCCATTTACGAATCAGTTCAAGAGGACCAGGAGTCGAGCGCAAATCACTCTGATGTGTTGACGGCGCTGAGGGCGTCTATCTTTCGTTCTCGAGCTAAGAAACGTAACAAAGACGACGATTGTCAAGGGAATCCAAAACGCGCTAGAATCCGTGACTATAAACAGTGGAAAGATGATCTCTTGAACCAAGAGCTGTTGGCGTACGACGGATACAGCGGATCAGAGTCAGGTACCAGGACTGAAGATCTTGCTACAGGTACCAGATTCGAAGATCTTGACGTTCGACTTGGCCAAGACAAAGGTTTCCCCTCCAGAACAGAGAGAATCCCCACTGAGGGACTGGTGTGGAGACCTAAGGGCCCATTGCCACCCCATCATGCCGACAACACCCACCTGACGGTGGAGCCCTCAAGACAAGGCGGAGCTGCTGCGAGTGATGACGGTACGGATCCCCTTCAGGTGCAGCTGGTCTACCTCGTCTACCCAATGGACGATGTTGGTAAGCGTTCACCCCCCCCCCCCCTCAGTTCCGTCCACCCAGTGACTCCATTTGGTATTGAATCCCTCTGTTGGAGTCTCGCGTGTATTAATAGAGGTGTGCCTCTGTTGACGGTGCAATAACCTCGATTATTGTCCAGCAGCTGGGTTAAACCCTGGCACTACTCACTTCCACTGCGATGCTTCCTCTCAAGTCTTCTCTTCAGCTGTTCCCACGTCCCCGCTCGCCCGTTGGGTCCTTGTCCTATATTTCATGTGTGTAATAGAGGGCGCTGTTGTTAATTATTTATTACGTAAACATCTTTCTGCCATTTTGTCTTTTAACTTAACGTTTTATGGGACTGACAGGAAAAAAAGAGAAAATCTTCACAATGAATGCCAATAGAACAAGAGGACATAGAGGGAAGCGTGAGTCAGATGAGTCAAAGAGATGTTAGAAAGTTGTATTTTAGCGTAAGAGTAATGGGAACATGGAATGAACTAAAGGAGCAGGTTGGAGAAGCAAACGTCATTCATAACTTTAAAGGTAGATATGATAAGGAAATAGGTCGGGTTTCATTGTATTAGACAACTGGTGGGTAGAAAGGTTGTGTCCAAGAGCTAACGCGAGATCCTACAGCCACGAATACACCAGTACAAATAGGTGACATACACGTTACTAGGCGAGTACATACCTATGTGGGGGGGGTCTCGTGGCTGAATGGACAGCGCTCTGGGGTCGTAGTCTTAAGGGGGGCGGGTTCAATCCCCGGCCGAGGCAGAAACAAATGGGCGGAGTTTTTTTCACCCTGATATCCCTGTTCACCTAGCAGTAAATATGTACATGGTAGTTAGACAACTGCTACGGGGCGTTCCTGGGGATGTGTGTGTGTGTATGTCAGAGAATCATATGTAGTAGATATAATTGAGGAAAATTAAAATTGGTTAGAAAGGCGGGGTCCAAGAGCTAAAAGCACCTTCCTGCATATAAATAGTAAATACCCACAATACACAAAGTTCTTGATCTGCCACTGTAAGCAAATTAAACTTTTGCCTACCCAGGCCTACCGAGGCCTATTTCATATAGACCATTTATTGATACAAGAATTCAAGAACTCTTGTAGCTATATAAATAAAAATGTAAATGTTCGTTTGCTCAAAATCGCTAATCTCCGAAAGTTCTTCACAGATTGCTTTGAAATTTTGACACAACGTTCCATTCGAATACGCGCGTTTTTATATACCTACTATATAGATATCACACATGTGACAGATAAAAACATTTTTTTTTAATAGCGCCATCTGTTGCACGTAAAAGCAACACACGCTATACTAAATATGTTACGATTCCATTTCAATGTTTCCGATTGCATTGATAAATTGAATTTTCATAAATTTTGATTTTCATTTTGGTTTAATTATTTTGTGTGACATTGGTTGAATCGAGCTGTGTTGTTTACCATACCGCTCATTCCATGAGTATATTTTTTTTCATTTATTAGTTTTAACTGTTCTTATTTTTCAGTGATGGGAACATCAGATCATTTGATGTTCCCATTTTTATGGTGGGAACATCAGATCATTTGGGAACGCATCGGACGAGGGAGTGGGAAATGGTGGAGGAGGACGAGGGGACCGGAGTGGGGAATGTTGGAGAGGAAGAGGAGGGTAGGGGAGTGGGTAATGGTGGGGGGGATGGGGGGAGACGAGGAGGAGGGAAGGACGAGGGGACGGGGAGTGGGGGATGGTGGAGAGAACAAGAGAATGGGGAAGGGGGGAATGGTGGGGAGGATCTGGGGACGGGGGAGTGGGGGATGGTGTGGAGGACGAGGGGATGGGAGGGAGTGGGGATTGTGGGGAGGACGGGCGGAGGGGATGGGAGTGGGGAATGGTAGGGAGGAAGAAGGGACGGGGGGAGGTGGGTAATGGTGGAGGACGAGGTGACAGGGGAGTTAGGGATGGTGTGAAGGACGAGAGGACGGGGGAGGGGGGATGGTGGGGAGGACGAGGGAATAATGGGAAGGATTAGGGGACGGAGAAGGGGGGAATGGAGGGGCGGACGAGGGGACGGGGGAGGATTGCTGAGCCACAGCAACGCGTGACCGGGTACAGCTAGTGTATAAATAAAAATAACAATATTGCTAATAAGTCACATCTTTTACCTGATGAGTCGACTCCGTAAAAAAAACACGGCGCATTATGAGGGTGTGGATGAGTAAGCATATAGGTGATGGCAAGTATATAGAGTATAGCAAGGTGATGGCTAAGATCACGTAAAGGAGCAAGGAGATGACTAAGATCACAGGAAGGACGCCCGTGTGTGTGTGTGTGTGACATGGACTATGACGTCACTAAGATGCCAGGCAGCACTCAAATAGCCTCGCACATGTCCCTAATACCACTCAACCTCATATTATAGGCTTTATGTATACACTATAATACATATATATATATAACGTTTCGTTGTGTTATTTCTACGGTGCAAGGCCATCCAGAATAGGATATTGGCATGATAAATATAGAGCAACTGGTGCTCCTGGAAGGTTCCGGCCAGCATATCCTACAAGGAAAACTCTGAACAAATTAAACATGGTCCTCGCTTTAAGCGCCGACGAGCTTTACATCGCAATTTTTGAGCAAACCACACGAGGAAAAGAAAAATGCCTCAGAGAAGTACTTAGAAATGGTAGCATGGACTGTGGCATGGGGAGAAGAGTAAGGAGAGTGGGTGTAGCGGTGGTGGGAAGCAGAGGTTGAGTGTGGGGCCTGAGTGGCGGTGTGTTGCTGTGGCGCTGTGCTTTGTCCTTCTCCAGCATATCTCCAACATACTGTGATTTAGGCTCATATCCTCAAGTGTTGTAAAGTTATTAGGTTAACTAGTGTGTGTTGTGGGGGAGAAGGTGAGCTGTCCATCTTGGAACATATTTGGCAGACTAATAAATGGGTGATATAGTTATCATGTATAGAATGACATTTTGCGTGATTATTGCCTGATAAAANAATGCGACGTTGTTTCTAGGAGGGGGACAGGACAGTATTTTCTTTCAGGTACTTAAGCTCCCGTTCCTGGGCTCCGCCTCAGCCACCAATCGATTATACGCTCAATTTATTCAGTAGGTAAAACTATGATTATTGTAATGGTAGAGATAGAGTTATAATAGAGTCATTGTATTAGAGTAAAGATTCCTTGTGTCAGGGGAGAGGCAACCAGAGTCTGTTCATACACCTTAGGCTTATATCGAGGTGCTCAGTTTTGTTAGAAAATAATGTTTAAAGTGTGATGATTTTAGTTAAAAGTTAGTACTGGGTGCCGATGAAATATTTTTTTTTAAATTCAATAGTGGTAAAATTTTTCAACGTTGATGCAATTGATACAGTGATTGTTCAATGATATGGAGAGTGTAGATGTAGGCGTGAGAGGCCCCATGAGGTCCCCATGAGGTCCCCATGAGGTCCCCATGAGGAGGTATGAGGTGTGTGTGTGAGTGTGGAAGATGAGGCACTACACTGAGGTACCTCTCAGCTTGTGAACAACGTGCAACGTTGCAGAGCCGTTGTCATAAAACCTGGTGTTGCAGCTCTCGGACCTGTGTTGGTGTTCTGGTAGAGTAGAGCTCCTTGTCGTCCCTTGTGTACCGTTGTGTACCGCTGTGTACCGTTGTGTACTGTTGTGTACTGTTGTGTACCGTTGTGTACCGTTGTGTAGCTTTGTGTACCGTTGTGTACTGTTGTGTACCGTTGTGTAGCTTTGTGTACCGTTGTGTACTGTTGTGTACTGTTGTGTACCGTTGTGTACTGTTGTGTACTGTTGTGTAGCTTTGTGTACCGTTGTGTACTGTTGTGTACCGTTGTGTACCACTGTGTACCACTGTGTACCGTTGTGTACTGTTGTGTACCGTTGTGTACTGTTGTGTACCACTGTGTACCGTTGTGTACTGTTGTGTACCACTGTGTACCGTTGTGTACTGTTGTGTACCACTGTGTACCGTTGTGTACTGTTGTGTACCGTTGTGTACTGTTGTGTACCACTGTGTACTGTTGTGTACTGTTGTGTACCGTTGTGTACTGTTGTGTACCGTTGTGTACCGTTATGTACCACTGTGTACTGTTGTGTACCGTTGTGTACTGTTGTGTACTGTTGTGTACCGTTGTGTACTGTTGTGTACCGTTGTGTACTGTTGTGTACTGTTGTGTACCGTTGTGTACTGTTGTGTACCGTTGTGTACTGTTGTGTACCGTTGTGTACCGTTGTGTACTGTTGTGTACCGTTGTGTACCGTTGTGTAGCGCTGTGTACTGTTATGTACCGTTGTGTACCACTGTGTACCGTTGTGTACCACTGTGTATCATTGTGTACTGTTGTGTACCGTGTGTACTGTTGTGTACCGTTGTGTACTGTTGTGTACCGTTGTGTACTGTTGCGTACTACTGTGTACCGTTATGTACTGTTATGTACCACTGTGTACCGTTGTTTACCTTTGGGTACTGTTTGTACCGTTGTGTACTGTTGTGTACCACTGTGTACCGTTATGTACTGTTGTGTACTGTTGTGTACCGTTGTGTACCGTTATGTACCACTGTGTACCGTTGTGTACCGTTATGTACCACTGTGTACCGTTGTGTACCGTTGTGTACTGTTGTGTACCGTTGTGTACTGTTGTTGTGTGTGCTTTGGGAGACGAAGTTGACCAAGTTTCTGCCCCGCTTAATTTATTGATAAGTCAGTCGACACACTCGTGCTGTGTTAGTAAATCTTGTCAACATTATTCTGCTTTATTGGCAAGAATATTCCTATTGCCAAAAGTCGTGTATGAATGACACAGTTGAGGATATGATCCATGGAGAGGAGGGGTCGCGGTGAACGTGTTTAAACACGCTTGATAAACCTTATCGAGAATATGAATCCACTCACATTCTAGCCATTCCATCTGCTCACTAGTATTTACACTCTATTTACCTCTAATATGTTTAAGGGGAATGATACACGCCTCTTTATTTGGCGTACAGCATGTGAAACCCTCAGATTGGTATTGTAGTGTGGGAAAGTTTTAACCTTAGTTTAGCCCCACATTGAAAGCATTGCGTTTTCTTTGGTTACTCATCCTTTTTTTTTCTGGTTGCCGTTTACGTTTTCTAACCGCACATGTTTTGTGAGGCGTTAGTGGGGGTAACTCTGACACATGGCGGCTGGTCTCTTGCTCTCTTGAATGTTACATGTTACAGCCCCGCTCCTGTGCCAGGTAAGTCCACTACGGGCTCACCATAGCCCGTACTACTTGGACATTTCGTTCTGAATAGCTAAATCTAAAACAACAACAACAACATGCTCTCTTGAGACAGTCGCCAATGCACTAAATTCCATCTATATTCGTATTAGTTGCGGTTATCTATGTTTAAGGCCGGTGGAGTAACGTGAAGGAGTAAGCATGACCTCGTGTGTCTTTAAAAGGTGGCTCGAATGACTGACAGTCCGAACACCGGTGTTCGGACTCTGTCATCAACACCGATATTGATGCTCTGGCTGTTTGGTCCCGCCTCTCAACTGTCAATCAACTGGTGTACAGATTCCTGAGCCTACTGGGCTCTATCATTTCAACATTTGAAACTGTGTATGGAGTCAGCCTCCACCACATCACTGCCTAATGCATTCCATCTGTTAACTACTCTGGCACTGAAAAGTTCTTTCTAACGTCTCTGTGGCTCATTTGGGTATTCACCTGTGTCCCTTTGTTCGCCTACAGTGTTAAACAGTTTATCCTTTTCAACCCTGTCAATTCCTCTGAGATTTTTGTAGGTAGTGATCATGTCTCCCCTTACTCTTCTGTTTTCCAGTGTCGTAAGGTGCATTTCTCGCAGCCTTTCCTCGCAATTCATGCCTCTTAGTTCTGGGACTAGCCTAGTGGCATACCTCTGAACTTTTCCCAGCTTCGTCTTGTGCTTGACAAGGTACGGGCTCCAGGCTGGGGCCGCATATTCCAGGATTGGTCTTACGTATATGGTATACAAGGTTCTGAATGATTCCTTACACAGGTTCCTGAAGGCAGTTCTGATGTTAGCCAGCCTTGCATACGCCGCAGATGTTATTATTTTTATGTGGGCTTCAGGAGACAAGTTTGGTGTGATATCAACTCCTAAATCTTTCTCTCTGTCCGTTTCATGAAAGACTTCATATCCCATTCTGTATCCTGTGTCTGGCCTCCGGTTTCCACCGCCTAGTTTCATTACCTTACATTTACTCGGGTTGAACTTTAGCAGCCATTTGTTGGACCATTCATTCAGTCTGTCTAGGTCATCTTGTAGCCTCATACTATC
>WNGS01001312.1:24665847-24696682 GCA_020271785.1 Procambarus virginalis | reverse complement strand
ATAACCTGTTTTAAGTAATAAAAGTCCTACAGAGAAGGAATAGAAAAAACTGACTTCGGAAGCATAAGTTTGAAACATGTTCCTTTGAGGAAAGGCAGAATGAGATCCAACGTAGAAAGAGAACGCAGACGACACTATAAACGCAGGAAAAAGAATAACGGAATCTGCTTATGCAGACACGAATTTCCTGTCAAAGAAGGAATAATTAAAATGGGAGATTGAAGAAATCGAGCGGAAATGGAAACAATCATATGAAACTGATGAAAGGCAGTTAGAACAGAAGCAATTCAGGAAATAAAGTAGAAAAATCAAAATACTTCTTCACATATGGGAAATCAAAAGCAAAATCTACTGCCAGTATTGGACCTATTCGGACAAGTGAAGGTTTCATAGCACGGAGGATGACAAAGAAATTAGTGAAATCCTAAAAACAGCATAATGAGGACATGTTTAGCACTCCTATAACAACATGAAGTAGAAGATCCAGACAATTTTTTTATGCGGGATATCCAAACCCCTGTATAATAACTGATATCAACACGAGCGCACTAAATTTTGAAAGAGAAATGGAAAACATGCCCATGCACTTAGCCCCAGGTTCAGACTCATGGAATTCAATATTTATAAAGAAATGCAAAGTGCCGGTAGCCAGGCACTCAGTATAGTGGGGAGGAAGAGCTTGGACACGGGGGAGATACCAGATGCACTTAAAGTAGCAGACAAAGCCCCTCTACACAAGGGAGGTACCAAAGCATTGGCAAAGAATTATAGACCAGTTGCACTACATCGCACATAATAAAAGTATTTGAGAGAGTGATTAGGAGTCAGGTCACAATTTTTATGGAGACCACTTGACCTTCACAACCCAGGCCACTTCGATCTTTTCGCTCTTGGAACTCACTTTTCTCACCATCGATCTTTCAATCTACTCCAGACCTATATTTGCTAGATCATATCTACTACTACTACTACTACTACTACTACACACACACGAAGTAATCTGCATTAGCCCTTACCTTCCAGCTAAGAAGAGAGGCTTGGCCTCTCCCAAGGTCCCCCCCCAGACCTCGAATTTCGCAAGTAGCCCCCGACAAGTAGGCAGAGCAGCCGAGTGAACATATTCAGTTGACACGCTCCACGCTACACCCCCCACTCTGGTTACCAACTTGCTCCCAAGCAACCTTCACTCCACCTCCTCCTTACCGCCCACGGTCTTTACTGAACACCATCTTCACTACAGAACACGTAGTACAGCACCAGAGTGAGAGTACAGAACCAGAGAGTACAAAACAAGGCTAAAAATCCACACTGTATTGACCCACACGAACAAACAGGTGCAAGAATAATATACATTATATATATATATATATATATATATATATATATATATATATATATATATATATAATATATATATATATAAGAACAATATACATGTATAGCAGAGACATAACTTGAAGAATTCCATAATATTTTTAGAAGAGGTAAATCCAGTAACATAAAGGTTTATATGAGATACGCGTGTGTTATCTACCATCGTTATCAGTTAATGATAACGTAATCGTCAAGGGAGCGACCTCGCTATCCCATCTGGCAAACCATTTTCAGCTATATATGCTTGGACGATAGCAGGCGGGCTGTCCGCCTTGCTGACACGTGTGTGTGTGTGTACTCACCTAGTTGTACTCACCTAGTTGTGCTTGCGGGGGTTGAGCTCTGGCTCTTTGGTCCCGCCTCTCAACCGTCAATCAACAGGTGTACAGGTTCCTGAGCCTACTGGGCTCTATGCCCAATAGGGCATATTGGGCTGTGGTGTGTGTGTGTGTGTGTGTGTGTGTGTGTGTGTGTGTGGTGTGTGTGTGTGTGTGTGTGTGTGTGTGGCACCTGGTGAGCCACTGTAAGTGTTTACAAGTATCCCAGTGTACCCGGATATACATAAATGCATACTTTAGTGCAATATATATGCATACGCTGATGTTTATAAACACATTTCTCGCGTACTGAGTAGTTAACATTACTCAGAGCCGTAGAGACTATATAACACCCCCCCCCTGGTCACTATATGACACCCTGGCTACTATATGACACCCTAGCTACTATATGACACCCTGGCTACTATATGACACCCTGGCTACTATATGACACCCTGGCTACTATATGACACCCTGGCTACTATATGACACCCTGGCTACTATATGACACCCTGGCTACTATATGACACCCTGGCTACTATATGACACCCTGGCTACTATATGACACCCTGGCTACTATATGACACCCTAGTCACTATATGACACCCTGGAGCAGATGACATAGGGTAGAGAAAGCTGCCCGTTCTCCAAAGAGTAGTAGGTATCTTGCAGCCCCGGGAGACTATCCTCTCCAGGGCGCAAAGCCTGGGTAGGTCGACATGGAGGAGGAGAAGCTGTTACCCATGCAGCAGGTCCTCCCCACTCTCTTCGATGCTGACATTGTCCAATCTAAAGGCAGAAGCCAATTCGCTAGGTTCCAGTACCGTCGCAGGAGCTGCCAGGATGAGGTTGAAGTCAACAACGAACTGTCTTAGGGGGCTTCAGCTCCGGATTTTTCTCCAGGTCGACTCCTGAAACCTTTCCCAAAAGTGGGTATGGCTGCGAGGCAGCGGAGGTTTGAGATCAGGGGGTTTCCCTTCCCTTAGATGAGCTGCCTTCCCAGGGTATCGAGTCCCATCTACCCGGAGCAGCTGGCTGTAAAGCGCCAGAGACACAAGGTCATGAGCAAGACCCTGAAGGTCCTCCTAATAGAGCGTCGCATTTTGACGTATACTCTCCCTGAGGCCAAAAATAGTCGTACTAGAAAAAGGTAGCGGCTCGCGAAGATGACACGCTGTCCCGTTTTCCGTTTTGGGTCCTCTGGTAGGTTAGGATAAGGGCACTTTAGTAACGACAGTTTCTTGACGTTGCGAAACCTTAGGAGGACGGGGTGGTGACGTCATCCCAGACTAAGAACACCGCACGAATGTGACCAATGGCATCATCTACACGCTATATATAACTCGCTCATGACAAACACCATTGTGAAATGTGTGTGTGTGTGTGTGAGAGAGTCTGTGTCTACTCACCTAATTGTGCTTGCGGGCGTTGAGCTTTGGCTCTTTGGTCCAGCCTCTCAACCGTCAATCAACTGGTGTACAGGTTCCTGAGCCTATTGGGCTCTATCATATCTACATTTGAAACTGTGTATGGAGTCAGCCTCCACCACATCACTGCCTAATGCATTCTATCTGTTAACTACTCTGACACTGAAAAAGTTATTTCTAACGTCCCTGTGGCTCATTTGGGCACTCAGTTTCCACCTGTGTCCCCTTGTTCGCGTACCACCAGTGTTGAATAGTTTATCCTTGTCTACCCTGTCAATACCCCTGAGGATTTTGTAGGTAGTGATCATGTCTCGCCTTACTCTTCTGTCTTCCAGTGTCGTAAGGTGCATCTCTCGTCGCCTTTCCTCGTAACTCATGCCTCTTAGCTCCGGGACTAATCTAGTGGCATAACTCTGAACTTTTTCCAGCTTCGTCTTGTGCTTGACAAGGTGCGGGCTCCATGCTGGGGCCGCATACTCCAGGATTGGTCTTACATATGTGGTATTCAAGATTCTGAATGATTCCTTACACTGGTTCCTGAATGCTGTTCTGATGTTAGCCAGCCTCGAATATGCCGCAGACGTAAATCTTTTTATGTGGGCTTCAGAAGACAGGTTTGGTGTGATATCAATTCCTAGATCTTTCTCTCTGTCCGTTTCATTAAGTACTTCATCTCCCATTCTGTATCCTGTGTCTGGCCTTCTGTTTCCGCCGCCTAGTTTCATTACTTTGCATTTACTTGGGTTGAACTTGAGCAGCCAATTGTTGGACCATTCATTCAATCTGTCCAGGTCATCTTGTAGCCTCCTACTATCGTCCTCTGTTTCAATCCTCCTCATAATTTTTGCGTCATCAGAGTGAGAGAAACGAGTCTATACCCTCTGGGAGATCATTTACATATATCAGAAACAGTATAGGTCCAAGGACTGACCCCTGCGGGACTCCACTCGTAACGTCTCTCCAATCTGAGACCTCACCCCTCACAGTGACTCGTTTTCTTCTGTTGCTTAGGTACTCCTTTATCCAATGGAGTACCTTCCCTTTCACTCCAGCCTGCATCTCCAGCTTTTTCACTAGATTTTTTTGTGTGGTACTGTATCAAAGGCTTTCTGGCAATCCAAAATATGCAGTCTGCCTCACCTTCTCTTTCTTGCCTGATTTGTGTTGCCTGGTCGTAGAATTCAATTAACCCTGTGAGGCAGGACTTGCCATCCCTGAACCCATGATGATGCTGTGTGTGTGTGTGTGTGTGTGTGTGTGTGTGTGTGTGTGTGTGTGTGTGTGTGTGTGTTTACCTATTAGTGACTACGAGGGAGGTAAAGCTCCCCATGCCCAGACTCTGAGCCGTATATAACTGGCCCACTAATTACCTCTTAACATGAACCTTTGCATCATATTTGTTCTTAAAGTTATGGAGGGAACGGGTCTATCATCGACCTCTTCCTTCCTAGCCGCACACAGTGAACGAGAACTTCCTTATATCTCGGACTCAGGTACCCAAGTGTACCAGAGTCCAGTACCAGTACCAGAATAAAGAAAGGGGAGCCGGTCGGCCGAGCGGACAGCACGCTGGACTTGTGATCCTGTGGTCCCGGGTTTGATCCCGGGCGCTGGCGAGAAACAATGGGCAGAGTTTCTTTCACCCTGATGCTCCTGTTACCTAGCAGTAAATAGGTACCTGGGTGTTAGTCAGCTGTCACGGGTTACTTCCTGGGGGTGGAGGCCTGGTCGAGGACCGGGCCGCAGGGACACTAAAGCCCCGAAATCATTTTCAAGATAACCCTTAAGTCCATGTCCAACTCCCATTGATGTCCCCTTCTTCAACCTCTTTTTAATTTCAATGTAGGCATCCAGCAGTCACGGGAGACTGGAGTTACGGTCGAGTTGTTGAGGCAGAAGAGTCCTCTCCAGGGCGCAAAGATGTGGAGGAGAAGCTGTTACCCATGCAGCAGGTCCCCATTTCCTCTCTACGATGCTGAAAAATTGTCCAATGAAAAGGCAAACGCCAATACGCTTGTTACCAGCGCCGTCCCAGGAGTCATTTCAAAAATATAAATAGGTTTCTTTTATCCATGTTGTCCGTTCCTCTCAAGATCTTGCATGTAGGTATCATATCCCCTTCTGTTCTCTCCTCTAACGTCGTAATGGTTACGACGTGAAAGACCAGTGTCGCTCACAGCATCCCTTGCAAAGTACTTGCAAGAATTATAAGCTTAAGACAAGTTGCACACCTAAAAAGAATAAAGTTTCTAAGTAAAAAAAACACGGCTTTAGAGCAGGGAAATCATGCCTGACGAACCTTCTGGAGATAACGAAAATACGGCAAGACAGAGAAGGATGGGTAGATTTCATATTTCTGGACTGCCAAAAAGTATTTGATACAGTACCACACAGAAGGCTACTATACAAACTTGAGAGGCAGGAGGGAGTAGACGGAGACGCACTATCATGGGTAAGGAATTACCTGAGAGACAGGTGTGAGAGAGTGACAGTGAGAGGGGCGAGGAGTGGGACTGGTGTAGACTAACAAGCCGGGCTCCTCATTTATATAAATAACTTGACTGAAGGAGTTGAGTCTTTTATGCCAATGTTTGCAGATGATGCAAGACTAATGAGGACGGCTGAGACAGAGGGGGAGTGTAAGATTCTTCAGGATGACTTGAACAGGTTGCAAAGATGGTCCGATAAGTGGCTCCTAGAGTTCAACACTAACAAGTGCAAGGTGATGGAAACGGGGAGAGGAGCCAGGAGACCGAAAGGCCAATAGACGATGAAGGTAAACTACCTCCCAATAACAAGTAGAGAAAAAGACCTGGGAGTGGATATAACACCAAACCTGACTCCAGAGACTCATATAAATATAATACCGTCAGCCGCATACTCTACTCTGGCAAAAGTCAGAACATCCTTCAGGAACTTGAATAAGGAGGCTTTTAGAACACTGTATACCGCCTATGTGAGGCCAGTCTTAGAGTATGCCGCACCATCCTGGAACCCCCATGTAACAAAAATAAAAAACACATAAGGAAGCTCGAAAAGGTGCAGAAATTTGCAACGAGACTCGTCCTAGAGCTGCGAGGGATGAGGTACGAAGACAGACTGAAGGAACTAAACCTAACGACGCTAGAAAGGAGAAGGGGAGAGGGGGGGACATGATACAGACGTATAAAATGCTTAGAGAGAGATTGACAAGGTAGAAAGAGGAAATGTTTACAATAACAATAGAACAAGGGGCCACGGATGGATGCTTGAGACTCAGATGTGTCATAGAGATTGAATAGAGATAGAATGTGTCATAGAAAGTTTTCTTTTAGCGTGAGGGTATTAAATGGAATGACCTAAAGCAGCAGGTTGTAGAGGCTAACTCCATTCATAACTTTAAAAGCAGGTATGGTAAGGAAATAGGCCAGGAGTCATTGTATTAGACAGCCAGAGGCTAGAAATGCGGGGTCCAAGAGTTAGAACTCGATTCTGCAGGCACAAATGAGTACATACACACACACACACACACACACACACACACACACACACACACACACACACACACACACACACAAGGGGGCCAGGTAGCCAGATAGCCAGATAGCGCGCAGGACTTGTAATTCTGTGGCGCAGGTTCGATTCCCGCACCCGGCAGAAACAAATGGGCAAAGTTTCTTTCACCCTGAATGCCCCTGTTACCTAGCAGTAAATAGGTACCTGGGAGTTAGTCAGCTGTCACGGGCTGCTTCCTGGGGTGTGTGTGTGTGTGTGTGGTGTGGAAAAAAAAAGTAGTTAGTGTAGTTAGTAAACAGTTGATTGACAGTTGAGAGGCGGGCTGAAAGAGCAAAGCTCAACCCCCGTAAAATACAACTAAGTGAATACACACACACACACACACACGCACAAAGCACCAAAAGTAGGAAAATTGTAAAGGTTATGATAGAACAAAAAGTGTCTCGTCCTGAGAAGGGTGGGCGGCCAGGGCGGTGGAATGTGGACAAAGAGAGGTGTGTGTGTGTGTGTGTGTGTGTGTGTGTGTGTGTGTGTGTGTGTGTGTGTGTGTTGTGTGTGTGTGTGTGGTGTGTGTGGGTACTCAACCTAGAGATGTGCTGGCTGGGGTCGTGGCAAGGCTCTTGTCCCATCCCTCCCCCACTTCCCTCACACTGTAATCAAACTGACATTTAATACAACTTTGAATGGTTAAAAATTAGCTTTAGAGACTTGTACGTCAAAACGTGTTCCCCCACCTACTGACAGCTTCAGCACTTGACTCAGTTGCGAGTCAACACCAACACTACCACCACCACCACCACTACCACAATCACCACCACTACCACCAACTACCACCAACTACCACCAACTACCACCAACAACCACCAACAACCACCAACAACCACCAACTACCACCAACACTTCCTCAGTGCCCAAGCTGTTTATCACACGATGAGATTTGCCAACCAAGGAGAAGCACAGCAGACAAACACATGATCTCAACAGCTGGGTAGATCAGCACAAAACCTCCCTCCCTCCTCCTCCTCCTCTCCCTCCCCCCCCTCAACAACCCCCCCCCACACACACACACACACACCAACCATATCACCCCCCCCCCAACACTTCCTACCCAAGCTCCTATGCTTGCCATAAGCAAAATTACGAGGATGAGACGTACGTGTGTGTGTGTGTGTGTGTGTGTGTGTGTGTGTGTGTGTGTGTGTGTGTGTGTGTGTGTGTGTGTGTGTGCGTGCAAGCAATACCTGTCAGATTGCATTAATAACAATAATTATTAATATAATAAACAAGATAAATGCTGTTCCTGAATATATAATATATATATATATATATATATATATATATATATATATATATATATATATATATATATATACCAATGAGAAAGTCAAGTGGAGCACTTTAGTGACTCGAAACCGCAGCCGTGAGAATCAATATATACAAATATAAACTTTTTTTTTGGAACATAATTTAAAAGCAGGGAGTGGAACAATTCCAGCAACATGGTATATACAGAGAGGCAGGTCAAGCTTGGATGAAGCTCTCTTGCCACACACAAGAGGCAGGTCAAGCTTGGATGAAGCTCTCTTGCCACACACAAGAGGCAGGTCAAGCTTGGAAGAAACTCTCTTGCCACACACAAGAGGCTGGTCAAGCTTGGATGAAGCTCTCTTACCACACACAAGAGGCAGGTCAAGCTTGGATGAAGCTCTCTTGCCACACACAAGAGGCTGGTCAAGCTTGGATGAAGCTCTCTTGCCACACACAAGAGGCTGGTCAAGCTTGGATGAAGCTCTCTTACCACACACAAGAGGCAGGTCAAGCTTGGATGAAGCTCTCTTGCCACACACAAGAGGCAGGTCAAGCTTGAATGAAGCTCTCTTGCCACACACAAGAGGCAGGTCAAGCTTGGAAGAAGCTCTCTTGCCACACACAAGAGGCTGGTCAAGCTTGGATGAAGCTCTCTTGCCACACACAAGAGGCTGGTCAAGCTTGGATGAAGCTCTCTTGCCACACACAAGAGGCAGGTCAAGCTTGGATGAAGCTCTCTTGCCAGACACACAAGAGGCAGGTCAAGCTTGGATGAAGCTCTCTTGCCACACACAAGAGGCAGGTCAAGCTTGGAAGAAGCTCTCTTGCCACACACAAGAGGCAGGGCACGCCGTAATGGTGGGAGCAGCTCACGTCCGATGTACAACAGGCCGTCTGTCTCTTGGTCACAAGAAATGCTAATGATGTCAACTTCCCCCCCAGAAGCCTGAAGTCATTCCCTCCTGACCTGAGGGAGGGGGATGACCTCCCGCCACACCTTTGTACTTCTCTCTCTCTCTCTCTCCAGGCTTAAGATGACGTTCTTCACATCCAAATTGATGTCTCTAGCCAAGAAAGATGTTTCGAACGAAGGGGGAAAGAGAGTGTTGGATGTTCCTACAATAAGCACAGGGAAAACTGATGAGAAAATAGACGAAAACTAAATTTTACTTGATCCTCTTCGCCGGACGAGCTATAGTCCTTAAAGAAGATCGTCCAATCAGGGCGGCGAATGGCTGCTTAACCCTTGGACTGCTGACAATGTCCAAGAGCGCCTGTGGTTGTTAAGGCAAGCTTTGCTAACCATAGTAATATAGAGAACAACTTCGTTCTGGTGTCACGATCTCATCATTAAGCTGTAATCACCTTAGTTTCATCTGTGAGGTCTCCAAAGACATTGTCAGCCAGCGGGAACCGGCTACAATGGCCTGGTTCACAGAGCTGTATGGTAAACGGCTCAGGGTAGTTAGTAGGTCTTTTATAGTGCTTGGAAGGGATATGAGGACAACGAGTTGGGGTATGAGGACAAGGAGCTGGGATATGAGGACAAGGAGCTGGGGGTATGAGGACAAGGAGCTGGGTGTATGAGGACAAGGAGCTGGATGTATGAGGACAAGGAGCTGGTGGGTATGAGAACAAGGAGCTGGGGGTATGAGAACAAGGAGCTGGGTGCATGAGGACAAGGAGTTGGGGGAATGAGGACAAGGAGCTGGGTGCATGAGGACAAGGAACTGGGGGTATGAGGACAAGGAGCTGGGTGCATGAGGACAAGGAGCTGGGGGTATGAGGACAAGGAGCTGGTGTATGAGGACAAGGAGCTGGTGGTATGAGGACAAGGAGCTGGGTGCATGAGGACAAGGAACTGGGGGTATGAGGACAAGGAGCTGGGGGTATGAGGACAAGGAGCTGGGATATGAGGACAAGGAGCTGGGGGTATGAGGACAAGGAGCTGGGATATGAGGACAAGGAGCTGGGATATGAGGACAAGGAGCTGGGGGTATGAGGACAAGGAGCTGGGGTATGAGGACAAGGAGCTGGAGGTATGAGGACAAGGAGCTGGGGGTATGAGGACAAGGAGCTGGGATATGAGGACAAGGAGCTGGGGTATGAGGACAAGGAGCTGGTGTATGAGGACAAGGAGCTGGTGTATGAGGACAAGGAGCTGGGATATGAGGACAAGGAGCTGGGGTATAAGGACGTGGTGAAGGAGAATTGCCAAACTCCTTGATGGCACTCTTAACCCCCCCCCCTCAACCACCCCCTTCCAACACCCCCCCCCCCCTCAACCACCCCCTTCCAACAACACCCCCCCCTCTACCCCGCCCCATCTGAGGGGGGCACTGTTCCCTAGCTCCGCCCCTTGAGGGAGGCCTATTTGTCCCTTCTCGTCAACTTGGGCCCTGGGAAGCCTATCACGTCTCCCTGGCCGACCCCTTCAGCTGATCAACCAAACTGTGATTCTGGCGCCAGACTGCATCCAGCGGCGTCTAACAGCCTGGTTGACCGCACCGTCAGCCAGGTCAAAGAGCGGGCTGCGAGGATATTTATCTTTGAAACCCCATCTAGGGTACCGGGGCTTATTCTGACTTTATATTTAAGCTCTGAAAGCCAGCTATAGCTATCAGATCCAAGCTTTGACAGCCAGTATCATCTCGGATGCCAGCTTAGAGAGCCACCTTTGGCACTCAGATGCCAGCTTAGAGAGCCACCTTTGGCACTCAGATGCCAGCTTAGAGAGCCAGCTTTGGCACTCAGATGCCAGCTTAGACACCACCTTTGGCACTCAGATGCCAGCTTAGAGAGCCAGCTTTGGCACTCAGAAGCCAGCTTAGAGAGCCACCTTTGGCACTCAGATGCCAGCTCAGAGAGCCAGCTACACCTAGGGCTCATGGCTTGATCAACAACAAGACGTAAGATGGTTTCCAATTGCAGCAATAGTTTATATATAGGTATTATTATTAAATGAAGCACAAGTGTGTTCTATAATAAGTGTGTGGTAGTGTGAAGGTTGTTGGTTATCAGTGTGAGTGTGGTGGTCACTGTTTTACCGGAAACTCTCTCCCGCTCTCTCTCTCTCTCTCTCTCTCTCTCTCTCTCTCTCTCTCACACATACACAACGGCTGGAAAGGCGGGGTCCTAGAGCTAAAGCTGTTTCTAGGAGGCGCACCTAGGCGGGTGGGGGGGAACACGTCTTCAGTATGAGAGAGTAAGGAACAATCAGAGTTGAATGGAGATGATGATCTTGACAGCTGAGAGAGAGAGAGAGAGAGAGAGAGAGAGAGAGAGAGAGAGAGAGAGAGAGAGAGAGAGAGAGAGAGAGAGAGAGAGAGAGAGAGAGGACAGGTCTCAACACAGGATAAATCACCTGCGACACACCTGTTGATTCTTAGGTTTAAACGTCCGGTCACACACACACACACACACACACACACACACACCTCCCTAGCCTTCAGAGTGAACAAACATTTTGTATAATAATATTTTGCTATTCTTCATCGTAATGCATAAACACGGTATTCTGGTTAATGTCAGTATTATACATTATACACAGCTCTTCCGTACATTATACACCTACCATACAACTGTTCCATACATTATACACACCCAACAAATAGCTGTTCCATACATTACTGTATGTTCATGAAGAACAATGACCTGTTCATCAGGTCATGTCGTGATTCACGGTACCTCATGGGCTACGAGAACAAATGCTGTTTATATCACATGCTTTGACGGCGTCAGTCAGCGTCTGAGTGACAGGAACACACACTCAGAATGTCGGTGGAGAGTGCCCTGTCGCTCCCTCTCACTCTCACTATCCCCCCCTCTCACTCCCCGGGATAGTCGGAGGCAAGGGATAGTCATCAGCGATCGTCAAGTAACAACAGAAGGTTAGGGGGATAGTCGGTGTATAGTACCGAGGATCAACCTACCACGGCCCGGTCTCTGACCAGGGCGGCATAGTTTGAAGGTCAGGTCAACCAGTCTGTCGGACGGGACTCCGCTGGCGCAGCAATCCCATTCGGGTTGATCAGGCCACCGGCAAGGGAGCCCGACGTCTCATCTTGTCACAACTGCGACATCTATCTATCCTCCCCCACGGCTCGGAAGGAAACCGAGAACGAACTGCATAAGGGCAAAGGGCCACATAAAAACTCAACTTTACCGCCATTGTGACGTCACGGCGGCCAGCGTTCGCGGAAAGAAGGATGCGAGCGAAGACGGGCCAAGACGGGCGGAGACGGAGTCAATGTTGACATTATACACGTTTATACACGCGTTACCCGTTGCAATATACACGTTTAATTCCGGTTGATGGGAGACAGAAAGCCTGCGTTTAGGCTTATTGAGGTCCCTCCACACTAGGCCAACTACTGACCTTCTGCAGGATGCGCCCCACAACAGTCGCCTAATTCACGGGGTACTTTTTTTTAACTGGGAGAGCAGATGCATCAGCTGAATGGAAACCCTGCCCAACCATTTCTACCCCGCCCGGGGGACTCAACCAGAGTTCCTTGGTTATAATGGGTTTATATCTGACACCTGTGGCAGGTGGCTAGCGTTGCCTGTGGCAGGTGGCTACCGTTGTACCTGTGACAGGTGGCTACCGTTATACCTGTGACAGGTGGCTACCGTTATACCTGTGACAGGTGGCTACCGTTATACCTGTGACAGATGGTTACAGGTGACAGCTCTCCCAATCCTGATCACTCCAGGTGCAAACTCTGTGAGCAGGAACTGCGGCACATGATCTCCCACACCACACA
This sequence comes from Procambarus virginalis, assembly GCA_020271785.1. Classification (NCBI taxonomy): domain Eukaryota; kingdom Metazoa; phylum Arthropoda; class Malacostraca; order Decapoda; family Cambaridae; genus Procambarus; species Procambarus virginalis. The sequence continues at coordinate 24,683,995 of WNGS01001312.1, read as the reverse complement.
ATTCAAGTTACCATAGAGCCTTCACATCTGTAAGAAAGGCCCCCTAGAGCTTTAGAGTGACTCTATTCACTCTAGCGAGTGAATAGAGTCACTATAAATATATATATAGCCTCCTATATACAAAGTGCATTTGAGTGGAGATTACTGACCACAGTGGCTACGTATAGGGGGCTGCCTTAGCATCACGAAGCAAGGCTACCCTTTGTATGGTATAGGGGGGAAAGGGAAAGGGGTTAGAGGTCGAGAGAGAGAGAAAGAGAGAGAGGTCAATCCAACAGAGGAAGACCGCTAAGCGTTGCATCTTGACTGACGGCCGGGCGCCTCGTATCGTGGACCGGCTTCCTTCGCTTTAAGATAATCTGACAATTCTAAGTGTTTAAACGTTTGAAAAATATTGTATTATCAGCACGGGAGCCGCGGCAAGTCCAGATAATTGTTTCCGTTGGTGGGGAGGAATCTTTAAGACGGCCACCCCCACTCCCCACCTCCCCCCAACCCCCCCCCTCTCTTCCTCTCCGAGGGGTGTTAACCATGCACCGGTCTTGCATGGTTAGTAATACCGTTGTATTTTTGACGGAGTGGCAGCAGGAGAGAAAGCCCGGGGTAAATAATTCCAAAAGGAACTGTGGAGAGGTGGGGAGGAGGGGGGGTGAGTCGAGTGCCAAACAGTGCCATGTTTATACGTTAATTACCCCCAAGGAGCCATAGAGATATTATTAATATTTTGTTCAGTGTGAGCAGAAGGAGCTAATGGAATGCACTCAGGAATACAGCGATGATAAGGCTCTATGCGATGTTTTAAATGTAGGCGTGACAGAGCCCAATAGGCTTGGGCCATGTTCGGCCAGGCTTGGGCCAGGCTCGGCCAGGCTTGGGCCAGGCTTGGGCCAGGCTTGGGCCAGGCTCGGCCAGGCTTGGGCCAGGCTTGGGCCAGGCTTGGGCCAGGCTTGGGCCAGGCTCGGCCAGGCTTGGGCCAGGCTTGGGCCAGGCTTGGGCCAGGCTCGGCCAGGCTTGGGCCAGGCTTGGGCCAGGCTCGGCCAGGCTTGGGCCAGGCTCGGCCAGGCTTGGGCCAGGCTCGGCCAGGCTTGGGCCAGGCTCGGCCAGGCTTGGGCCAGGCTCGGCCAGGCTTGGCCAGGCTCGGCCAGGCTTGGGCCAGGCTCGGCCAGGCAACTGGAAAGAAAAGATGGTGAAAAATGTCACTGGTAATAACGTTTTTGTAACTACTCCTGGAAGCTTGCGTTGCCAGAATTGTCACTTTCGTCTGCTTCACCATCACTATCCTCCCCCCCTCCCCCCCCCTCGCTCACTATCGCTCACACTCACAATAACACACTACCTCCATCACACACAAACCCCCTGATAAATGACATGGAATACATATATTTACCACTCAAAACTAATCATAATATTCACAAGACCGGGGCTTCTGAGCTAACACCCAACCACCTCTCCCAAGGCACGCGTAGACAAGCACCTCAAGGTGCTTGTCTACAAGTAAAGAAACACGCACGAAATTTCCACTCACACACACACACACACACACACACACACACACACACACACACACACACACACACACACACACACAGGATATCCCCACTCGTCGCATGGTCCGAGAGACTTGTTGACAAGCATGCCGGAGTGCACACATCTTATCTACAAGAGGATGTTACTGGCGACTACTACTTCAGGAAAACTGAATACCGTGAAAGGGAAGAGAGAGACAGACAGACAGAGACAGAGTCCTGAGGGGCACCAGTGGGAGCAAACAGAAGAACAACAACACAGCCTCAAAGCCAGCCTCGTGGTGGGGTCCACATTTGACAAGACACAAGCTGGCTCTTGTATCCAGCATCTATTTATAAAGATAATGTATACGCGTACAGTATATCTTTCCTCCTTCGTCATGAAGGAGATTCAAGTCCAGCCAACATTTGGTTCTCCAGCAGCGTAACTGATGTTAAAATATCCACTGTCCGTCCCGCTTCTTGTGGATGACTGGCTCTGACACGCCTGTCCCTGTGCCCAGCTATCCCTGTGTCCAGCTATCCCTGTGTCCAGCTATCCCTGTGCCCAGCTATCCCTGTGGCCAGCTATCCCTGTGCCCAGCTATCCCTGTGCCCAGCTATCCCTGTGCCCAGCTATCCCTGTGCCCAGCTATCCCTGTGCCCAGCTATCCCTGTGTCCAGCTATCCCTCTATCCAGCTATGCTTGTGCTCAGCAATCCCTCTGCCCAGCTAACCCTCTATCCAGACAGATATGACTGAAGCCAATCTGTGAGCCACGATTGCCAAAGGAATTAACATTATGTTCCATTGACACTTGAGGTGAGGATCAAGGGTGTGTGTGTGTGTATAAGGGCCTTATACCGCACTGTATATCAGTGACGGGTGTATCCAAGAACCTTATATCACCGGTGAATTACCATGTTAATTGCACTGAATCTTATTAAACAAAGTCATATACAAAAAAAAATCCCTCAAAATAAAAATAAAATGGCTTGTATTGAATACTGTTGATGTTTAATGATGGTCTTGTTTGTTTGTTTATTTGTTATTGTTTGGGGTAGCGTTCTTGCGTGTGTGTGTGGGTTTTGGTTGTACATAAACACGAGACAATGAACAATGGTCTGAATAATTCTTTACATGCCTCACTCCCTTCCTTCCTCCCTCCCTCCCTCTCTCTCTCCCTCCGTCCCTCACTCCTTGCCTCCCTCTCCCTCCCCCACAAACACCCAGACAGTCTCTCCAGTGCACGCAAACCTGTGCTTCAGAGAGTGCAAGTGTCAGCGCACTCACACTCACAGCGAGGAAGGGGGGGGGGGAGGGTCGTAGTCCTGAGGGGCTCCCGGGTTCGATTCCCGGTCGAGGCAGAAACAAATGGGCTAACAGTTTCTTCCACCTGATGCTTCGGTTCACCTAACAGTATATAGTGACCTGGAGTTAGACAGCTGATACGGCCTGCTTCCTGTGGATGTGTGTGGGAAATATATATATATATATATATATATATATATATATATTATATATATATATATATATATATATATATAGGAAAAATAAGTCGGGAATCAGTACATTAGACAACCGACAGTTAGAGACATGGAGCCCAAGAGCTAACAAACAGCTCGAGCCTTCAGATACAAATAATAAACACACACACACACACACACACACACACACACACACACACACACACACACAACACACACACACACCACACACACACACACACACACACACACACACACACACACACACACACGAGATCCTAGGAAGTCTTCACGATAGAGAAGGGGGGTTAAATCAGGAAGATCATCCGTCGTGAGGTAAGGAAGCATTTGTTGGGGGTTTGGTGTTAATTAAGCCTCATAACCCGGTTGAAATTTCAATGTTACGAGCTCACCACAAGGAATTTGTTGGAAGTGGTAGTGACAAAGGCTCTTGGTCCAGACGGACTCTTGCCGTACGGAGTACAGGAGATGGTCTGGAAGGTCGAAGCCTACCAGCCTTGTTGCGTGTCCGCTTAACTACTCTGACTTTCAAGTTCTTTGTCGAATCAGGCCTTAAAAAGTTGTGGGTGGAGGTGGCTTACACAACTTCCTCTTTTAGATCATTCCACTTGTTAACTGTTGTTGTTGTTAAAGATTCGCTACCTGGAACAAGAAGTTACAAGTAGCACGGGCTATGGTGAGCCCGTAGTGGATGTCGGAAAATCCGACACCATTTAATAATATTACATACAATAGGCAGAAATATTGCTGCTGCCATTGTATCCACAAGTTAACCCATAGAAAATGTAACTTGTAGTGGAATTTTCCGTATATAGAAAACGGGATATCATTGCCACATACTATTATAAATTCACCAACTATTGTTGGGGAATTTTTCTTAAATACATTAGTCTTTGGACTTTTACCATCATAAAACATCTCATTTTAATTAACTTAATTATCAGTATTAAAATAAAGTAAATGTGACCCTTCTATCAGTTACTGATATCTGGACAAAGTAAGCCAGTAGCGTCAGTAGTGGGGAGAGGTCAGCCATTGTTGTTAAGACCACAGAGTCGTGGGGCAAATTCGGCTCCTATAAATTCTCTTGGACGAAGTGTTATGGAAGATCAGAGTAGTGATCTGCCATCATCAACACGCTGTCATCAATCTCAAGGGAAGTGTTTTTCCGAAACCCGTTTATCTAATCATTTTTGGCCATTAATGTTAGGTAGATATTGGGTGAGCCGGCGATCACTCAAAAAAGGTAATTAAGCCTTGGTCCTTATCATATATTATATACAGTGTTTTCTCTGATATAGCTGTCATATATTAGGATTCTGGCTTTACAACTAGCACCTTTGACAGGTACAAGAAGAGGAAGCAAGACTTGGTATATCAGTTACTATGGGTGATGGAAGCTGCCTCAAAATAGGATAATTTGGTGTCTACATCCTAGTTATACCTGGTGAACTAAGCCTGCTGTATAATAAGATAAGGAACCTCCTCAATGTATACTAATATATGTAGTTAATACTGTAGTTTGATTGGCTGCATATATATAAATTTAATATAAACCCCCCCTAATGTGTAAGGATCGATTTGTGAGATTATTGCAGAAATACAGTCCACTTAACATTATACCAATTACTATCGAAGTATATAAATTAACGTAAATATAAATTCTATATAAATTCATATAAATTAAATATAAATCTCACAGGTCGGTTCCCACAGTGGATGATATATCTACTTGTTAACTACCCGAACAGCGTACGAGTACTTTCTCACGTCCCTCCGGCTTGTTTGCGTCTCCAGCTTCCACCTGTGTCCTCTTGGCCTGCTTTCTCACAATCTGAACAGGCTATCCTTGTCGACCTTATCCTTTCCCCCTCAGTATCTTGTATGCTGTGATCATATTCCCTCTGTTCCTTCTATCCTGTAGGATTGTAAGATTTAGCTCCATTAGTCTATTTTCGTAGCTAATGAATCGTTTCGTAACAACGGAAGGGGGGAGGGGGGTCTGCCTGCCTGTCGACAGTACCCCATGGGTAAAATCAGTAGGATCCATAAGGAGGATTCAACCTCCTTATGGATCCTCCTTCTCATTCGGTAAACCTAAACAAGCGCCCTAGATTCCTACTGATGTTCTCACTGAGACATCAACCGATGATATGGCTCTTTATAAGCTTTTCCGCCACCGCCCATGGGAGGGGAATGGGGTACATAATAAAGAAATGAATACTAAAATACAATCACGCGAATGTGATATCATTATGGAAGTATATCATGGGGAAAACACCCTGGTATGATCACCCTAGCCTCATATCTTCCTTGTCATCCTCCCTTCCCAACCTCTCTCTTATTCCTTCATCCCTATTGCCTCCCGTCCCCTCCATCCGGTAAAGAAGGCACAAGAATATGATAACTTCAGCGGGAAGACAGAGAGATGAGGATCAACAAGGGTCTATAATACTGAACTCCTAACACCACCACCACCACGTTCCATTTCTAGTGATTTTGGGGGAATTCTCAGTCGCTTCTCAGGGCAGAGAGAACGGTACACGCTAAAAAGAATACCTCGAGACTACACCGACAAGTGTTAAGAATACACTCTATACTGTAAGTGTAGAGTGTATTCTCTAAAGTTCTCTCTAAATTTTCTTTAAAGTTCTCTTTAAATTCTCTCTAAAATTAAAGTACAACCGCAAAAGGTGTACAACTTCAAATAGCATACAACTGACGATGTACAATCCCAAACAGTGCACAACTACAAAAAGTTGAACAACGGCAAGCGCCTCTGGTACACAACTCCGACCAGTGAACATAAACACACCGAGACTAGGCTAGGAAAGCTGTGAAGTGTACACTTTTTTCCTAATGTGTTCTGGTGAATGTCAGTTACACAATACACAGGATGACGGGTGGTTTCCGCAGCTGTAAAACGGCGACATGTTTAAACCTAACGCTGGCAATATGTCGCCATGATTTCAAGAAAAATGGGTTACAGTCAAAAAGCGTAGCCATATACCACGTTTTCTAATTGTTCAAATCTTATATATGTATAGTTAGGTTAGGCATTAGCTTAGATTAGGGGGGGATTGATTTAGGCTAGGCTAGGGGTATTTTAAATTTCAATTCAAAAAGAATTCCGTTGGTGAACCACTTGCGTACGAAATGACCTGACTGGAAGAAGCCGCGTCTCTGGGAGGTTGCAACTTGACACAGCATTATTCGTACAATGCAAGCTCCTGGCTCAGATCTTTAATTTGTCAACATCCGATACATTATATTCTTAAAAGACATCGATTTAGACTGGTCGGCAGAGCAACAAGCCTCGTTTTTTACAGGACCGGCGTTCGACCCTAATGGTCCAAGTGGTTAATTAGTACCGTTACTTCACTGCGTCCTCACATCCCAGCTCTTGGTCCGTCCTGTCCCATTTAAACGTTAAACATACTGGTTTTGCACTTTCACGTGATGATCACCTTTCCATACCCTCCTTGAACATTATATTGTAGAATGTCCCATATTGTCTGACTTTCGCCCTCCTGGGCTGAGGTATGCTGAACTCTGTAACTACTATATGAGTACTGGAACACTTGATGATATATTGGACTTGTACCCTAGATTAACCATGTAACTATATAACCTGAGCTTGTAAAGCATCTTAATCACCTTCAGTGGTTAAGTTCTTAATTGCACACTAGTTTCTCTTGTCAGCTATCTCACCCTGTCAGAGTAAAAGAGACAAATATATGTGTATGTATGTGTATATATGTATGTATGTATGTATGTATGTATGTATGTATGTATGTATGTATGTATGTATGTATGTGTATAAAGTATAAAGCTGATCAGAATTACATTTCACCATTATAAATTCACATTAATGCATTCATAAATCTATGTATCTATGTATTTACGTATGTAGCTTAGCCTAACATTTTAAAAGCACTACAATCACCTTCTGTGGTTGTTCAATAAATCTCTGAATTGTATGTTTGACAAATCTTTCACCCTGTCCATGGAGGACAGAAGAAAATGTATATATGCTAGTTAGCATTGTAAATGTGTGGCCACGTCTGTGGTAGAAAATAATAATAATAATAATAAAAACATACCCTCCTTTTCCTCCCAAAGGTTTCAGGAGGCTCAGTAGCAAACCACACCTCTCGAGTACACACTTTTCCAGTACAGTTCTTGAGTACACACCTACAGAGTACACGCCAATGGCTCTGTATCATTTCCGAGCACGGGACACAATGTGTTGGGCTAAGCAATACAAAATATATTTTATTAATTCCTCGGCTATGTACTGGCCACCCGCGTACAGATCTTAGAAGGAAGCGATCTTAGGCAAGGAGCGAACACTAGTCTAAGACGCCTTAGCACCTCCAGAACCTCTCACAAAACTAACACACTCACTCACGAAACTATAGACCAGCCCCACTCACGAAACAAATAGAATCACTCACGAACTTGATAAAAAAAAAGATTATATATGTCTCAGAGATAACTGCGGGCAGGCTATGATAACAGTGCTCGCTATTTTTAAACCGTAAGACATCTACGGTATCGTTATCACTGCTGCTATTTTGGGTAACGGTCAAAGCGTACGGAGGTACGTCGCACAAAGTTCTTTTTCTGATGGTATAAAACTGTATATATATCGTTAGACTAAATATGTTAGCCTAGGCTGGATCTAGTTAGGTTAGATTGGGTTAGCCTAAGTTTGATTAGGTTAGGCTAGGCTGGGGGTCAAGTTAGCCTAAAATAGCTTGTGTTATTTGAAGTTTTGAAATCCGTTAGCGAATCATCTTATGTACAAAGTGATCAATATCGCTCTATTTGAAACACCTAGATTCCTGACATCAAGCAAGCCTATTTGCTTGATACCCTCCGTCGCAGAATCTATTTTACCCTGTCGACAACGAACTGTCGAGCAACTGCGGCTAACGACAGGATTTAAACCCCTTCAAACGTTCGAAAACTCCTTTTGAAGATCAAACATCTTTCCTAAAGTTCAAATGCCTCATCTAGACTCCAAACACCTCGTCTAAAGTTCACTTCATTTGAGCCTTCCGTTGATATATTTAGAACTGGAATGCCTTCATGTGCCTCCGATACTGCCCCTCAAGCTCCTGTCAACGGCTATGCACTTGCAAGCTCCTGTCCACGGCTATGCACTTATCAGGACAAGTAGAAATTACAACCCTGCTAGTTAGTATTTAACATACGAATTTATTGATGTAATTTTCTATGTAAAATAACGGTTTCCACATAGGCCCTGGTTAGGTTAAAGTTAAATTGACTTGGGTTCGGTTATGATGGGTTAGATGAGCTGGGTTAGGGAATGTTAGCTAAGGCTGAGGAAGGTTAAGTCATTACAGGTTAGGATAGGATAGGATAGGATAGGTTAGGATAGATTAGGGTTGCTGAAGTGTTTACGATTTTCTTACCATACCAGTAATAAGTCAACTTTCGATTTATAACCGGTAAACCTTCATTAATTGCAACATGGAATATTTTGAAGTGAAATAACTCTGCAACACAATTAACTAAGAAACAAAAAGACGGATATCTTACTGTATAGTGCTTCGTGCTGCTGATAGCAGGTGTAAGGTTGGGCTATAAGGGTCATTACTTGGTCCTTATACTTAAATAGTTCTTACAGCGGCACAGAGTAGGCAAAATTTTAATTAATTTTGTCAATAAAGATGTTAATAATAATAATAACAGCGGCACACGGGATGGAAAGCAGTCGCCTCGTGGCCCGTCCTCTTGTGTTTAACACTTCATATAAATGGCGTAGAAATCGCAGCGGGAAATGCAATATCAGACAACAGCGGACTGCGTACGCCTCTGCTGGACACAGCTGTTGCACTCTTGTTTCTGATTGGCTGGCACAATGATGTGGAGCGTCAATGAGGCTCAGCAGCGGTAAGTCCGGCCAGTAACTGGATGGGTGAGTGTGGAAAGCCTCCAATGAAGACCTATTGGTCTATCAGCTATCGCGTCGCAGATAATGGCATAGCAATATACCAGTATATAGAACAAAATACATTATAGAATAATGTTTTCTTTGACGAAAATAAAGTATTTAAATGAGTAATACTTAATTCATGATCATTCTTGGTAGGGAAGCCAGAAATAGCGTGGGGTCCTTTAGCCTAAAAAAATAATGCACTTGGCTAATACATTCGCCAGTGACGTAACCAATAATATAACAGCAATTTATAAAAAAATTACGTGTGCGTATATTATATAATTAGAATTAAAACAAACATACAGGCCGCATATATTTATAAAAAAAAACTGAGCCGAACCACATTTAAATCTAAAGAAAGTCTAGTATACAAAAAAAATAATAATCTTCCAATGCGCACTTCTTATGGTTGGCAGCGATCACTTTTCCTGTCCACATTATTCCATAAGCATGCATCTGTACATCATTTAATGTACTAAAAGAATGTGATGAAATCTCAATGAATTACCCGCGTGTGTGAATGCACGTCAGCAAAGATAATTATTATTTATATGTTCGTTACTCTCCGTGATCGACAATAATAATAATAATAATAATAATAATAATAATAATAATAATAATAATAATAATAGTTTAAATATATTTTGTACAAGGCAACTCGGTGAGTTTTCATAGCCTAATGGTCATACTAATATTCTGTAGAGTTCGTCATTTCTTTAATGTGACCATTGCCATTCTCAACGCTAAAGCCACCGCAATGGGTCTCTGAATCAAGTCATGTACGTTAGTAACCCACCAATCCTCAAGCAATGTTCATACAAGCAGTTGCCGACCCCCGCCCCACACAGACGTATTCATCCATTTTAAACGATCTGAGAATTAAAAATTCACAAACTCCCTTTGCTTTCCCTCTTTATGTTCAAATTTTGTAACCCTTTAGTTATGCAACTGTGTGTAAACCTTGCATAATAAAGTATATAATGTCAAAAAAGGAGTGGTAGGAGAGGCAAAAACTCACATGTATTTAGAGTCATATGACAAGTTTTGCTTTGAATGTTCTTTACTCAGCACCGCGAGGCTATTATGGTGTGCGAGTTAAGAGAAAGCATGTTCACGCAGCGCCCGAACGCTTGTACATAGTTGTACAATACAGAGCAACAATACTAAGGCGGATTCAGCACCGCTCCTGTGCCAGGTAAGTCCACTAAGGCGGATTCAGCACCGCTCCTGTGCCAGGTAAGTCCACTAAGGCGGATTCAGCACCGCTCCTGTGCCAGGTAAGTCCACTAAGGCGGATTCAGCACCGCTCCTGTGCCAGGTAAGTCCACTAAGGCGGATTCAGCACCGCTCCTGTGCCAGGTAAGTCCACTAAGGCGGATTCAGCACCGCTCCTGTGCCAGGTAAGTCCACTAAGGCGGATTCAGCACCGCTCCTGTGCCAGGTAAGTCCACTAAGGCGGATTCAGCACCGCTCCTGTGCCAGGTAAGTCCACTACGGGCTCACCATAGCCCGTGCTCCTTGGAACTTGTTCCGAGTAGCTGAATCTATAACAACAACAACTAAGGCGGAAACAACAGTAAAGTTTAGAAAAGTCTCATCTTCCCACGAGACGCCAGTCTCCGCAAACCTCTCTATACACGCGTACACTGATGTAATGAGAATTCTCATTACTCGATCAACGCGAGATTGATTGATGTTAATATTAATCTGATAAACCAAAACATCACTCACCTGTCCCCATTATCATACAAGACAACTAAGAACATGGCTGCAACACCCTAACTAATGAGAATTATTTGCAGATTAGGATTCGATTAAATGAAACAGATGTTCAATGAGATCACCGAGTTCACGAGTGAATAAAAAAACGAATAAATAAATAAATTAATAAAAACTGGATCAAGTCAACTACTACTGCGTACGGACGATGCCTATCGTTTCCCACAAAAAAATAATAATTATCAGTGCTTATGAAACCGGGGAGTCAGCGAGTACGAACATTTAGAAGATACGTTATCTTGACTTTTATAGGATGTATGGTATCACTGAAGGCTTCATGATGATAAACGGATGTGACCTTTGATGAAGAATGTATATTTAAGATTTGACCATGTAGTAGCTCAGTCGATTAAGGCTCTGGGATGCTCTCGGACGCAGGTTCGAATCCTCGTCACGGCCCTTGTGGATTTGTTCATTTGATGCACCACGCAATTGTGGTTTCTGTGTGTAATGTATATTTAATATTGACGGGGGGGGGGAGAGGATAGTGCTATTGTGCGTGTGTTTGCGACTAACAACCCGTTCTCCTTAATTGTACCTCGCATTTTGACGTATAATTTCCCCAAGGCAAAAAAAAAAAAAACTGATGTACAAAAAATGGTAGCGGTTCGCTAGCATTTTTTTTTTTTTGTACGTGATGTCCCTTGTTTTGCTCGGGGGTCCTCGGGTAGGTTAGGTTCGGGCAAGTTAGCACAACAGCTAAGCGACGTTGGGAACGCTCGGGAGAATGGCCTGTTAGTCTGCATATTTATTGGTGGGTGTCTCGCCATACTGAACTCCAATACCTGTTGGCCAGCCAAGAATGTAATCTTGACAGTATTTACACAAGAGTTCTTTATTGTCTTGTGGTTATAATAATGTTTATGCCCACTCTTTTAGAGACATAAATTATTTACCACGGCATCTGAACTATAATTATATCAACTCATATCCAAATAATTGTGTATACCAGACCCGTACAGTATTGCTTAAGCTTTCACCATATTAGCATGCCGCAGGCCACAAGAATATATACACGGAGAGGTGAATATATCCATCCCACTTGTCGGTGAATGTACACCTTAGCCACTTTTGGTCTGTTCTAATATAGATTAACCTTTTAATGACTGGGAAGGCCTATGTAGGCACACTAGCTTAGCGCTTCCTACTGATAAGCCTTACTTTACCCTTGCAGACAAGATGTCATAATGACGGGGCTAATTACTCTCCCAACACAAACACACGTCTAAAAATATAGTTAGGAGAACGTTTCAATTCGTCATGGACTATTGAACGGTTTGATAATTGTCCAAGAGTACCGAAACTCTTCATTTTCTATATTTTCAGGAAGTGACAAGGTACGTAATCCCCCAATCTGTCCTCAGGCCAGGCTCGTTAAAGCCCCGGCCCTCCCCCAAGAGACATTCGTCAGATTTAAAGCATTGTGTTTATTTTCGTATATAAATACTATTATATATTAAACTTCGATGTATAGATAGGTGTTAGGTTCTCTTGGCGATTATTTGTATTTGAAGTATGTTGGCTCCAGCCCGTCCTCCAAACAAAGACCCAAAAGTGATTCCATGCACCCGCCAAACCCCCTGTTTATGAATCAAAAACGGTTTACACACGACTCACAACTGATTTCGTTCGAACACTTCCGGAACAAGTGCTTCACTGACGAATTTTGTTGGAACTACAACGCTATAAATGCTTCACCCACGTACGACAAATACAAATAATCGCCAACAGAACGTAAATACCTAACCTAATCTATACCTATATATGCACAATATGCTAATATATTATAATATTAAGTTATATTTGAGAACATTCTCATTTTGAATGAACAGCATGTACAAATTTATGAATGCGTCTGTGGGGTCGACTGCTGGATGTAATGAACTTAAGTCGAGGATGGACTGGAGTTGTGTCTAATTTTGTTTTCTCGTTTATAAATTTGGGCTTCCTTCGTGTTGTGGTAGCATGACTACCGCAGCTATTACCCTCGTCCAATATGCATCATGGTATCATGCCAGAATTATCCATCATATTCATTTATAATGTTGACATACTGTAATGTAAAGTCAGGAAGCACAGTCCAAATATTGATAGAGTATATTGATCCATTATTCCGGCCTAACCATGCTGATGCTTAATACTGATTAATTATACCGAGAAAACCTGTTCATCCAGCGTATCGACTCACATTTTTGGCACACGCGATGGGAATATTAATATAATAATAGTATGTCCTGTATTGTCGTATAATTCACAACAGGAGGTAATAATTCCCTCGGTATCCAAAGCGTAGCAAAACACGAGGCTATTCAACATTACCTACATATTTATTCCGCTTATGTACTGCTGTCATACCCTTACAGAAAAGGTTGCAACATCGTGCTCGTTGCCTATTAAGGGTGCCGAGGACCTCCTCGAGGGCAGGATGTATATTACTGCATAACAATGAGCTATGTGACTCAGAATATAGCTAGAGCACTAATTTGTATGTCACACTTGGAGCTGGCCACGCGAGAGGCGACTCATGTTTTCTGTTCTTCCGTGTATATGCAGTCTATATTCTTTTCGTATCTGGGTCGACGCACATGTTGTCAAAAGGACAGTTCTATTTCCCCGTGGCTAGAATATATAAACTAAGTGATAACACGTCATATTGAAGACGCACACCAGACACCCAAGACGGGTCGCTCCAACCAGTGATGTTTATTTACATAAATATCTCTGCCACCCCGGCCCCATCTTATCTAATGTGTGTGTGACCAAACACAGTTTTTGCGTTTATGATAAAAACGCTCTGTGATCCTCGCTCTGTGATAAAACGTATATTACGCATCGAAAGTCAGCATTTTATTCAACCAAGAAGAAGAAGAAGCTATTTCAAATGCCACAAAGAAACTCTTGTGTCTGAATGTTTCGCGTTGTACTCTCATAACTGCAGTTGCAAGCGCTAATATTTCTTTTACTGTTTATCCTAAATTTATTTTCGTTTTCCATGCTAAACTGAAATTCTACTACACTTCTCTGATCCACGAATGACATTATGAAGGTACACATAAAATACCGAATTATATGGTAATTAAATTAAGCAATGAAAGAGTTGATTTCAACATGGTGGCCCCCGCTTCAACACACACTAGACAGAGAGAAGGCTATTTAAACACCAGAAATTTGGACCAAGATGATACGAGAGGAGCTGTCATCAATGTTAATGAGAAATTATGGATGACACCTGGGGTGATCGTGCCTCTAGTCGCAGCCTCACTCCCTAGTAATCATGCAGGCCAGAGCCTAGTTGAGGCCTAAGTGTATGTCGGCCACAAATGCTTCCTCCAACAAAACTTGCAACTGTTGGTAACGCTGCACGAAAACCAGTCAAGCTGCACGCAGACCTTGGCAACGCTGCACGAGACAAGATCCTACCAGGAAAATCCCGTCCAAATCACTTGCATGGAGGAAGGAAATTAAGAAAAACTTCAAGATAGTCGAAATTCTGGTGGTGGAGCAATGGATCGCCCACCGTAGAGAGAGTGAGATTCCTCCCCGGTTGCACGGGGCCGGGTGAAGGCTGTTGCTGGTTGACAATTACTATATTCTCAAAAGGTTTGATAATCCTCCACATGATCGTTACAACGCGGATTTTTTTCCTTCATCATCTTTATAAGTGACGTATGGTGAACGGGGCAGTTTACAGTCGTCTATTACCGTCGGCGTGAAGGTCATAACTCGCTATAATGATCCGTCAGCAATTGATGCAGTGAACTGACAAAACTCACACGGTTATCAACAATATTACACTCCCTCAAAAATGCACTTGAAATACACTGACAATTCTATATAAACACTACTGGCATAGAGTACTTACCTTTGAGGATATCCTGAATGATAATTCCACTGCGCCCTCTAGGATCTCACTCTGCACGCAAATATTGATCATGCCCATATAGGCTGTGCAAGTTTCTAAGTGTATAATAGAAGATCCTTCGCAAGCAACGCTGAGAGCAGCGTCACCAGACACACACACAGGGTCGCCACTGGTCTACATTATTATGGCGCAACTAGTGACAATGTCCTTGCAGTCCTACAACTACCCCTAACATCACCGATATTCCGCTCTGGTGCGCACGAGCCAACTGATGTCTCAGGAGGGATGTGGGGAGGAGGGGGTTATTACTCTTTATACATTCCAGCAGCAGCACTAAGGGGTGGTGAACTTGGTCATCATTCCTGAGCCAAGCGCAGCCACTAAAACACCACCGCAACCAAGACAAACAGGTTGCTAGAGTCCCCCTGTCTCTCTCTCCTTCACGGTCGCAACTAGCTTACTACAGGGGCTCAAGCTGGGCACTTTGCGGCACCCCCACTTAGATCAACACCCCCCCTCTCCCCCTCCACCCCAAGACCAACCACCTCACTCTCCTTCTCACACACACGGCACTCATCTTGCAAGTGAGGCGTCGCTACTGCCACTTTCGCAACTTGCCACTGGCAGTGCCATTTACTGTTCACGCGGGTAGTACTGAGTAGACCTGAATGTCGCCAGCACACGGTCATTGTCAGGGTAGTTCGCGAACTTAAAGCTCCACGTAAAAAAAAGAGGACACTCGCACATGGCCCAAGCGGCCTTGGTCATGTTCTGACGACGCTAAACAGTACTGGCACTGTCATTTGTACAGTTATATTGGCTTATCACTCAATCTGTATGTTAAGAATTTCGTGAACAAGATAAATATAGATAACACTCTGGAGGTGAGAAATACTCGACACAAGAGACCGTAGGTAGCCTAGCAAACTGCAGATGCCATGTAGGATATAAACTTCCTATCACAAAAACGGTGATTATCAGCATTGTAAAATAGCATTTTTACGATGAATTATGATATAACTGAGCGATGGACTATGACGGGCACTGATAAAAGCGCTTTTAACAGCAAATATTTCACCTTGTGGTCAATACACACACTATCTTACCCCGGGGTTCAACAAGCCAATCCTGCTTACTAAACACTGATACTTGTTACTCAATCACTACCTTACTGACAAGTTCCCAGCGCATCTGGCCGCATTGTGGCCCTTCTCTATATAACAGACACGGAGGCGTATACGGTTGTAATTATCCAATATACGAAATAAATTCAAACTAAAACAATTCCAGTCATAATGGTTTGGATAGCTCTGACATGGAGGGGAGGTTAGTTTAATTAGTTTCATAAGGCCTCCATTTACATCCTGTAGGTTTTCGAAGGGTTCCATATTGGCTTCCTAAACAGTTTAGCCTTTTAGTTGGTGATTACTTGATGCAATAACGTTGTAACTGGAATATATTTAGCCGTTTTTATTAAACAAAATTTTTTATCGTGGTCAACCCAACCTGACCATCCTAAGCCAAGCGAGTTCCTCTAACAGCTTGAAGGGAAGGGTGTCACATGACATTTCATAGTATTACTGTTATTCTTCCTCGGGGTGCGGTTCGCAGCGCCTCCGCCTGCACTCGCATTACTTCCGTTTAGTACAAGGAAGATTAAACTGACCATCATACCATTAATGACAGCTATTGTTCCTCGAAAGGTTGAAATAGCCTGAGCTACTCTAGCATTTTGAGATGTAGCTTATTGTTTCAATAAATGCTCTTCAACTTGATGCCGTGATTGGTTGAATAGCCTGAGAATTTGCAGATGTAGTGATAAGTTAAATAGCCTGTAACGTTTATTAAGAATATATTAGCTATAGATCCTGCTCTCGTAACGATATATTAAAAATGCATTCTTTTGATTGCGTTGCGTATTAAAATGTTATATAATCACTAGCTTAGTGCTTTATCTTGATAATTGTTTCCTTGAAATATATCGACCTATTTAAAAACTGTCTTGCCTAAAGTAACATAATGTGAAATATCTTAATTTAACATGAATGGCCTGACATAGCCTATCCTAGACCTAAAATCACAAATTAAATTATATACAATTTGAGTTGCAGTTTGTCACCGATGAGTTTATAACTTGTAAAGTGTAATACACCGGGACGTATTACGTAACTAATAACCCATGGTGTTCATAGGCTTTACGTATAATAAGAATTATATATTTTCCGTTTTGTATTCAGAAAATATGTGTTTTAGATTGTGAATACTCATATCACCAAATGTAATATTATTTATATTGTCATTACTGATACAAATCAAGGAAAATCCGCAACGTCAGACAAGCTGAGGGAGGCTGACGGAACCTGAGGGCGATGAAGAGAGCCACAGTGTCCTTGGCAACAAAAAAATCCATCTGCCTATGCAGACGATGAGTCACAATATGCAGACGATAAGTCACAATATGCAGACGATAAGTCACAATATGCAGACGATGAGTCACAATATGCAGACGATGAGTCACAATATGCAGACGATGAGTCACAATAACGTGACTTGAAGATATGAGAACTAAACCACACACCCGAAGATAAGAGAAGACGACGACGTTTCGGTCCGTCCTGGACCACAATCGACTTGATAATGGTCCAGGACGGGAACGAAACGTCGTCGTCTCCTCATATTCTGGTGTGTGGTTTAGTTCTCAAAACACAAAAACAAAACTTGATAACACCTCTCCCTTCTCTACCCTACGCCTTGAACCAATCACGTACATCTTAGGCTCAAACTGACCTTACTGAACAAGCCAGAAGAGGACACAAGTCGATGCTATTGCTGGAAAGAAGCAATTCTGGTACTCAATGCCAGGATATACTACGTGGAGTTTAATCGAGTCTTGTTGTGATTTCCTGTGATGTGTGGCGGTGGGAAGAGTCGAGTAAGCCAGAGGAACACTTTACACACACACCTGTAGCCCACTAGACAGCGCAGTCGACTGACAACCACGCGGACGAGAGTTCGATTCATGGCCAAGGCAAGACGTTTGGGCATGTTTCCTTACATCTGATGCCTCTGCTCACCTAGCAAAAAAATAGGTACCTAGAAATTAAGCACTTTTCGTGGTTGACCAGACCACACACTAGAAAGTGAAGGGACGACGACGTTTCGGCCGTCCTGGACCATTCTCAAGTCGATTGAGAATGGCTTACAATGAAAAGTCGCACTTTTCGTGGCTTACATTCTGAATAGGATCAATCGTTAACTTTTAGGAGACCTTCTGTAAGTCTAACAGGCTTCCTGTTCCTGACAATTGGAAATTGGATGAAAATCTAACATGTTAATTTTTCAGAATCAGCGCTCACTTAAAATCCTGCAGCCTAATATAGACAGAAAATTAAATGTAATTATTGCTGGAAGGGAGACATTTTACAAATATACATATTAATATTCTCAGATTTCTGAAGGGACAATTCATTTCATCGGAATCTTGTAAATAAACAACACAATTTTGGGTAATTCAAAGCGTAAGATC